>OZ005652.1:187149091-187749091 GCA_963930645.1 Salticus scenicus
GTACACACTTTTTTTATGATTCCAAACCCATCTGTCTCACAAAATCGTCTAAAAGACCATTTAAACCAATACCGCCCTGTCATTTTTTCCACATTTTTGTACTCAAAACAACTTTCCTCCTTCGCGTACACACTGTTTTTATGATTCCGAACCCATCTTACTCACAAAACTGTCTAAAAAGCCATTTAAACCAATACCGCCCTTTTGTTTCTTTTCCTTATACATTTATTTTTTCCACGTTTCGGCACTCAAAACAACTTTCCTCCTTCGCGTACACGCTGTTTTTATGATTCCGAACCCATCTGACTCACAGAATCGCCTAAAAGACTATTTAAACCAATACCTCCCTTTTGTTTCTTTTCCTTATACATTCATTTTTACCACGTTTTTCCAACTTTCCTACTTCTCGTACACACTTTTTTTATGATTCCGAACCCACCTGACTCACAAAACCGTCTAAAAGACCATTTAAACCAATACCGCCCTTTTGTTTCTTTTCCTTATACATTCATTTTTTCCACGTTTCGGCACTCAAAACAACTTTCCTCCTTCGCGTACACACTGTTTTTAAGATTCCAAACCCATCTGAATCACAAAACTGTCTAAAAAGCCATTTAAACCAATACCGCCCTTATGTTTTTTTTCGTTATACATTAATTTTTTCCACATTTTTGCACTCAAAACAACTTTCCTCCTTCTCGTACACACTTTTTTTATGAATCCGAACCCACCTGACTCACAAAAACCGTCTAAAAGGCCATTTAAACCAATACCTCCTTTCTGTTTCTTTTCTTTATACATTCATTTTTTCCACGTTTTTGCACTCAAGACAACTTTCCTCCTTCGCGTACACACTATTTTTATGATTCCGAACACATCTGACTCACAAAATCGTCTAAAAGACCATTTAAACCAATACCTCCCTTTTGTTTCTTTTCCTTATACATTCACTTTTTCCACGTTTTTGTACTCAAAACAACTTTCCTCCTTCGCGTACACACTGTTTTTATGATTCCGAACCCATCTGTCTCACAAAATTGTCTAAAAGACCATTTAAACCAATACCTCCCTTTTGTTTCTTTTCCTTATACATTCACTTTTTCCACGTTTTTGCACTCAAGACAACTTTACTCCTTCGCGTACACACTGTTTTTAAGATTCCAAACCCATCTGAATCACAAAACTGTCTGAAAAGCTATTTAAACCAATACCGCCCTTTTGTTTTTTTTCGTTATACATTAATTTTTTCCACGTTTCGGCACTCAAAACAACTTTAATCCTTCGCGTACACACTGTTTTTATGATTCCGAACCCATCTGACTCACAAAATCGCCTAAAAGACCATTTAAACCAATACCTCCCTTTTGTTTCTTTTCCTTATACATTCATTTTTACCACGTTTTTCCAACTTTCCTCCTTCTCGTACACACTTTTTTTATGATTCCGAACCCACCTGACTCACAAAACCGTCTAAAAGACCATTTAAACCAATACCTCCCTTTTGTTTCTTTTCCTTATAATTCATTTTTTCCACGTTTTTGCACTCAAAACAACTTTCCTCCTCCGCGTACACACTGTTTTTAAGATTCCCAACCCATCTGACTCACAAAACTGTCTAAAAAGCCATTTAAACCAATACCGCCCTTTTGTTTCTTTTCCTTATACGTTCATTTTTTCCACGTTTTTGCACTCAAAACAACTCTCCTCCTTCTCGTACACACTTTTTTTATGAATCCGAACCCACCTGACTCACAAAAACCGTCTAAAAGGCCATTTAAACCAATACCGCCCATTTGTTTCTTTTCCTTATACATTCATTTTTTCCACGTTTTTGTACTCAAAACAACTTTCCTCCTTTGCGAACACACTGTTTTTATGATTCCGAACCCATCTGCCTCACAAAATCGTCTAAAAGACCATTTAAACCAATACCTCCCTTTTGTTTCTTTTCCTTATACATTCACTTTTTCCACGTTTTTGCACTCAAGACAACTTTCCTCCCTCGCGTACACACTGTTTTTAAGATTCCAAACCCATCTGAATCACAAAACTGTCTAAAAAGCTATTTAAACCAATACCGCCCTTTTGTTTTTTTTCGTTATACATTAATTTTTTCCACGTTTCGGCACTCAAAACAACTTTAATCCTTCGCGTACACACTGTTTTTAAGATTCCGAACCCATCTGACTCACAAAATCGCCTAAAAGACCATTTAAACCAATTGTACCTCCCTTTTGTTTCTTTTCCTTATGCATTCATTTTTACCACGTTTTTCCAACTTTCCTCCTTCTCGTACACACTTTTTTTATGATTCCGAACCCACCTGACTCACAAAACCGTCTAAAAGACCATTTAAACCAATACCTCCCTTTTGTTTCTTTTCCTTATACATTCATTTTTTCTACGTTTTTGCACTCAAAACAACTTTCCTCCTCCGCGTACACACTGTTTTTAAGATTCCCAACCCATCTGACTCACAAAACTGTCTAAAAAGCCATTTAAACCAATACCGCCCTTTTGTTTCTTTTCCTTATACATTTATTTTTTCCACGTTTTTGCACTCAAAACAACTTTCCTCCTTCTCGTACACACTTTTTTTATGAATCCGAACGCACCTGACTCACAAAAACCGTCTAAAAGGCCATTTAAACCAATACCGCCCATTTGTTTCTTTTCCTTATACATTCATTTTTTCCACGTTTTTGTACTCAAAACAACTTTCCTCCTTTGCGGACACACTGTTTTTAAGATTCCAAACCCATCTGAATCACAAAACTGTCTAAAAAGCTATTTAAACCAATACCGCCCTTTTGTTTTTTTTCGTTATACATTAATTTTTTCCACGTTTCGGCACTCAAAACAACTTTAATCCTTCGCGTACACACTGTTTTTATGATACCGAACCCATCTGACTCACAAAATCGCCTAAAAGACCATTTAAACCAATACCTCCCTTTTGTTTCTTTTCCTTATACATTCATTTTTACCACGTTTTTCCAACTTTCCTCCTCCGCGTACACACTTTTTTTATGATTCCGAACCCATCTGACTCATAAAATCGTTAAAAAGGCCATTTAAACCAATACCGCCCTTTTGTTTCTTTTCCTTATACATTCATTTTTTCCACGTTTTTGCACTCAAAACAACTTTCCTCCTTCTCGTACACACTTTTTTTATGAATCCGAACCCACCTGACTCACAAAAACCGTCTAAAAGGCCATTTAAACCAATACCGCCCATTTGTTTCTTTTCCTTATACATTCATTTTTTCCACATTTTTGTACTCAAAACTACTTTCCTCCTTCGCGTACACACTGTTTTTATGATTCCGAACCCATCTTACTCACAAAACTGTCTAAAAAGCCATTTAAACCAATACCGCCCTTTTGTTTCTTTTCCTTATACATTTATTTTTTCCACGTTTCGGCACTCAAAACAACTTTCCTCCTTCTCGTACACACTTTTTTTATGAATCCGAACCCACCTGACTCACAAAAACCGTCTAAAAGGCCATTTAAACCAATACCGCCCATTTGTTTCTTTTCCTTATACATTCATTTTTTCCACATTTTTGTACTCAAAACAACTTTCCTCCTTCGCGTACACACTGTTTTTATGATTCCGAACCCATCTTACTCACAAAACTGTCTAAAAAGCCATTTAAACCAATACCGCCCTTTTGTTTCTTTTCCTTATACATTTATTTTTTCCACGTTTCGGCACTCAAAACAACTTTCCTCCTTCGCGTACACGCTGTTTTTATGATTCCGAACCCATCTGACTCACAAAATCGCCTAAAAGACTATTTAAACCAATACCTCCCTTTTGTTTCTTTTCCTTATACATTCATTTTTACCACGTTTTTCCAACTTTCCTTCTCCGCGTACACACTTTTTTTATGATTCCGAACCCATCTGACTCATAAAATCGTTAAAAAGGCCATTTAAACCAATACCGCCCATTTGTTTCTTTTCCTTATACATTCATTTTTTCCACGTTTTTGTACTCAAAACAACTTTCCTCCTTTGCGGACACACTGTTTTTAAGATTCCAAACCCATCTGAATCACAAAACTGTCTAAAAAGCTATTTAAACCAATACCGCCCTTTTGTTTTTTTTCGTTATACATTAATTTTTTCCACGTTTCGGCACTCAAAACAACTTTAATCCTTCGCGTACACACTGTTTTTATGATTCCGAACCCATCTGACTCACAAAATCGCCTAAAAGACCATTTAAACCAATACCTCCCTTTTGTTTCTTTTCCTTATACATTCATTTTTACCACGTTTTTCCAACTTTCCTCCTCCGCGTACACACTTTTTTTATGATTCCGAACCCATCTGACTCATAAAATCGTTAAAAAGGCCATTTAAACCAATACCGCCCTTTTGTTTCTTTTCCTTATACATTCATTTTTTCCACGTTTTTGCACTCAAAACAACTTTCCTCCTTCTCGTACACACTTTTTTTATGAATCCGAACCCACCTGACTCACAAAAACCGTCTAAAAGGCCATTTAAACCAATACCGCCCATTTGTTTCTTTTCCTTATACATTCATTTTTTCCACATTTTTGTACTCAAAACTACTTTCCTCCTTCGCGTACACACTGTTTTTATGATTCCGAACCCATCTTACTCACAAAACTGTCTAAAAAGCCATTTAAACCAATACCGCCCTTTTGTTTCTTTTCCTTATACATTTATTTTTTCCACGTTTCGGCACTCAAAACAACTTTCCTCCTTCTCGTACACACTTTTTTTATGAATCCGAACCCACCTGACTCACAAAAACCGTCTAAAAGGCCATTTAAACCAATACCGCCCATTTGTTTCTTTTCCTTATACATTCATTTTTTCCACATTTTTGTACTCAAAACAACTTTCCTCCTTCGCGTACACACTGTTTTTATGATTCCGAACCCATCTTACTCACAAAACTGTCTAAAAAGCCATTTAAACCAATACCGCCCTTTTGTTTCTTTTCCTTATACATTTATTTTTTCCACGTTTCGGCACTCAAAACAACTTTCCTCCTTCGCGTACACGCTGTTTTTATGATTCCGAACCCATCTGACTCACAAAATCGCCTAAAAGACTATTTAAACCAATACCTCCCTTTTGTTTCTTTTCCTTATACATTCATTTTTACCACGTTTTTCCAACTTTCCTCCTTCTCGTACACACTTTTTTTATGATTCCGAACCCACCTGACTCACAAAACCGTCTAAAAGACCATTTAAACCAATACCGCCCTTTTGTTTCTTTTCCTTATACATTCATTTTTTCCACGTTTTTCCAACTTTCCTCCTTCTCGTACACACTTTTTTTATGAATCCGAACCCACCTGACTCACAAAAACCGTCTAAAAGGCCATTTAAACCAATACCGCCCATTTGTTTCTTTTCCTTATACATTCATTTTTTCCACATTTTTGTACTCAAAACAACTTTCCTCCTTCTCGTACACACTTTTTTTATGAATCCGAACCCACCTGACTCACAAAAACCGTCTAAAAGGCCATTTAAACCAATACCTCCTTTCTGTTTCTTTTCTTTATACATTCATTTTTTCCACGTTTTTGCACTCAAGACAACTTTCCTCCTTCGCGTACACACTATTTCTATGATTCCGAACACATCTGACTCACAAAATCGTCTAAAAGACCATTTAAACCAATACCTCCCTTTTGTTTCTTTTCCTTATACATTCACTTTTTCCACGTTTTTGTACTCAAAACAACTTTCCTCCTTCGCGTACACACTGTTTTTATGATTCCGAACCCATCTGTCTCACAAAATCGTCTAAAAGACCATTTAAACCAATACCTCCCTTTTGTTTCTTTTCCTTATACATTCACTTTTTCCACGTTTTTGCACTCAAGACAACTTTCCTCCTTCGCGTACACACTGTTTTTAAGATTCCAAACCCATCTGAATCACAAAACTGTCTAAAAAGCTATTTAAACCAATACCGCCCTTTTGTTTTTTTTCGTTATACATTAATTTTTTCCACGTTTCGGCACTCAAAACAACTTTAATCCTTCGCGTACACACTGTTTTTATGATTCCGAACCCATCTGACTCACAAAATCGCCTAAAAGACCATTTAAACCAATACCTCCCTTTTGTTTCTTTTCCTTATACATTCATTTTTACCACGTTTTTCAAACTTTCCTCCTTCTCGTACACACTTTTTTTATGATTCCGAACCCACCTGACTAACAAAACCGTCTAAAAGACCATTTAAACCAATACCTCCCTTTTGTTTCTTTTCCTTATACATTCATTTTTTCCACGTTTTTGCACTCAAAACAACTTTCCTCCTCCGCGTACACACTGTTTTTAAGATTCCCAACCCATCTGACTCACAAAACTGTCTAAAAAGCCATTTAAACCAATACCGCCCTTTTGTTTCTTTTCCTTATACATTCATTTTTTCCACGTTTTTGCACTCAAAACAATTTTCCTCCTTCGCGTACACACTTTTTTTATGATTCCGAACCCATCTGACTCACAAAATCGTTAAAAAGGCCATTTAAACCAATACCGCCCTTTTGTTTCTTTTCCTTATACATTCATTTTTTCCACGTTTTTCCAACTTTCCTCCTTCTCGTACACACTTTTTTTATGAATCCGAACCCACCTGACTCACAAAAACCGTCTAAAAGGCCATTTAAACCAATACCGCCCATTTGTTTCTTTTCCTTATACATTCATTTTTTCCACATTTTTGTATTCAAAACAACTTTCCTCCTTCGCGTACACACTGTTTTTATGATTCCGAACCCATCTTACTCACAAAACTGTCTAAAAAGCCATTTAAACCAATACCGCCCTTTTGTTTTTTTTCCTTATACATTTATTTTTTCCACGTTTCGGCACTCAAAACAATTTTCCTCCTTCGCGTACACACTTTTTTTATGATTCCCAACCCATCTGACTCACAAAACTGTCTAAAAAGCCGTTTAAACCAATACCGCCCTGTCATTTTTTCCACGTTTTTGCACTCAAAACAATTTTCTTCCTTCTCGTACACACTTTTTTTATGAATCCGAACCACCTGACTCACAAAAACCGTATAAAAGGCCATTTAAACCAATACCGCCCATTTGTTTCTTTTCCTTATACATTAATTTTTTCCACGTTTTTGCACTCAAAACAACTTTCCTCCTTCGCGTACACACTTTTTTTATGATTCCAAACCCATCTGTCTCACAAAATCGTCTAAAAGACCATTTAAACCAATACCTCCCTTTTGTTTCTTTTCCTTATACATTCATTTTTTCCACGTTTTTGCACTCAAAACAACTTTCCTCCTCCGCGTACACACTGTTTTTAAGATTCCCAACCCATCTGACTCACAAAACTGTCTAAAAAGCCGTTTAAACCAATACCGCCCTGTCATTTTTTCCACGTTTTTGCACTCAAAACAATTTTCTTCCTTCTCGTACACACTTTTTTTATGAATCCGAACCACCTGACTCACAAAAACCGTCTAAAAGGCCATTTAAACCAATACCGCCCATTTGTTTCTTTTCCTTATACATTCATTTTTTCCACGTTTTTGCACTCAAAAAAACTTTCCTCCTTCGCGTACACACTGTTTTTATGATTCCGAACCCATCTTACTCACAAAACTGTCTAAAAAGCCATTTAAACCAATACCTCCCTTTTGTTTCTTTTCCTTATACATTCATTTTTACCACGTTTTTCCAACTTTCCTCCTTCTCGTACACACTTTTTTTATGATTCCGAACCCACCTGACTCACAAAACCGTCTAAAAGACCATTTAAACCAATACCGCCCTTTTGTTTCTTTTCCTTATACATTCATTTTTTCCACGTTTCGGCACTCAAAACAACTTTCCTCCTTCGCGTGCACACTGTTTTTAAGATTCCAAACCCATCTGAATCACAAAACTGTCTAAAAAGCCATTTAAACCAATACCGCCCTTATGTTTTTTTTCGTTATACATTAATTTTTTCCACATTTTTGCACTCAAAACAACTTTCCTCCTTCTCGTACACACTTTTTTTATGAATCCGCACCCACCCGACTCACAAAAACCGTCTAAAAGGCCATTTAAACCAATACCTCCTTTCTGTTTCTTTTCTTTATACATTCATTTTTTCCACGTTTTTGCACTCAAGACAACTTTCCTCCTTCGCGTACACACTATTTCTATGATTGCGAACACATCTGACTCACAAAATCGTCTAAAAGACCATTTAAACCAATACCTCCCTTTTGTTTCTTTTCCTTATACATTCACTTTTTCCACGTTTTTGCACTCAAGACAACTTTCCTCCTTCGCGTACACTCTGTTTTTAAGATTCCAAACCCATCTGAATCACAAAACTGTCTAAAAAGCCATTTAAACCAATACCGCCCTTTTGTTTTTTTTCCTTATACATTTATTTTTTCCACGTTTCGGCACTCAAAACAACTTTCCTCCTTTGCGTACACACTGTTTTTATGATTCCGAACCCATCTGTCTCACAAAATCGTCTAAAAGACCATTTAAACCAATACCTCCCTTTTGTTTCTTTTCCTTATACATTCACTTTTTCCACGTTTTTGCACTCAAGACAACTTTCCTCCTTCGCGTACACACTGTTTTTAAGATTCCAAACCCATCTGAATCACAAAACTGTCTAAAAAGCTATTTAAACCAATACCGCCCTTTTGTTTTTTTTCGTTATACATTAATTTTTTCCACGTTTCGGCACTCAAAACAACTTTAATCCTTCGCGTATACACTGTTTTTAAGATTCCGAACCCATCTGACTCACAAAATCGCCTAAAAGACCATTTAAACCAATTGTACCTCCCTTTTGTTTCTTTTCCTTATGCATTCATTTTTACCACGTTTTTCCAACTTTCCTCCTTCTCGTACACACTTTTTTTATGATTCCGAACCCACCTGACTCACAAAACCGTCTAAAAGACCATTTAAACCAATACCTCCCTTTTGTTTCTTTTCCTTATACATTCATTTTTTCTACGTTTTTGCACTCAAAACAACTTTCCTCCTCCGCGTACACACTGTTTTTAAGATTCCCAACCCATCTGACTCACAAAACTGTCTAAAAAGCCATTTAAACCAATACCGCCCTTTTGTTTCTTTTCCTTATACATTTATTTTTTCCACGTTTTTGCACTCAAAACAACTTTCCTCCTTCTCGTACACACTTTTTTTATGAATCCGAACGCACCTGACTCACAAAAACCGTCTAAAAGGCCATTTAAACCAATACCGCCCATTTGTTTCTTTTCCTTATACATTCATTTTTTCCACGTTTTTGTACTCAAAACAACTTTCCTCCTTTGCGGACACACTGTTTTTAAGATTCCAAACCCATCTGAATCACAAAACTGTCTAAAAAGCTATTTAAACCAATACCGCCCTTTTGTTTTTTTTCGTTATACATTAATTTTTTCCACGTTTCGGCACTCAAAACAACTTTAATCCTTCGCGTACACACTGTTTTTATGATTCCGAACCCATCTGACTCACAAAATCGCCTAAAAGACCATTTAAACCAATACCTCCCTTTTGTTTCTTTTCCTTATACATTCATTTTTACCACGTTTTTCCAACTTTCCTCCTCCGCGTACACACTTTTTTTATGATTCCGAACCCATCTGACTCATAAAATCGTTAAAAAGGCCATTTAAACCAATACCGCCCTTTTGTTTCTTTTCCTTATACATTCATTTTTTCCACGTTTTTGCACTCAAAACAACTTTCCTCCTTCTCGTACACACTTTTTTTATGAATCCGAACCCACCTGACTCACAAAAACCGTCTAAAAGGCCATTTAAACCAATACCGCCCATTTGTTTCTTTTCCTTATACATTCATTTTTTCCACATTTTTGTACTCAAAACTACTTTCCTCCTTCGCGTACACACTGTTTTTATGATTCCGAACCCATCTTACTCACAAAACTGTCTAAAAAGCCATTTAAACCAATACCGCCCTTTTGTTTCTTTTCCTTATACATTTATTTTTTCCACGTTTCGGCACTCAAAACAACTTTCCTCCTTCTCGTACACACTTTTTTTATGAATCCGAACCCACCTGACTCACAAAAACCGTCTAAAAGGCCATTTAAACCAATACCGCCCATTTGTTTCTTTTCCTTATACATTCATTTTTTCCACATTTTTGTACTCAAAACAACTTTCCTCCTTCGCGTACACACTGTTTTTATGATTCCGAACCCATCTTACTCACAAAACTGTCTAAAAAGCCATTTAAACCAATACCGCTCTTTTGTTTCTTTTCCTTATACATTTATTTTTTCCACGTTTCGGCACTCAAAACAACTTTCCTCCTTCGCGTACACGCTGTTTTTATGATTCCGAACCCATCTGACTCACAAAATCGCCTAAAAGACTATTTAAACCAATACCTCCCTTTTGTTTCTTTTCCTTATACATTCATTTTTACCACGTTTTTCCAACTTTCCTCCTTCTCGTACACACTTTTTTTATGATTCCGAACCCACCTGACTCACAAAACCGTCTAAAAGACCATTTAAACCAATACCGCCCTTTTGTTTCTTTTCCTTATACATTCATTTTTTCCACGTTTTTCCAACTTTCCTCTTTCTCGTACACACTTTTTTTATGAATCCGAACCCACCTGACTCACAAAAACCGTCTAAAAGGCCATTTAAACCAATACCGCCCATTTGTTTCTTTTCCTTATACATTCATTTTTTCCACATTTTTGTACTCAAAACAACTTTCCTCCTTCTCGTACACACTTTTTTTATGAATCCGAACCCACCTGACTCACAAAAACCGTCTAAAAGGCCATTTAAACCAATACCTCCTTTCTGTTTCTTTTCTTTATACATTCATTTTTTCCACGTTTTTGCACTCAAGACAACTTTCCTCCTTCGCGTACACACTATTTCTATGATTCCGAACACATCTGACTCACAAAATCGTCTAAAAGACCATTTAAACCAATACCTCCCTTTTGTTTCTTTTCCTTATACATTCACTTTTTCCACGTTTTTGTACTCAAAACAACTTTCCTCCTTCGCGTACACACTGTTTTTATGATTCCGAACCCATCTGTCTCACAAAATCGTCTAAAAGACCATTTAAACCAATACCTCCCTTTTGTTTCTTTTCCTTATACATTCACTTTTTCCACGTTTTTGCACTCAAGACAACTTTCCTCCTTCGCGTACACACTGTTTTTAAGATTCCAAACCCATCTGAATCACAAAACTGTCTAAAAAGCTATTTAAACCAATACCGCCCTTTTGTTTTTTTTCGTTATACATTAATTTTTTCCACGTTTCGGCACTCAAAACAACTTTAATCCTTCGCGTACACACTGTTTTTATGATTCCGAACCCATCTGACTCACAAAATCGCCTAAAAGACCATTTAAACCAATACCTCCCTTTTGTTTCTTTTCCTTATACATTCATTTTTACCACGTTTTTCCAACTTTCCTCCTTCTCGTACACACTTTTTTTATGATTCCGAACCCACCTGACTAACAAAACCGTCTAAAAGACCATTTAAACCAATACCTCCCTTTTGTTTCTTTTCCTTATACATTCATTTTTTCCACGTTTTTGCACTCAAAACAACTTTCCTCCTCCGCGTACACACTGTTTTTAAGATTCCCAACCCATCTGACTCACAAAACTGTCTAAAAAGCCATTTAAACCAATACCGCCCTTTTGTTTCTTTTCCTTATACATTCATTTTTTCCACGTTTTTGCACTCAAAACAATTTTCCTCCTTCGCGTACACACTTTTTTTATGATTCCGAACCCATCTGACTCACAAAATCGTTAAAAAGGCCATTTAAACCAATACCGCCCTTTTGTTTCTTTTCCTTATACATTCATTTTTTCCACGTTTTTCCAACTTTCCTCCTTCTCGTACACACTTTTTTTATGAATCCGAACCCACCTGACTCACAAAAACCGTCTAAAAGGCCATTTAAACCAATACCGCCCATTTGTTTCTTTTCCTTATACATTCATTTTTTCCACATTTTTGTACTCAAAACAACTTTCCTCCTTCGCGTACACACTGTTTTTATGATTCCGAACCCATCTTACTCACAAAACTGTCTAAAAAGCCATTTAAACCAATACCGCCCTTTTGTTTTTTTTCCTTATACATTTATTTTTTCCACGTTTCGGCACTCAAAACAATTTTCCTCCTTCGCGTACACACTTTTTTTATGATTCCCAACCCATCTGACTCACAAAACTGTCTAAAAAGCCGTTTAAACCAATACCGCCCTGTCATTTTTTCCACGTTTTTGCACTCAAAACAATTTTCTTCCTTCTCGTACACACTTTTTTTATGAATCCGAACCACCTGACTCACAAAAACCGTATAAAAGGCCATTTAAACCAATACCGCCCATTTGTTTCTTTTCCTTATACATTCATTTTTTCCACGTTTTTGCACTCAAAACAACTTTCCTCCTTCGCGTACACACTTTTTTTATGATTCCAAACCCATCTGTCTCACAAAATCGTCTAAAAGACCATTTAAACCAATACCTCCCTTTTGTTTCTTTTCCTTATACATTCATTTTTTCCACGTTTTTGCACTCAAAACAACTTTCCTCCTCCGCGTACACACTGTTTTTAAGATTCCCAACCCATCTGACTCACAAAACTGTCTAAAAAGCCGTTTAAACCAATACCGCCCTGTCATTTTTTCCACGTTTTTGCACTCAAAACAATTTTCTTCCTTCTCGTACACACTTTTTTTATGAATCCGAACCACCTGACTCACAAAAACCGTCTAAAAGGCCATTTAAACCAATACCGCCCATTTGTTTCTTTTCCTTATACATTCATTTTTTCCACGTTTTTGCACTCAAAAAAACTTTCCTCCTTCGCGTACACACTGTTTTTATGATTCCGAACCCATCTTACTCACAAAACTGTCTAAAAAGCCATTTAAACCAATACCTCCCTTTTGTTTCTTTTCCTTATACATTCATTTTTACCACGTTTTTCCAACTTTCCTCCTTCTCGTACACACTTTTTTTATGATTCCGAACCCACCTGACTCACAAAACCGTCTAAAAGACCATTTAAACCAATACCGCCCTTTTGTTTCTTTTCCTTATACATTCATTTTTTCCACGTTTCGGCACTCAAAACAACTTTCCTCCTTCGCGTGCACACTGTTTTTAAGATTCCAAACCCATCTGAATCACAAAACTGTCTCAAAAGCCATTTAAACCAATACCGCCCTTATGTTTTTTTTCGTTATACATTAATTTTTTCCACATTTTTGCACTCAAAACAACTTTCCTCCTTCTCGTACACACTTTTTTTATGAATCCGAACCCACCCGACTCACAAAAACCGTCTAAAAGGCCATTTAAACCAATACCTCCTTTCTGTTTCTTTTCTTTATACATTCATTTTTTCCACGTTTTTGCACTCAAGACAACTTTCCTCCTTCGCGTACACACTATTTCTATGATTGCGAACACATCTGACTCACAAAATCGTCTAAAAGACCATCTAAACCAATACCTCCCTTTTGTTTCTTTTCCTTATACATTCACTTTTTCCACGTTTTTGCACTCAAGACAACTTTCCTCCTTCGCGTACACACTGTTTTTAAGATTCCAAACCCATCTGAATCACAAAACTGTCTAAAAAGCTATTTAAACCAATACCGCCCTTTTGTTTTTTTTCGTTATACATTAATTTTTTCCACGTTTCGGCACTCAAAACAACTTTAATCCTTCGCGTACACACTGTTTTTATGATTCCGAACCCATCTGACTCACAAAATCGTTAAAAAGGCCATTTAAACCAATACCGCCCTTTTGTTTCTTTTCCTTATACATTCATTTTTTCCACGTTTTTGCACTCAAAACAACTTTCCTCCTTCTCGTACACACTTTTTTTATGAATCCGAACCCACCTGACTCACAAAAACCGTCTAAAAGGCCATTTAAACCAATACCGCCCATTTGTTTCTTTTCCTTATACATTCATTTTTTCCACATTTTTGTACTCAAAACAACTTTCCTCCTTCGCGTACACACTGTTTTTATGATTCCGAACCCATCTTACTCACAAAACTGTCTAAAAAGCCATTTAAACCAATACCGCCCTTTTGTTTCTTTTCCTTATACATTTATTTTTTCCACGTTTCGGCACTCAAAACAACTTTCCTCCTTCTCGTACACACTTTTTTTATGAATCCGAACCCACCTGACTCACAAAAACCGTCTAAAAGGCCATTTAAACCAATACCGCCCATTTGTTTCTTTTCCTTATACATTCATTTTTTCCACATTTTTGTACTCAAAACAACTTTCCTCCTTCGCGTACACACTGTTTTTATGATTCCGAACCCATCTGACTCACAAAACTGTCTAAAAAGCCATTTAAACCAATACCGCCCTTTTGTTTCTTTTCCTTATACATTTATTTTTTCCACGTTTTTGCACTCAAAACAACTTTCCTCCTTCGCGTACACACTGTTTTCATGATTCCGAACCCATCTGTCTCACAAAATCGTCTAAAAGACCATTTAAAGCAATACCTCCCTTTTGTTTCTTTTCCTTATACATTCATTTTTTCCACGTTTTTGCACTCAAGACAACTTTCCTCCTTCGCGTACACACTGTTTTTAAGATTCCAAACCCATCTGAATCACAAAACTGTGTAAAAAGCCATTTAAACCAATACCGCCTTTATGTTTTTTTTTCGTTATACATTAATTTTTTCCACGTTTTTGCACTCAAAACAACTTTCCTCCTTCTCGTACACACTTTTTTTATGAATCCGAACGCACCTGACTCACAAAAACCGTCTAAAAGGCCATTTAAACCAATACCGCCCATTTGTTTCTTTTCCTTATACATTCATTTTTTCCACGTTTTTGTACTCAAAACAACTTTCCTCCTTTGCGTACACACTGTTTTTATGATTCCGAATCCATCTGTCTCACAAAATCGTCTAAAAGACCATTTAAACCAATACGTCCCTTTTGTTTCTTTTCCTTATACATTCACTTTTTCCACGTTTTTGCACTCAAGACAACTTTCCTCCTTCGCGTACACACTGTTTTTAAGATTCCAAACCCATCTGAATCACAAAACTGTCTAAAAAGCTATTTAAACCAATACCGCCCTTTTGTTTTTTTTCGTTATACATTAATTTTTTCCACGTTTCGGCACTCAAAACAACTTTAATCCTTCGCGTACACACTGTTTTTATGATTCCGAACCCATCTGACTCACAAAATCGCCTAAAAGACCATTTAAACCAATACCTCCCTTTTGTTTCTTTTCCTTATACATTCATTTTTACCACGTTTTTCCAACTTTCCTCCTCCGCGTACACACTGTTTTTAAGATTCCCAACCCATCTGACTCACAAAACTGTCTAAAAAGCCATTTAAATTAATACCGCCCTTTTGTTTCTTTTCCTTATACATTCATTTTTTCTACGTTTTTGCACTCAAAACAATTTTCCTCCTTCGCGTACACACTTTTTTTATGATTCCGAACCCATCTGACTCGCAAAATCGTTAAAAAGGCCATTTAAACCAATACCGCCCTTTTGTTTCTTTTCCTTATACATTCATTTTTTCCACGTTTTTGCACTCAAAACAACTTTCCTCCTTCTCGTACACACTTTTTTTATGAATCCGAACCCACCTGACTCACAAAAACCGTCTAAAAGGCCATTTAAACCAATACCGCCCATTTGTTTCTTTTCCTTATACATTCATTTTTTCCACATTTTTGTACTCAAAACAACTTTCCTCCTTCGCGTACACACTGTTTTTATGATTCCGAACCCATCTGTCTCACAAAATCGTCTAAAAGACCATTTAAACCAATACCTCCCTTTTGTTTCTTTTCCTTATACATTCACTTTTTCCACGTTTTTGCACTCAAGACAACTTTCCTCCTTCGCGTACACACTGTTTTTAAGATTCCAAAACCATCTGAATCACAAAACTGTCTAAAAAGCTATTTAAACCAATACCGCCCTTTTGTTTTTTTTCGTTATACATTAATTTTTTCCAAGTTTCGGCACTCAAAACAACTTTAATCCTTCGCGTACACACTGTTTTTATGATTCCGAACCCATCTGACTCACAAAATCGCCTAAAAGACCATTTAAACCAATACCTCCCTTTTGTTTCTTTTCCTTATACATTCATTTTTACCACGTTTTTCCAACTTTCCTCCTTCTCGTACACACTTTTTTTATGATTCCGAACCCACCTGACTAACAAAACCGTCTAAAAGACCATTTAAACCAATACCTCCCTTTTGTTTCTTTTCCTTATACATTCATTTTTTCCACGTTTTTGCACTCAAAACAATTTTCCTCCTTCGCGTACACACTTTTTTTATGATTCCGAACCCATCTGACTCACAAAATCGTTAAAAAGGCCATTTAAACCAATACCGCCCTTTTGTTTCTTTTCCTTATACATTCATTTTTTCCACGTTTTTCCAACTTTCCTCCTTCTCGTACACACTTTTTTTATGAATCCGAACCCACCTGACTCACAAAAACCGTCTAAAAGGCCATTTAAACCAATACCGCCCATTTGTTTCTTTTCCTTATACATTCATTTTTTCCACATTTTTGTACTCAAAACAACTTTCCTCCTTCGCGTACACACTGTTTTTATGATTCCGAACCCATCTTACTCACAAAACTGTCTAAAAAGCCATTTAAACCAATACCGCCCTTTTGTTTCTTTTCCTTATACATTCATTTTTTCCACGTTTTTGCACTCAAAACAATTTTCCTCCTTCGCGTACACACTTTTTTTATGATTCCGAACCCATCTGACTCACAAAATCGTTAAAAAGGCCATTTAAACCAATACCGCCCTTTTGTTTCTTTTCCTTATACATTCATTTTTTCCACGTTTTTCCAACTTTCCTCCTTCTCGTACACACTTTTTTTATGAATCCGAACCCACCTGACTCACAAAAACCGTCTAAAAGGCCATTTAAACCAATACCGCCCATTTGTTTCTTTTCCTTATACATTCATTTTTTCCACATTTTTGTATTCAAAACAACTTTCCTCCTTCGCGTACACACTGTTTTTATGATTCCGAACCCATCTTACTCACAAAACTGTCTAAAAAGCCATTTAAACCAATACCGCCCTTTTGTTTTTTTTCCTTATACATTTATTTTTTCCACGTTTCGGCACTCAAAACAATTTTCCTCCTTCGCGTACACACTTTTTTTATGATTCCCAACCCATCTGACTCACAAAACTGTCTAAAAAGCCGTTTAAACCAATACCGCCCTGTCATTTTTTCCACGTTTTTGCACTCAAAACAATTTTCTTCCTTCTCGTACACACTTTTTTTATGAATCCGAACCACCTGACTCACAAAAACCGTATAAAAGGCCATTTAAACCAATACCGCCCATTTGTTTCTTTTCCTTATACATTAATTTTTTCCACGTTTTTGCACTCAAAACAACTTTCCTCCTTCGCGTACACACTTTTTTTATGATTCCAAACCCATCTGTCTCACAAAATCGTCTAAAAGACCATTTAAACCAATACCTCCCTTTTGTTTCTTTTCCTTATACATTCATTTTTTCCACGTTTTTGCACTCAAAACAACTTTCCTCCTCCGCGTACACACTGTTTTTAAGATTCCCAACCCATCTGACTCACAAAACTGTCTAAAAAGCCGTTTAAACCAATACCGCCCTGTCATTTTTTCCACGTTTTTGCACTCAAAACAATTTTCTTCCTTCTCGTACACACTTTTTTTATGAATCCGAACCACCTGACTCACAAAAACCGTCTAAAAGGCCATTTAAACCAATACCGCCCATTTGTTTCTTTTCCTTATACATTCATTTTTTCCACGTTTTTGCACTCAAAAAAACTTTCCTCCTTCGCGTACACACTGTTTTTATGATTCCGAACCCATCTTACTCACAAAACTGTCTAAAAAGCCATTTAAACCAATACCTCCCTTTTGTTTCTTTTCCTTATACATTCATTTTTACCACGTTTTTCCAACTTTCCTCCTTCTCGTACACACTTTTTTTATGATTCCGAACCCACCTGACTCACAAAACCGTCTAAAAGACCATTTAAACCAATACCGCCCTTTTGTTTCTTTTCCTTATACATTCATTTTTTCCACGTTTCGGCACTCAAAACAACTTTCCTCCTTCGCGTGCACACTGTTTTTAAGATTCCAAACCCATCTGAATCACAAAACTGTCTAAAAAGCCATTTAAACCAATACCGCCCTTATGTTTTTTTTCGTTATACATTAATTTTTTCCACATTTTTGCACTCAAAACAACTTTCCTCCTTCTCGTACACACTTTTTTTATGAATCCGCACCCACCCGACTCACAAAAACCGTCTAAAAGGCCATTTAAACCAATACCTCCTTTCTGTTTCTTTTCTTTATACATTCATTTTTTCCACGTTTTTGCACTCAAGACAACTTTCCTCCTTCGCGTACACACTATTTCTATGATTGCGAACACATCTGACTCACAAAATCGTCTAAAAGACCATTTAAACCAATACCTCCCTTTTGTTTCTTTTCCTTATACATTCACTTTTTCCACGTTTTTGCACTCAAGACAACTTTCCTCCTTCGCGTACACTCTGTTTTTAAGATTCCAAACCCATCTGAATCACAAAACTGTCTAAAAAGCCATTTAAACCAATACCGCCCTTTTGTTTTTTTTCCTTATACATTTATTTTTTCCACGTTTCGGCACTCAAAACAACTTTCCTCCTTTGCGTACACACTGTTTTTATGATTCCGAACCCATCTGTCTCACAAAATCGTCTAAAAGACCATTTAAACCAATACCTCCCTTTTGTTTCTTTTCCTTATACATTCACTTTTTCCACGTTTTTGCACTCAAGACAACTTTCCTCCTTCGCGTACACACTGTTTTTAAGATTCCAAACCCATCTGAATCACAAAACTGTCTAAAAAGCTATTTAAACCAATACCGCCCTTTTGTTTTTTTTCGTTATACATTAATTTTTTCCACGTTTCGGCACTCAAAACAACTTTAATCCTTCGCGTATACACTGTTTTTAAGATTCCGAACCCATCTGACTCACAAAATCGCCTAAAAGACCATTTAAACCAATTGTACCTCCCTTTTGTTTCTTTTCCTTATGCATTCATTTTTACCACGTTTTTCCAACTTTCCTCCTTCTCGTACACACTTTTTTTATGATTCCGAACCCACCTGACTCACAAAACCGTCTAAAAGACCATTTAAACCAATACCTCCCTTTTGTTTCTTTTCCTTATACATTCATTTTTTCTACGTTTTTGCACTCAAAACAACTTTCCTCCTCCGCGTACACACTGTTTTTAAGATTCCCAACCCATCTGACTCACAAAACTGTCTAAAAAGCCATTTAAACCAATACCGCCCTTTTGTTTCTTTTCCTTATACATTTATTTTTTCCACGTTTTTGCACTCAAAACAACTTTCCTCCTTCTCGTACACACTTTTTTTATGAATCCGAACGCACCTGACTCACAAAAACCGTCTAAAAGGCCATTTAAACCAATACCGCCCATTTGTTTCTTTTCCTTATACATTCATTTTTTCCACGTTTTTGTACTCAAAACAACTTTCCTCCTTTGCGGACACACTGTTTTTAAGATTCCAAACCCATCTGAATCACAAAACTGTCTAAAAAGCTATTTAAACCAATACCGCCCTTTTGTTTTTTTTCGTTATACATTAATTTTTTCCACGTTTCGGCACTCAAAACAACTTTAATCCTTCGCGTACACACTGTTTTTATGATTCCGAACCCATCTGACTCACAAAATCGCCTAAAAGACCATTTAAACCAATACCTCCCTTTTGTTTCTTTTCCTTATACATTCATTTTTACCACGTTTTTCCAACTTTCCTCCTCCGCGTACACACTTTTTTTATGATTCCGAACCCATCTGACTCATAAAATCGTTAAAAAGGCCATTTAAACCAATACCGCCCTTTTGTTTCTTTTCCTTATACATTCATTTTTTCCACGTTTTTGCACTCAAAACAACTTTCCTCCTTCTCGTACACACTTTTTTTATGAATCCGAACCCACCTGACTCACAAAAACCGTCTAAAAGGCCATTTAAACCAATACCGCCCATTTGTTTCTTTTCCTTATACATTCATTTTTTCCACATTTTTGTACTCAAAACTACTTTCCTCCTTCGCGTACACACTGTTTTTATGATTCCGAACCCATCTTACTCACAAAACTGTCTAAAAAGCCATTTAAACCAATACCGCCCTTTTGTTTCTTTTCCTTATACATTTATTTTTTCCACGTTTCGGCACTCAAAACAACTTTCCTCCTTCTCGTACACACTTTTTTTATGAATCCGAACCCACCTGACTCACAAAAACCGTCTAAAAGGCCATTTAAACCAATACCGCCCATTTGTTTCTTTTCCTTATACATTCATTTTTTCCACATTTTTGTACTCAAAACAACTTTCCTCCTTCGCGTACACACTGTTTTTATGATTCCGAACCCATCTTACTCACAAAACTGTCTAAAAAGCCATTTAAACCAATACCGCTCTTTTGTTTCTTTTCCTTATACATTTATTTTTTCCACGTTTCGGCACTCAAAACAACTTTCCTCCTTCGCGTACACGCTGTTTTTATGATTCCGAACCCATCTGACTCACAAAATCGCCTAAAAGACTATTTAAACCAATACCTCCCTTTTGTTTCTTTTCCTTATACATTCATTTTTACCACGTTTTTCCAACTTTCCTCCTTCTCGTACACACTTTTTTTATGATTCCGAACCCACCTGACTCACAAAACCGTCTAAAAGACCATTTAAACCAATACCGCCCTTTTGTTTCTTTTCCTTATACATTCATTTTTTCCACGTTTTTCCAACTTTCCTCTTTCTCGTACACACTTTTTTTATGAATCCGAACCCACCTGACTCACAAAAACCGTCTAAAAGGCCATTTAAACCAATACCGCCCATTTGTTTCTTTTCCTTATACATTCATTTTTTCCACATTTTTGTACTCAAAACAACTTTCCTCCTTCTCGTACACACTTTTTTTATGAATCCGAACCCACCTGACTCACAAAAACCGTCTAAAAGGCCATTTAAACCAATACCTCCTTTCTGTTTCTTTTCTTTATACATTCATTTTTTCCACGTTTTTGCACTCAAGACAACTTTCCTCCTTCGCGTACACACTATTTCTATGATTCCGAACACATCTGACTCACAAAATCGTCTAAAAGACCATTTAAACCAATACCTCCCTTTTGTTTCTTTTCCTTATACATTCACTTTTTCCACGTTTTTGTACTCAAAACAACTTTCCTCCTTCGCGTACACACTGTTTTTATGATTCCGAACCCATCTGTCTCACAAAATCGTCTAAAAGACCATTTAAACCAATACCTCCCTTTTGTTTCTTTTCCTTATACATTCACTTTTTCCACGTTTTTGCACTCAAGACAACTTTCCTCCTTCGCGTACACACTGTTTTTAAGATTCCAAACCCATCTGAATCACAAAACTGTCTAAAAAGCTATTTAAACCAATACCGCCCTTTTGTTTTTTTTCGTTATACATTAATTTTTTCCACGTTTCGGCACTCAAAACAACTTTAATCCTTCGCGTACACACTGTTTTTATGATTCCGAACCCATCTGACTCACAAAATCGCCTAAAAGACCATTTAAACCAATACCTCCCTTTTGTTTCTTTTCCTTATACATTCATTTTTACCACGTTTTTCCAACTTTCCTCCTTCTCGTACACACTTTTTTTATGATTCCGAACCCACCTGACTAACAAAACCGTCTAAAAGACCATTTAAACCAATACCTCCCTTTTGTTTCTTTTCCTTATACATTCATTTTTTCCACGTTTTTGCACTCAAAACAACTTTCCTCCTCCGCGTACACACTGTTTTTAAGATTCCCAACCCATCTGACTCACAAAACTGTCTAAAAAGCCATTTAAACCAATACCGCCCTTTTGTTTCTTTTCCTTATACATTCATTTTTTCCACGTTTTTGCACTCAAAACAATTTTCCTCCTTCGCGTACACACTTTTTTTATGATTCCGAACCCATCTGACTCACAAAATCGTTAAAAAGGCCATTTAAACCAATACCGCCCTTTTGTTTCTTTTCCTTATACATTCATTTTTTCCACGTTTTTCCAACTTTCCTCCTTCTCGTACACACTTTTTTTATGAATCCGAACCCACCTGACTCACAAAAACCGTCTAAAAGGCCATTTAAACCAATACCGCCCATTTGTTTCTTTTCCTTATACATTCATTTTTTCCACATTTTTGTACTCAAAACAACTTTCCTCCTTCGCGTACACACTGTTTTTATGATTCCGAACCCATCTTACTCACAAAACTGTCTAAAAAGCCATTTAAACCAATACCGCCCTTTTGTTTTTTTTCCTTATACATTTATTTTTTCCACGTTTCGGCACTCAAAACAATTTTCCTCCTTCGCGTACACACTTTTTTTATGATTCCCAACCCATCTGACTCACAAAACTGTCTAAAAAGCCGTTTAAACCAATACCGCCCTGTCATTTTTTCCACGTTTTTGCACTCAAAACAATTTTCTTCCTTCTCGTACACACTTTTTTTATGAATCCGAACCACCTGACTCACAAAAACCGTATAAAAGGCCATTTAAACCAATACCGCCCATTTGTTTCTTTTCCTTATACATTCATTTTTTCCACGTTTTTGCACTCAAAACAACTTTCCTCCTTCGCGTACACACTTTTTTTATGATTCCAAACCCATCTGTCTCACAAAATCGTCTAAAAGACCATTTAAACCAATACCTCCCTTTTGTTTCTTTTCCTTATACATTCATTTTTTCCACGTTTTTGCACTCAAAACAACTTTCCTCCTCCGCGTACACACTGTTTTTAAGATTCCCAACCCATCTGACTCACAAAACTGTCTAAAAAGCCGTTTAAACCAATACCGCCCTGTCATTTTTTCCACGTTTTTGCACTCAAAACAATTTTCTTCCTTCTCGTACACACTTTTTTTATGAATCCGAACCACCTGACTCACAAAAACCGTCTAAAAGGCCATTTAAACCAATACCGCCCATTTGTTTCTTTTCCTTATACATTCATTTTTTCCACGTTTTTGCACTCAAAAAAACTTTCCTCCTTCGCGTACACACTGTTTTTATGATTCCGAACCCATCTTACTCACAAAACTGTCTAAAAAGCCATTTAAACCAATACCTCCCTTTTGTTTCTTTTCCTTATACATTCATTTTTACCACGTTTTTCCAACTTTCCTCCTTCTCGTACACACTTTTTTTATGATTCCGAACCCACCTGACTCACAAAACCGTCTAAAAGACCATTTAAACCAATACCGCCCTTTTGTTTCTTTTCCTTATACATTCATTTTTTCCACGTTTCGGCACTCAAAACAACTTTCCTCCTTCGCGTGCACACTGTTTTTAAGATTCCAAACCCATCTGAATCACAAAACTGTCTCAAAAGCCATTTAAACCAATACCGCCCTTATGTTTTTTTTCGTTATACATTAATTTTTTCCACATTTTTGCACTCAAAACAACTTTCCTCCTTCTCGTACACACTTTTTTTATGAATCCGAACCCACCCGACTCACAAAAACCGTCTAAAAGGCCATTTAAACCAATACCTCCTTTCTGTTTCTTTTCTTTATACATTCATTTTTTCCACGTTTTTGCACTCAAGACAACTTTCCTCCTTCGCGTACACACTATTTCTATGATTGCGAACACATCTGACTCACAAAATCGTCTAAAAGACCATCTAAACCAATACCTCCCTTTTGTTTCTTTTCCTTATACATTCACTTTTTCCACGTTTTTGCACTCAAGACAACTTTCCTCCTTCGCGTACACACTGTTTTTAAGATTCCAAACCCATCTGAATCACAAAACTGTCTAAAAAGCTATTTAAACCAATACCGCCCTTTTGTTTTTTTTCGTTATACATTAATTTTTTCCACGTTTCGGCACTCAAAACAACTTTAATCCTTCGCGTACACACTGTTTTTATGATTCCGAACCCATCTGACTCACAAAATCGTTAAAAAGGCCATTTAAACCAATACCGCCCTTTTGTTTCTTTTCCTTATACATTCATTTTTTCCACGTTTTTGCACTCAAAACAACTTTCCTCCTTCTCGTACACACTTTTTTTATGAATCCGAACCCACCTGACTCACAAAAACCGTCTAAAAGGCCATTTAAACCAATACCGCCCATTTGTTTCTTTTCCTTATACATTCATTTTTTCCACATTTTTGTACTCAAAACAACTTTCCTCCTTCGCGTACACACTGTTTTTATGATTCCGAACCCATCTTACTCACAAAACTGTCTAAAAAGCCATTTAAACCAATACCGCCCTTTTGTTTCTTTTCCTTATACATTTATTTTTTCCACGTTTCGGCACTCAAAACAACTTTCCTCCTTCTCGTACACACTTTTTTTATGAATCCGAACCCACCTGACTCACAAAAACCGTCTAAAAGGCCATTTAAACCAATACCGCCCATTTGTTTCTTTTCCTTATACATTCATTTTTTCCACATTTTTGTACTCAAAACAACTTTCCTCCTTCGCGTACACACTGTTTTTATGATTCCGAACCCATCTGACTCACAAAACTGTCTAAAAAGCCATTTAAACCAATACCGCCCTTTTGTTTCTTTTCCTTATACATTTATTTTTTCCACGTTTTTGCACTCAAAACAACTTTCCTCCTTCGCGTACACACTGTTTTTATGATTCCGAACCCATCTGTCTCACAAAATCGTCTAAAAGACCATTTAAAGCAATACCTCCCTTTTGTTTCTTTTCCTTATACATTCATTTTTTCCACGTTTTTGCACTCAAGACAACTTTCCTCCTTCGCGTACACACTGTTTTTAAGATTCCAAACCCATCTGAATCACAAAACTGTGTAAAAAGCCATTTAAACCAATACCGCCTTTATGTTTTTTTTTCGTTATACATTAATTTTTTCCACGTTTTTGCACTCAAAACAACTTTCCTCCTTCTCGTACACACTTTTTTTATGAATCCGAACGCACCTGACTCACAAAAACCGTCTAAAAGGCCATTTAAACCAATACCGCCCATTTGTTTCTTTTCCTTATACATTCATTTTTTCCACGTTTTTGTACTCAAAACAACTTTCCTCCTTTGCGTACACACTGTTTTTATGATTCCGAATCCATCTGTCTCACAAAATCGTCTAAAAGACCATTTAAACCAATACGTCCCTTTTGTTTCTTTTCCTTATACATTCACTTTTTCCACGTTTTTGCACTCAAGACAACTTTCCTCCTTCGCGTACACACTGTTTTTAAGATTCCAAACCCATCTGAATCACAAAACTGTCTAAAAAGCTATTTAAACCAATACCGCCCTTTTGTTTTTTTTCGTTATACATTAATTTTTTCCACGTTTCGGCACTCAAAACAACTTTAATCCTTCGCGTACACACTGTTTTTATGATTCCGAACCCATCTGACTCACAAAATCGCCTAAAAGACCATTTAAACCAATACCTCCCTTTTGTTTCTTTTCCTTATACATTCATTTTTACCACGTTTTTCCAACTTTCCTCCTCCGCGTACACACTGTTTTTAAGATTCCCAACCCATCTGACTCACAAAACTGTCTAAAAAGCCATTTAAATTAATACCGCCCTTTTGTTTCTTTTCCTTATACATTCATTTTTTCTACGTTTTTGCACTCAAAACAATTTTCCTCCTTCGCGTACACACTTTTTTTATGATTCCGAACCCATCTGACTCGCAAAATCGTTAAAAAGGCCATTTAAACCAATACCGCCCTTTTGTTTCTTTTCCTTATACATTCATTTTTTCCACGTTTTTGCACTCAAAACAACTTTCCTCCTTCTCGTACACACTTTTTTTATGAATCCGAACCCACCTGACTCACAAAAACCGTCTAAAAGGCCATTTAAACCAATACCGCCCATTTGTTTCTTTTCCTTATACATTCATTTTTTCCACATTTTTGTACTCAAAACAACTTTCCTCCTTCGCGTACACACTGTTTTTATGATTCCGAACCCATCTGTCTCACAAAATCGTCTAAAAGACCATTTAAACCAATACCTCCCTTTTGTTTCTTTTCCTTATACATTCACTTTTTCCACGTTTTTGCACTCAAGACAACTTTCCTCCTTCGCGTACACACTGTTTTTAAGATTCCAAAACCATCTGAATCACAAAACTGTCTAAAAAGCTATTTAAACCAATACCGCCCTTTTGTTTTTTTTCGTTATACATTAATTTTTTCCAAGTTTCGGCACTCAAAACAACTTTAATCCTTCGCGTACACACTGTTTTTATGATTCCGAACCCATCTGACTCACAAAATCGCCTAAAAGACCATTTAAACCAATACCTCCCTTTTGTTTCTTTTCCTTATACATTCATTTTTACCACGTTTTTCCAACTTTCCTCCTTCTCGTACACACTTTTTTTATGATTCCGAACCCACCTGACTAACAAAACCGTCTAAAAGACCATTTAAACCAATACCTCCCTTTTGTTTCTTTTCCTTATACATTCATTTTTTCCACGTTTTTGCACTCAAAACAATTTTCCTCCTTCGCGTACACACTTTTTTTATGATTCCGAACCCATCTGACTCACAAAATCGTTAAAAAGGCCATTTAAACCAATACCGCCCTTTTGTTTCTTTTCCTTATACATTCATTTTTTCCACGTTTTTCCAACTTTCCTCCTTCTCGTACACACTTTTTTTATGAATCCGAACCCACCTGACTCACAAAAACCGTCTAAAAAGCCATTTAAACCAATACCGCCCATTTGTTTCTTTTCCTTATACATTCATTTTTTCCACATTTTTGTACTCAAAACAACTTTCCTCCTTCGCGTACACACTGTTTTTATGATTCCGAACCCATCTTACTCACAAAACTGTCTAAAAAGCCATTTAAACCAATACCGCCCTTTTGTTTCTTTTCCTTATACATTCACTTTTTCCACGTTTTTGTACTCAAAACAACTTTCCTCCTTCGCGTACACACTGTTTTTATGATTCCGAACCCATCTGTCTCACAAAATCGTCTAAAAGACCATTTAAACCAATACCTCCCTTTTGTTTCTTTTCCTTATACATTCACTTTTTCCACGTTTTTGCACTCAAGACAACTTTCCTCCTTCGCGTACACACTGTTTTTAAGATTCCAAAACCATCTGAATCACAAAACTGTCTAAAAAGCTATTTAAACCAATACCGCCCTTTTGTTTTTTTTCGTTATACATTAATTTTTTCCACGTTTTTGCACTCAAAACAATTTTCTTCCTTCTCGTACACACTTTTTTTATGAATCCGAACCACCTGACTCACAAAAACCGTATAAAAGGCCATTTAAACCAATACCGCCCATTTGTTTCTTTTCCTTATACATTAATTTTTTCCACGTTTTTGCACTCAAAACAACTTTCCTCCTTCGCGTACACACTTTTTTTATGATTCCAAACCCATCTGTCTCACAAAATCGTCTAAAAGACCATTTAAACCAATACCTCCCTTTTGTTTCTTTTCCTTATACATTCATTTTTTCCACGTTTTTGCACTCAAAACAACTTTCCTCCTCCGCGTACACACTGTTTTTAAGATTCCCAACCCATCTGACTCACAAAACTGTCTAAAAAGCCGTTTAAACCAATACCGCCCTGTCATTTTTTCCACGTTTTTGCACTCAAAACAATTTTCTTCCTTCTCGTACACACTTTTTTTATGAATCCGAACCACCTGACTCACAAAAACCGTCTAAAAGGCCATTTAAACCAATACCGCCCATTTGTTTCTTTTCCTTATACATTCATTTTTTCCACGTTTTTGCACTCAAAACAACTTTCCTCCTTCGCGTACACACTGTTTTTATGATTCCGAACCCATCTTACTCACAAAACTGTCTAAAAAGCCATTTAAACCAATACCTCCCTTTTGTTTCTTTTCCTTATACATTCATTTTTACCACGTTTTTCCAACTTTCCTCCTTCTCGTACACACTTTTTTTATGATTCCGAACCCACCTGACTCACAAAACCGTCTAAAAGACCATTTAAACCAATACCGCCCTTTTGTTTCTTTTCCTTATACATTCATTTTTTCCACGTTTCGGCACTCAAAACAACTTTCCTCCTTCGCGTGCACACTGTTTTTAAGATTCCAAACCCATCTGAATCACAAAACTGTCTAAAAAGCCATTTAAACCAATACCGCCCTTATGTTTTTTTTCGTTATACATTAATTTTTTCCACATTTTTGCACTCAAAACAACTTTCCTCCTTCTCGTACACACTTTTTTTATGAATCCGAACCCACCCGACTCACAAAAACCGTCTAAAAGGCCATTTAAACCAATACCTCCTTTCTGTTTCTTTTCTTTATACATTCATTTTTTCCACGTTTTTGCACTCAAGACAACTTTCCTCCTTCGCGTACACACTATTTCTATGATTGCGAACACATCTGACTCACAAAATCGTCTAAAAGACCATTTAAACCAATACCTCCCTTTTGTTTCTTTTCCTTATACATTCACTTTTTCCACGTTTTTGTACTCAAAACAACTTTCCTCCTTCGCGTACACACTGTTTTTATGATTCCGAACCCATCTGTCTCACAAAATCGTCTAAAAGACCATTTAAACCAATACCTCCCTTTTGTTTCTTTTCCTTATACATTCACTTTTTCCACGTTTTTGCACTCAAGACAACTTTCCTCCTTCGCGTACACACTGTTTTTAAGATTCCAAACCCATCTGAATCACAAAACTGTCTAAAAAGCTATTTAAACCAATACCGCCCTTTTGTTTTTTTTCGTTATACATTAATTTTTTCCACGTTTCGGCACTCAAAACAACTTTAATCCTTCGCGTACACACTGTTTTTATGATTCCGAACCCATCTGACTCACAAAAACCGTCTAAAAGGCCATTTAAACCAATACCGCCCATTTGTTTCTTTTCCTTATACATTCATTTTTTCCACATTTTTGTACTCAAAACAACTTTCCTCCTTCGCGTACACACTGTTTTTATGATTCCGAACCCATCTTACTCACAAAACTGTCTAAAAAGCCATTTAAACCAATACCGCCCTTTTGTTTTTTTTCCTTATACATTTATTTTTTCCACGTTTCGGCACTCAAAACAACTTTCCTCCTTTGCGTACACACTGTTTTTATGATTCCGAACCCATCTGTCTCACAAAATCGTCTAAAAGACCATTTAAACCAATACCTCCCTTTTGTTTCTTTTCCTTATACATTCATTTTTTCCACATTTTTGTACTCAAAACAACTTTCCTCCTTCGCGTACACACTGTTTTTATGATTCCGAACCCATCTTACTCACAAAACTGTCTAAAAAGCCATTTAAACCAATACCGCCCTTTTGTTTTTTTTCCTTATACATTTATTTTTTCCACGTTTCGGCACTCAAAACAACTTTCCTCCTTTGCGTACACACTGTTTTTATGATTCCGAACCCATCTGTCTCACAAAATCGTCTAAAAGACCATTTAAACCAATACCTCCCTTTTGTTTCTTTTCCTTATACATTAATTCTTTCCACGTTTTTGCACTCAAAACAACTTTCCTCCTCCGCGTACACACTGTTTTTATGATTCCGAACCCATCTTACTCACAAAACTGTCTAAAAAGCCATTTAAACCAATACCGCCCTTTTGTTTTTTTTCGTTATACATTAATTTTTTCCACGTTTCGGCACTCAAAACAACTTTAATCCTTCGCGTACACACTGTTTTTATGATTCCGAACCCATCTGACTCACAAAATCGCCTAAAAGACCATTTAAACCAATACCTCCCTTTTGTTTCTTTTCCTTATACATTCATTTTTACCACGTTTTTCCAACTTTCCTCCTCCGCGTACACACTGTTTTTAAGATTCCCAACCCATCTGACTCACAAAACTGTCTAAAAAGCCATTTAAATTAATACCGCCCTTTTGTTTCTTTTCCTTATACATTCATTTTTTCTACGTTTTTGCACTCAAAACAATTTTCCTCCTTCGCGTACACACTTTTTTTATGATTCCGAACCCATCTGACTCGCAAAATCGTTAAAAAGGCCATTTAAACCAATACCGCCCTTTTGTTTCTTTTCCTTATACATTCATTTTTTCCACGTTTTTGCACTCAAAACAACTTTCCTCCTTCTCGTACACACTTTTTTTATGAATCCGAACCCACCTGACTCACAAAAACCGTCTAAAAGGCCATTTAAACCAATACCGCCCATTTGTTTCTTTTCCTTATACATTCATTTTTTCCACATTTTTGTACTCAAAACAACTTTCCTCCTTCGCGTACACACTGTTTTTATGATTCCGAACCCATCTGTCTCACAAAATCGTCTAAAAGACCATTTAAACCAATACCTCCCTTTTGTTTCTTTTCCTTATACATTCACTTTTTCCACGTTTTTGCACTCAAGACAACTTTCCTCCTTCGCGTACACACTGTTTTTAAGATTCCAAAACCATCTGAATCACAAAACTGTCTAAAAAGCTATTTAAACCAATACCGCCCTTTTGTTTTTTTTCGTTATACATTAATTTTTTCCAAGTTTCGGCACTCAAAACAACTTTAATCCTTCGCGTACACACTGTTTTTATGATTCCGAACCCATCTGACTCACAAAATCGCCTAAAAGACCATTTAAACCAATACCTCCCTTTTGTTTCTTTTCCTTATACATTCATTTTTACCACGTTTTTCCAACTTTCCTCCTTCTCGTACACACTTTTTTTATGATTCCGAACCCACCTGACTAACAAAACCGTCTAAAAGACCATTTAAACCAATACCTCCCTTTTGTTTCTTTTCCTTATACATTCATTTTTTCCACGTTTTTGCACTCAAAACAATTTTCCTCCTTCGCGTACACACTTTTTTTATGATTCCGAACCCATCTGACTCACAAAATCGTTAAAAAGGCCATTTAAACCAATACCGCCCTTTTGTTTCTTTTCCTTATACATTCATTTTTTCCACGTTTTTCCAACTTTCCTCCTTCTCGTACACACTTTTTTTATGAATCCGAACCCACCTGACTCACAAAAACCGTCTAAAAGGCCATTTAAACCAATACCGCCCATTTGTTTCTTTTCCTTATACATTCATTTTTTCCACATTTTTGTACTCAAAACAACTTTCCTCCTTCGCGTACACACTGTTTTTATGATTCCGAACCCATCTTACTCACAAAACTGTCTAAAAAGCCATTTAAACCAATACCGCCCTTTTGTTTCTTTTCCTTATACATTCACTTTTTCCACGTTTTTGTACTCAAAACAACTTTCCTCCTTCGCGTACACACTGTTTTTATGATTCCGAACCCATCTGTCTCACAAAATCGTCTAAAAGACCATTTAAACCAATACCTCCCTTTTGTTTCTTTTCCTTATACATTCACTTTTTCCACGTTTTTGCACTCAAGACAACTTTCCTCCTTCGCGTACACACTGTTTTTAAGATTCCAAAACCATCTGAATCACAAAACTGTCTAAAAAGCTATTTAAACCAATACCGCCCTTTTGTTTTTTTTCGTTATACATTAATTTTTTCCACGTTTTTGCACTCAAAACAATTTTCTTCCTTCTCGTACACACTTTTTTTATGAATCCGAACCACCTGACTCACAAAAACCGTATAAAAGGCCATTTAAACCAATACCGCCCATTTGTTTCTTTTCCTTATACATTAATTTTTTCCACGTTTTTGCACTCAAAACAACTTTCCTCCTTCGCGTACACACTTTTTTTATGATTCCAAACCCATCTGTCTCACAAAATCGTCTAAAAGACCATTTAAACCAATACCTCCCTTTTGTTTCTTTTCCTTATACATTCATTTTTTCCACGTTTTTGCACTCAAAACAACTTTCCTCCTCCGCGTACACACTGTTTTTAAGATTCCCAACCCATCTGACTCACAAAACTGTCTAAAAAGCCGTTTAAACCAATACCGCCCTGTCATTTTTTCCACGTTTTTGCACTCAAAACAATTTTCTTCCTTCTCGTACACACTTTTTTTATGAATCCGAACCACCTGACTCACAAAAACCGTCTAAAAGGCCATTTAAACCAATACCGCCCATTTGTTTCTTTTCCTTATACATTCATTTTTTCCACGTTTTTGCACTCAAAACAACTTTCCTCCTTCGCGTACACACTGTTTTTATGATTCCGAACCCATCTTACTCACAAAACTGTCTAAAAAGCCATTTAAACCAATACCTCCCTTTTGTTTCTTTTCCTTATACATTCATTTTTACCACGTTTTTCCAACTTTCCTCCTTCTCGTACACACTTTTTTTATGATTCCGAACCCACCTGACTCACAAAACCGTCTAAAAGACCATTTAAACCAATACCGCCCTTTTGTTTCTTTTCCTTATACATTCATTTTTTCCACGTTTCGGCACTCAAAACAACTTTCCTCCTTCGCGTGCACACTGTTTTTAAGATTCCAAACCCATCTGAATCACAAAACTGTCTAAAAAGCCATTTAAACCAATACCGCCCTTATGTTTTTTTTCGTTATACATTAATTTTTTCCACATTTTTGCACTCAAAACAACTTTCCTCCTTCTCGTACACACTTTTTTTATGAATCCGAACCCACCCGACTCACAAAAACCGTCTAAAAGGCCATTTAAACCAATACCTCCTTTCTGTTTCTTTTCTTTATACATTCATTTTTTCCACGTTTTTGCACTCAAGACAACTTTCCTCCTTCGCGTACACACTATTTCTATGATTGCGAACACATCTGACTCACAAAATCGTCTAAAAGACCATTTAAACCAATACCTCCCTTTTGTTTCTTTTCCTTATACATTCACTTTTTCCACGTTTTTGTACTCAAAACAACTTTCCTCCTTCGCGTACACACTGTTTTTATGATTCCGAACCCATCTGTCTCACAAAATCGTCTAAAAGACCATTTAAACCAATACCTCCCTTTTGTTTCTTTTCCTTATACATTCACTTTTTCCACGTTTTTGCACTCAAGACAACTTTCCTCCTTCGCGTACACACTGTTTTTAAGATTCCAAACCCATCTGAATCACAAAACTGTCTAAAAAGCTATTTAAACCAATACCGCCCTTTTGTTTTTTTTCGTTATACATTAATTTTTTCCACGTTTCGGCACTCAAAACAACTTTAATCCTTCGCGTACACACTGTTTTTATGATTCCGAACCCATCTGACTCACAAAAACCGTCTAAAAGGCCATTTAAACCAATACCGCCCATTTGTTTCTTTTCCTTATACATTCATTTTTTCCACATTTTTGTACTCAAAACAACTTTCCTCCTTCGCGTACACACTGTTTTTATGATTCCGAACCCATCTTACTCACAAAACTGTCTAAAAAGCCATTTAAACCAATACCGCCCTTTTGTTTTTTTTCCTTATACATTTATTTTTTCCACGTTTCGGCACTCAAAACAACTTTCCTCCTTTGCGTACACACTGTTTTTATGATTCCGAACCCATCTGTCTCACAAAATCGTCTAAAAGACCATTTAAACCAATACCTCCCTTTTGTTTCTTTTCCTTATACATTAATTCTTTCCACGTTTTTGCACTCAAAACAACTTTCCTCCTCCGCGTACACACTGTTTTTAAGATTCCCAACCCATCTGACTCACAAAACTGTCTAAAAAGCCGTTTAAACCAATACCGCCCTGTCATTTTTTCCACGTTTTTGCACTCAAAAGAATTTTCTTCCTTCTCGTACACACTTTTTTTATGAATCCGAACCACCTGACTCACAAAAACCGTCTAAAAGGCCATTTAAACCAATACCGCCCATTTGTTTCTTTTCCTTATACATTAATTTTTTCCACGTTTTTGCACTCAAAACAACTTTCCTCCTTCTCGTACACACTTTTTTTATGAATCCGAACCCACCTGACTCACAAAAACCGTCTAAAAGGCCATTTAAACCAATACCGCCCATTTGTTTCTTTTCCTTATACATTCATTTTTTCCACATTTTTGTACTCAAAACAACTTTCCTCCTTCGCGTACACACTGTTTTTATGATTCCGAACCCATCTTACTCACAAAACTGTCTAAAAAGCCATTTAAACCAATACCGCCCTTTTGTTTCTTTTCCTTATACATTTATTTTTTCCACGTTTCGGCACTCAAAACAACTTTCCTCCTTCTCGTACACACTTTTTTTATGAATCCGAACCCACCTGACTCACAAAAACCGTCTAAAAGGCCATTTAAACCAATACCGCCCATTTGTTTCTTTTCCTTATACATTCATTTTTTCCACATTTTTGTACTCAAAACAACTTTCCTCCTTCGCGTACACACTGTTTTTATGATTCCGAACCCATCTGACTCACAAAACTGTCTAAAAAGCCATTTAAACCAATACCGCCCTTTTGTTTCTTTTCCTTATACATTTATTTTTTCCACGTTTTTGCACTCAAAACAACTTTCCTCCTTCGCGTACACACTGTTTTTATGATTCCGAACCCATCTGTCTCACAAAATCGTCTAAAAGACCATTTAAAGCAATACCTCCCTTTTGTTTCTTTTCCTTATACATTCATTTTTTCCACGTTTTTGCACTCAAGACAACTTTCCTCCTTCGCGTACACACTGTTTTTAAGATTCCAAACCCATCTGAATCACAAAACTGTGTAAAAAGCCATTTAAACCAATACCGCCTTTATGTTTTTTTTTCGTTATACATTAATTTTTTCCACGTTTTTGCACTCAAAACAACTTTCCTCCTTCTCGTACACACTTTTTTTATGAATCCGAACGCACCTGACTCACAAAAACCGTCTAAAAGGCCATTTAAACCAATACCGCCCATTTGTTTCTTTTCCTTATACATTCATTTTTTCCACGTTTTTGTACTCAAAACAACTTTCCTCCTTTGCGTACACACTGTTTTTATGATTCCGAATCCATCTGTCTCACAAAATCGTCTAAAAGACCATTTAAACCAATACGTCCCTTTTGTTTCTTTTCCTTATACATTCACTTTTTCCACGTTTTTGCACTCAAGACAACTTTCCTCCTTCGCGTACACACTGTTTTTAAGATTCCAAACCCATCTGAATCACAAAACTGTCTAAAAAGCTATTTAAACCAATACCGCCCTTTTGTTTTTTTTCGTTATACATTAATTTTTTCCACGTTTCGGCACTCAAAACAACTTTAATCCTTCGCGTACACACTGTTTTTATGATTCCGAACCCATCTGACTCACAAAATCGCCTAAAAGACCATTTAAACCAATACCTCCCTTTTGTTTCTTTTCCTTATACATTCATTTTTACCACGTTTTTCCAACTTTCCTCCTCCGCGTACACACTGTTTTTAAGATTCCCAACCCATCTGACTCACAAAACTGTCTAAAAAGCCATTTAAATTAATACCGCCCTTTTGTTTCTTTTCCTTATACATTCATTTTTTCCACGTTTTTGCACTCAAAACAATTTTCCTCCTTCGCGTACACACTTTTTTTATGATTCCGAACCCATCTCACTCGCAAAATCGTTAAAAAGGCCATTTAAACCAATACCGCCCTTTTGTTTCTTTTCCTTATACATTCATTTTTTCCACGTTTTTGCACTCAAAACAACTTTCCTCCTTCTCGTACACACTTTTTTTATGAATCCGAACCCACCTGACTCACAAAAACCGTCTAAAAGGCCATTTAAACCAATACCGCCCATTTGTTTCTTTTCCTTATACATTCATTTTTTCCACATTTTTGTACTCAAAACTACTTTCCTCCTTCGCGTACACACTGTTTTTATGATTCCGAACCCATCTTACTCACAAAACTGTCTAAAAAGCCATTTAAACCGATACCGCCTTTTTGTTTCTTTTCCTTATACATTTATTTTTTCCACGTTTCGGCACTCAAAACAACTTTCCTCCTTCTCGTACACACTTTTTTTATGAATCCGAACCCACCTGACTCACAAAAACCGTCTAAAAGGCCATTTAAACCAATACCGCCCATTTGTTTCTTTTCCTTATACATTCATTTTTTCCACATTTTTGTACTCAAAACAACTTTCCTCCTTCGCGTACACACTGTTTTTATGATTCCGAACCCATCTTACTCACAAAACTGTCTAAAAAGCCATTTAAACCAATACCGCCCTTTTGTTTCTTTTCCTTATACATTTATTTTTTCCACGTTTCGGCACTCAAAACAACTTTCCTCCTTCGCGTACACGCTGTTTTTATGATTCCGAACCCATCTGACTCACAAAATCGCCTAAAATACTATTTAAACCAATACCTCCCTTTTGTTTCTTTTCCTTATACATTCATTTTTACCACGTTTTTCCAACTTTCCTCCTTCTCGTACACACTTTTTTTATGATTCCGAACCCACCTGACTCACAAAACCGTCTAAAAGACCATTTAAACCAATACCGCCCTTTTGTTTCTTTTCCTTATACATTCATTTTTTCCACATTTTTGTACTCAAAACAACTTTCCTCCTTCGCGTGCACACTGTTTTTAAGATTCCAAACCCATCTGAATCACAAAACTGTCTAAAAAGCCATTTAAACCAATACCGCCCTTATGTTTTTTTTCGTTATACATTAATTTTTTCCACATTTTTGCACTCAAAACAACTTTCCTCCTTCTCGTACACACTTTTTTTATGAATCCGAACCCACCTGACTCACAAAAACTGTCTAAAAAGCCATTTAAACCAATACCGCCCTTTTGTTTTTTTTCCTTATACATTTATTTTTTCCACGTTTCGGCTCTCAAAACAACTTTCCTCCTTTGCGTACACACTGTTTTTATGATTCCGAACCCATCTGTCTCACAAAATCGTCTAAAAGACCATTTAAACCAATACCTCCCTTTTGTTTCTTTTCCTTATACATTAATTTTTTCCACGTTTTTGCACTCAAAACAACTTTCCTCCTCCGCGTACACACTGTTTTTAAGATTCCCAACCCATCTGACTCACAAAACTGTCTAAAAAGCCGTTTAAACCAATACCGCCCTGTCATTTTTTCCACGTTTTTGCACTCAAAAGAATTTTCTTCCTTCTCGTACACACTTTTTTTATGAATCCGAACCACCTGACTCACAAAAACCGTCTAAAAGGCCATTTAAACCAATACCGCCCATTTGTTTCTTTTCCTTATACATTAATTTTTTCCACGTTTTTGCAACTTTCCTCCTTCTCGTACACACTTTTTTTATGAATCCGAACCCACCTGACTCACAAAAACCGTCTAAAAGGCCATTTAAACCAATACCGCCCATTTGTTTCTTTTCCTTATACATTCATTTTTTCCACATTTTTGTACTCAAAACAACTTTCCTCCTTCGCGTACACACTGTTTTTATGATTCCGAACCCATCTTACTCACAAAACTGTCTAAAAAGCCATTTAAACCAATACCGCCCTTTTGTTTCTTTTCCTTATACATTTATTTTTTCCACGTTTCGGCACTCAAAACAACTTTCCTCCTTCTCGTACACACTTTTTTTATGAATCCGAACCCACCTGACTCACAAAAACCGTCTAAAAGGCCATTTAAACCAATACCGCCCATTTGTTTCTTTTCCTTATACATTCATTTTTTCCACATTTTTGTACTCAAAACAACTTTCCTCCTTCTCGTACACACTTTTTTTATGAATCCGAACCCACCTGACTCACAAAAACCGTCTAAAAGGCCATTTAAACCAATACCTCCTTTCTGTTTCTTTTCTTTATACATTCATTTTTTCCACGTTTTTGCACTCAAGACAACTTTCCTCCTTCGCGTACACACTATTTCTATGATTCCGAACACATCTGACTCACAAAATCGTCTAAAAGACCATTTAAACCAATACCTCCCTTTTGTTTCTTTTCCTTATACATTCACTTTTTCCACGTTTTTGTACTCAAAACAACTTTCCTCCTTCGCGTACACACTGTTTTTATGATTCCGAACCCATCTGTCTCACAAAATCGTCTAAAAGACCATTTAAACCAATACCTCCCTTTTGTTTCTTTTCCTTATACATTCACTTTTTCCACGTTTTTGCACTCAAGACAACTTTCCTCCTTCGCGTACACACTGTTTTTAAGATTCCAAACCCATCTGAATCACAAAACTGTCTAAAAAGCTATTTAAACCAATACCGCCCTTTTGTTTTTTTTCGTTATACATTAATTTTTTCCACGTTTCGGCACTCAAAACAACTTTAATCCTTCGCGTACACACTGTTTTTATGATTCCGAACCCATCTGACTCACAAAATCGCCTAAAAGACCATTTAAACCAATACCTCCCTTTTGTTTCTTTTCCTTATACATTCATTTTTACCACGTTTTTCAAACTTTCCTCCTTCTCGTACACACTTTTTTTATGATTCCGAACCCACCTGACTAACAAAACCGTCTAAAAGACCATTTAAACCAATACCTCCCTTTTGTTTCTTTTCCTTATACATTCATTTTTTCCACGTTTTTGCACTCAAAACAACTTTCCTCCTCCGCGTACACACTGTTTTTAAGATTCCCAACCCATCTGACTCACAAAACTGTCTAAAAAGCCATTTAAACCAATACCGCCCTTTTGTTTCTTTTCCTTATACATTCATTTTTTCCACGTTTTTGCACTCAAAACAATTTTCCTCCTTCGCGTACACACTTTTTTTATGATTCCGAACCCATCTGACTCACAAAATCGTTAAAAAGGCCATTTAAACCAATACCGCCCTTTTGTTTCTTTTCCTTATACATTCATTTTTTCCACGTTTTTCCAACTTTCCTCCTTCTCGTACACACTTTTTTTATGAATCCGAACCCACCTGACTCACAAAAACCGTCTAAAAGGCCATTTAAACCAATACCGCCCATTTGTTTCTTTTCCTTATACATTCATTTTTTCCACATTTTTGTATTCAAAACAACTTTCCTCCTTCGCGTACACACTGTTTTTATGATTCCGAACCCATCTTACTCACAAAACTGTCTAAAAAGCCATTTAAACCAATACCGCCCTTTTGTTTTTTTTCCTTATACATTTATTTTTTCCACGTTTCGGCACTCAAAACAATTTTCCTCCTTCGCGTACACACTTTTTTTATGATTCCCAACCCATCTGACTCACAAAACTGTCTAAAAAGCCGTTTAAACCAATACCGCCCTGTCATTTTTTCCACGTTTTTGCACTCAAAACAATTTTCTTCCTTCTCGTACACACTTTTTTTATGAATCCGAACCACCTGACTCACAAAAACCGTATAAAAGGCCATTTAAACCAATACCGCCCATTTGTTTCTTTTCCTTATACATTAATTTTTTCCACGTTTTTGCACTCAAAACAACTTTCCTCCTTCGCGTACACACTTTTTTTATGATTCCAAACCCATCTGTCTCACAAAATCGTCTAAAAGACCATTTAAACCAATACCTCCCTTTTGTTTCTTTTCCTTATACATTCATTTTTTCCACGTTTTTGCACTCAAAACAACTTTCCTCCTCCGCGTACACACTGTTTTTAAGATTCCCAACCCATCTGACTCACAAAACTGTCTAAAAAGCCGTTTAAACCAATACCGCCCTGTCATTTTTTCCACGTTTTTGCACTCAAAACAATTTTCTTCCTTCTCGTACACACTTTTTTTATGAATCCGAACCACCTGACTCACAAAAACCGTCTAAAAGGCCATTTAAACCAATACCGCCCATTTGTTTCTTTTCCTTATACATTCATTTTTCCACGTTTTTGCACTCAAAAAAACTTTCCTCCTTCGCGTACACACTGTTTTTATGATTCCGAACCCATCTTACTCACAAAACTGTCTAAAAAGCCATTTAAACCAATACCTCCCTTTTGTTTCTTTTCCTTATACATTCATTTTTACCACGTTTTTCCAACTTTCCTCCTTCTCGTACACACTTTTTTTATGATTCCGAACCCACCTGACTCACAAAACCGTCTAAAAGACCATTTAAACCAATACCGCCCTTTTGTTTCTTTTCCTTATACATTCATTTTTTCCACGTTTCGGCACTCAAAACAACTTTCCTCCTTCGCGTGCACACTGTTTTTAAGATTCCAAACCCATCTGAATCACAAAACTGTCTAAAAAGCCATTTAAACCAATACCGCCCTTATGTTTTTTTTCGTTATACATTAATTTTTTCCACATTTTTGCACTCAAAACAACTTTCCTCCTTCTCGTACACACTTTTTTTATGAATCCGCACCCACCCGACTCACAAAAACCGTCTAAAAGGCCATTTAAACCAATACCTCCTTTCTGTTTCTTTTCTTTATACATTCATTTTTTCCACGTTTTTGCACTCAAGACAACTTTCCTCCTTCGCGTACACACTATTTCTATGATTGCGAACACATCTGACTCACAAAATCGTCTAAAAGACCATTTAAACCAATACCTCCCTTTTGTTTCTTTTCCTTATACATTCACTTTTTCCACGTTTTTGCACTCAAGACAACTTTCCTCCTTCGCGTACACTCTGTTTTTAAGATTCCAAACCCATCTGAATCACAAAACTGTCTAAAAAGCCATTTAAACCAATACTGCCCTTTTGTTTTTTTTCCTTATACATTTATTTTTTCCACGTTTCGGCACTCAAAACAACTTTCCTCCTTTGCGTACACACTGTTTTTATGATTCCGAACCCATCTGTCTCACAAAATCGTCTAAAAGACCATTTAAACCAATACCTCCCTTTTGTTTCTTTTCCTTATACATTCACTTTTTCCACGTTTTTGCACTCAAGACAACTTTCCTCCTTCGCGTACACACTGTTTTTAAGATTCCAAACCCATCTGAATCACAAAACTGTCTAAAAAGCTATTTAAACCAATACCGCCCTTTTGTTTTTTTTCGTTATACATTAATTTTTTCCACGTTTCGGCACTCAAAACAACTTTAATCCTTCGCGTATACACTGTTTTTAAGATTCCGAACCCATCTGACTCACAAAATCGCCTAAAAGACCATTTAAACCAATTGTACCTCCCTTTTGTTTCTTTTCCTTATGCATTCATTTTTACCACGTTTTTCCAACTTTCCTCCTTCTCGTACACACTTTTTTTATGATTCCGAACCCACCTGACTCACAAAACCGTCTAAAAGACCATTTAAACCAATACCTCCCTTTTGTTTCTTTTCCTTATACATTCATTTTTTCTACGTTTTTGCACTCAAAACAACTTTCCTCCTCCGCGTACACACTGTTTTTAAGATTCCCAACCCATCTGACTCACAAAACTGTCTAAAAAGCCATTTAAACCAATACCGCCCTTTTGTTTCTTTTCCTTATACATTTATTTTTTCCACGTTTTTGCACTCAAAACAACTTTCCTCCTTCTCGTACACACTTTTTTTATGAATCCGAACGCACCTGACTCACAAAAACCGTCTAAAAGGCCATTTAAACCAATACCGCCCATTTGTTTCTTTTCCTTATACATTCATTTTTTCCACGTTTTTGTACTCAAAACAACTTTCCTCCTTTGCGGACACACTGTTTTTAAGATTCCAAACCCATCTGAATCACAAAACTGTCTAAAAAGCTATTTAAACCAATACCGCCCTTTTGTTTTTTTTCGTTATACATTAATTTTTTCCACGTTTCGGCACTCAAAACAACTTTAATCCTTCGCGTACACACTGTTTTTATGATTCCGAACCCATCTGACTCACAAAATCGCCTAAAAGACCATTTAAACCAATACCTCCCTTTTGTTTCTTTTCCTTATACATTCATTTTTACCACGTTTTTCCAACTTTCCTCCTCCGCGTACACACTTTTTTTATGATTCCGAACCCATCTGACTCATAAAATCGTTAAAAAGGCCATTTAAACCAATACCGCCCTTTTGTTTCTTTTCCTTATACATTCATTTTTTCCACGTTTTTGCACTCAAAACAACTTTCCTCCTTCTCGTACACACTTTTTTTATGAATCCGAACCCACCTGACTCACAAAAACCGTCTAAAAGGCCATTTAAACCAATACCGCCCATTTGTTTCTTTCCCTTATACATTCATTTTTTCCACATTTTTGTACTCAAAACTACTTTCCTCCTTCGCGTACACACTGTTTTTATGATTCCGAACCCATCTTACTCACAAAACTGTCTAAAAAGCCATTTAAACCAATACCGCCCTTTTGTTTCTTTTCCTTATACATTTATTTTTTCCACGTTTCGGCACTCAAAACAACTTTCCTCCTTCTCGTACACACTTTTTTTATGAATCCGAACCCACCTGACTCACAAAAACCGTCTAAAAGGCCATTTAAACCAATACCGCCCATTTGTTTCTTTTCCTTATACATTCATTTTTTCCACATTTTTGTACTCAAAACAACTTTCCTCCTTCGCGTACACACTGTTTTTATGATTCCGAACCCATCTTACTCACAAAACTGTCTAAAAAGCCATTTAAACCAATACCGCTCTTTTGTTTCTTTTCCTTATACATTTATTTTTTCCACGTTTCGGCACTCAAAACAACTTTCCTCCTTCGCGTACACGCTGTTTTTATGATTCCGAACCCATCTGACTCACAAAATCGCCTAAAAGACTATTTAAACCAATACCTCCCTTTTGTTTCTTTTCCTTATACATTCATTTTTACCACGTTTTTCCAACTTTCCTCCTTCTCGTACACACTTTTTTTATGATTCCGAACCCACCTGACTCACAAAACCGTCTAAAAGACCATTTAAACCAATACCGCCCTTTTGTTTCTTTTCCTTATACATTCATTTTTTCCACGTTTTTCCAACTTTCCTCTTTCTCGTACACACTTTTTTTATGAATCCGAACCCACCTGACTCACAAAAACCGTCTAAAAGGCCATTTAAACCAATACCGCCCATTTGTTTCTTTTCCTTATACATTCATTTTTTCCACATTTTTGTACTCAAAACAACTTTCCTCCTTCTCGTACACACTTTTTTTATGAATCCGAACCCACCTGACTCACAAAAACCGTCTAAAAGGCCATTTAAACCAATACCTCCTTTCTGTTTCTTTTCTTTATACATTCATTTTTTCCACGTTTTTGCACTCAAGACAACTTTCCTCCTTCGCGTACACACTATTTCTATGATTCCGAACACATCTGACTCACAAAATCGTCTAAAAGACCATTTAAACCAATACCTCCCTTTTGTTTCTTTTCCTTATACATTCACTTTTTCCACGTTTTTGTACTCAAAACAACTTTCCTCCTTCGCGTACACACTGTTTTTATGATTCCGAACCCATCTGTCTCACAAAATCGTCTAAAAGACCATTTAAACCAATACCTCCCTTTTGTTTCTTTTCCTTATACATTCACTTTTTCCACGTTTTTGCACTCAAGACAACTTTCCTCCTTCGCGTACACACTGTTTTTAAGATTCCAAACCCATCTGAATCACAAAACTGTCTAAAAAGCTATTTAAACCAATACCGCCCTTTTGTTTTTTTTCGTTATACATTAATTTTTTCCACGTTTCGGCACTCAAAACAACTTTAATCCTTCGCGTACACACTGTTTTTATGATTCCGAACCCATCTGACTCACAAAATCGCCTAAAAGACCATTTAAACCAATACCTCCCTTTTGTTTCTTTTCCTTATACATTCATTTTTACCACGTTTTTCCAACTTTCCTCCTTCTCGTACACACTTTTTTTATGATTCCGAACCCACCTGACTAACAAAACCGTCTAAAAGACCATTTAAACCAATACCTCCCTTTTGTTTCTTTTCCTTATACATTCATTTTTTCCACGTTTTTGCACTCAAAACAACTTTCCTCCTCCGCGTACACACTGTTTTTAAGATTCCCAACCCATCTGACTCACAAAACTGTCTAAAAAGCCATTTAAACCAATACCGCCCTTTTGTTTCTTTTCCTTATACATTCATTTTTTCCACGTTTTTGCACTCAAAACAATTTTCCTCCTTCGCGTACACACTTTTTTTATGATTCCGAACCCATCTGACTCACAAAATCGTTAAAAAGGCCATTTAAACCAATACCGCCCTTTTGTTTCTTTTCCTTATACATTCATTTTTTCCACGTTTTTCCAACTTTCCTCCTTCTCGTACACACTTTTTTTATGAATCCGAACCCACCTGACTCACAAAAACCGTCTAAAAGGCCATTTAAACCAATACCGCCCATTTGTTTCTTTTCCTTATACATTCATTTTTTCCACATTTTTGTACTCAAAACAACTTTCCTCCTTCGCGTACACACTGTTTTTATGATTCCGAACCCATCTTACTCACAAAACTGTCTAAAAAGCCATTTAAACCAATACCGCCCTTTTGTTTTTTTTACTTATACATTTATTTTTTCCACGTTTCGGCACTCAAAACAATTTTCCTCCTTCGCGTACACACTTTTTTTATGATTCCCAACCCATCTGACTCACAAAACTGTCTAAAAAGCCGTTTAAACCAATACCGCCCTGTCATTTTTTCCACGTTTTTGCACTCAAAACAATTTTCTTCCTTCTCGTACACACTTTTTTTATGAATCCGAACCACCTGACTCACAAAAACCGTATAAAAGGCCATTTAAACCAATACCGCCCATTTGTTTCTTTTCCTTATACATTCATTTTTTCCACGTTTTTGCACTCAAAACAACTTTCCTCCTTCGCGTACACACTTTTTTTATGATTCCAAACCCATCTGTCTCACAAAATCGTCTAAAAGACCATTTAAACCAATACCTCCCTTTTGTTTCTTTTCCTTATACATTCATTTTTTCCACGTTTTTGCACTCAAAACAACTTTCCTCCTCCGCGTACACACTGTTTTTAAGATTCCCAACCCATCTGACTCACAAAACTGTCTAAAAAGCCGTTTAAACCAATACCGCCCTGTCATTTTTTCCACGTTTTTGCACTCAAAACAATTTTCTTCCTTCTCGTACACACTTTTTTTATGAATCCGAACCACCTGACTCACAAAAACCGTCTAAAAGGCCATTTAAACCAATACCGCCCATTTGTTTCTTTTCCTTATACATTCATTTTTTCCACGTTTTTGCACTCAAAAAAACTTTCCTCCTTCGCGTACACACTGTTTTTATGATTCCGAACCCATCTTACTCACAAAACTGTCTAAAAAGCCATTTAAACCAATACCTCCCTTTTGTTTCTTTTCCTTATACATTCATTTTTACCACGTTTTTCCAACTTTCCTCCTTCTCGTACACACTTTTTTTATGATTCCGAACCCACCTGACTCACAAAACCGTCTAAAAGACCATTTAAACCAATACCGCCCTTTTGTTTCTTTTCCTTATACATTCATTTTTTCCACGTTTCGGCACTCAAAACAACTTTCCTCCTTCGCGTGCACACTGTTTTTAAGATTCCAAACCCATCTGAATCACAAAACTGTCTCAAAAGCCATTTAAACCAATACCGCCCTTATGTTTTTTTTCGTTATACATTAATTTTTTCCACATTTTTGCACTCAAAACAACTTTCCTCCTTCTCGTACACACTTTTTTTATGAATCCGAACCCACCCGACTCACAAAAACCGTCTAAAAGGCCATTTAAACCAATACCTCCTTTCTGTTTCTTTTCTTTATACATTCATTTTTTCCACGTTTTTGCACTCAAGACAACTTTCCTCCTTCGCGTACACACTATTTCTATGATTGCGAACACATCTGACTCACAAAATCGTCTAAAAGACCATCTAAACCAATACCTCCCTTTTGTTTCTTTTCCTTATACATTCACTTTTTCCACGTTTTTGCACTCAAGACAACTTTCCTCCTTCGCGTACACACTGTTTTTAAGATTCCAAACCCATCTGAATCACAAAACTGTCTAAAAAGCTATTTAAACCAATACCGCCCTTTTGTTTTTTTTCGTTATACATTAATTTTTTCCACGTTTTTGCACTCAAAACAACTTTCCTCCTCCGCGTACACACTGTTTTTAAGATTCCCAACCCATCTGACTCACAAAACTGTCTAAAAAGCCGTTTAAACCAATACCGCCCTGTCATTTTTTCCACGTTTTTGCACTCAAAAGAATTTTCTTCCTTCTCGTACACACTTTTTTTATGAATCCGAACCACCTGACTCACAAAAACCGTCTAAAAGGCCATTTAAACCAATACCGCCCATTTGTTTCTTTTCCTTATACATTAATTTTTTCCACGTTTTTGCACTCAAAGCAACTTTCCTCCTTCGCGTACACACTTTTTTTATGATTGCAAACCCATCTGTCTCACAAAATCGTCTAAAAGACCATTTAAACCAATACCTCCCTTTTGTTTCTTTTCCTTATACATTCATTTTTTCCACGTTTTTGCACTCAAAACAACTTTCCTCCTCCGCGTACACACTGTTTTTAAGATTCCCAACCCATCTGACTCACAAAACTCTCTAAAAAGCCATTTAAACCAATACCGCCTTTATGTTTTTTTTCGTTATACATTAATTTTTTCCACGTTTTTGCACTCAAAACAACTTTCCTCCTTCTCGTACACACTTTTTTTATGAATCCGAACCCACCTGACTCACAAAAACCGTCTAAAAGGCCATTTAAACCAATACCGCCCATTTGTTTCTTTTCCTTATACATTCATTTTTTCCACGTTTTTGTACTCAAAACAACTTTCCTCCTTCTCGTACACACTTTTTTTATGAATCCGAACCCACCTGACTCACAAAAACCGTCTAAAAGACCATTTAAACCAATACCGCCCATTTGTTTCTTTTCCTTATACATTCATTTTTTCCACGTTTTTGTACTCAAAACAACTTTCCTCCTTCGCGTACACACTGTTTTTAAGATTCCAAACCCATCTGAATCACAAAACTGTCTAAAAAGCTATTTAAACCAATACCGCCCTTTTGTTTTTTTTCGTTATACATTAATTTTTTCCACGTTTCGGCACTCAAAACAACTTTAATCCTTCGCGTACACACTGTTTTTATGATTCCGAACCCATCTGACTCACAAAATCGTTAAAAAGGCCATTTAAACCAATACCGCCCTTTTGTTTCTTTTCCTTATACATTCATTTTTTCCACGTTTTTGCACTCAAAACAACTTTCCTCCTTCTCGTACACACTTTTTTTATGAATCCGAACCCACCTGACTCACAAAAACCGTCTAAAAGGCCATTTAAACCAATACCGCCCATTTGTTTCTTTTCCTTATACATTCATTTTTTCCACATTTTTGTACTCAAAACAACTTTCCTCCTTCGCGTACACACTGTTTTTATGATTCCGAACCCATCTTACTCACAAAACTGTCTAAAAAGCCATTTAAACCAATACCGCCCTTTTGTTTCTTTTCCTTATACATTTATTTTTTCCACGTTTCGGCACTCAAAACAACTTTCCTCCTTCTCGTACACACTTTTTTTATGAATCCGAACCCACCTGACTCACAAAATCGTCTAAAAGACCATTTAAAGCAATACCTCCCTTTTGTTTCTTTCCCTTATACATTCATTTTTTCCACATTTTTGTACTCAAAACTACTTTCCTCCTTCGCGTACACACTGTTTTTATGATTCCGAACCCATCTTACTCACAAAACTGTCTAAAAAGCCATTTAAACCAATACCGCCCTTTTGTTTCTTTTCCTTATACATTTATTTTTTCCACGTTTCGGCACTCAAAACAACTTTCCTCCTTCTCGTACACACTTTTTTTATGAATCCGAACCCACCTGACTCACAAAAACCGTCTAAAAGGCCATTTAAACCAATACCGCCCATTTGTTTCTTTTCCTTATACATTCATTTTTTCCACATTTTTGTACTCAAAACAACTTTCCTCCTTCGCGTACACACTGTTTTTATGATTCCGAACCCATCTTACTCACAAAACTGTCTAAAAAGCCATTTAAACCAATACCGCTCTTTTGTTTCTTTTCCTTATACATTTATTTTTTCCACGTTTCGGCACTCAAAACAACTTTCCTCCTTCGCGTACACGCTGTTTTTATGATTCCGAACCCATCTGACTCACAAAATCGCCTAAAAGACTATTTAAACCAATACCTCCCTTTTGTTTCTTTTCCTTATACATTCATTTTTACCACGTTTTTCCAACTTTCCTCCTTCTCGTACACACTTTTTTTATGATTCCGAACCCACCTGACTCACAAAACCGTCTAAAAGACCATTTAAACCAATACCGCCCTTTTGTTTCTTTTCCTTATACATTCATTTTTTCCACGTTTTTCCAACTTTCCTCTTTCTCGTACACACTTTTTTTATGAATCCGAACCCACCTGACTCACAAAAACCGTCTAAAAGGCCATTTAAACCAATACCGCCCATTTGTTTCTTTTCCTTATACATTCATTTTTTCCACATTTTTGTACTCAAAACAACTTTCCTCCTTCTCGTACACACTTTTTTTATGAATCCGAACCCACCTGACTCACAAAAACCGTCTAAAAGGCCATTTAAACCAATACCTCCTTTCTGTTTCTTTTCTTTATACATTCATTTTTTCCACGTTTTTGCACTCAAGACAACTTTCCTCCTTCGCGTACACACTATTTCTATGATTCCGAACACATCTGACTCACAAAATCGTCTAAAAGACCATTTAAACCAATACCTCCCTTTTGTTTCTTTTCCTTATACATTCACTTTTTCCACGTTTTTGTACTCAAAACAACTTTCCTCCTTCGCGTACACACTGTTTTTATGATTCCGAACCCATCTGTCTCACAAAATCGTCTAAAAGACCATTTAAACCAATACCTCCCTTTTGTTTCTTTTCCTTATACATTCACTTTTTCCACGTTTTTGCACTCAAGACAACTTTCCTCCTTCGCGTACACACTGTTTTTAAGATTCCAAACCCATCTGAATCACAAAACTGTCTAAAAAGCTATTTAAACCAATACCGCCCTTTTGTTTTTTTTCGTTATACATTAATTTTTTCCACGTTTCGGCACTCAAAACAACTTTAATCCTTCGCGTACACACTGTTTTTATGATTCCGAACCCATCTGACTCACAAAATCGCCTAAAAGACCATTTAAACCAATACCTCCCTTTTGTTTCTTTTCCTTATACATTCATTTTTACCACGTTTTTCCAACTTTCCTCCTTCTCGTACACACTTTTTTTATGATTCCGAACCCACCTGACTAACAAAACCGTCTAAAAGACCATTTAAACCAATACCTCCCTTTTGTTTCTTTTCCTTATACATTCATTTTTTCCACGTTTTTGCACTCAAAACAACTTTCCTCCTCCGCGTACACACTGTTTTTAAGATTCCCAACCCATCTGACTCACAAAACTGTCTAAAAAGCCATTTAAACCAATACCGCCCTTTTGTTTCTTTTCCTTATACATTCATTTTTTCCACGTTTTTGCACTCAAAACAATTTTCCTCCTTCGCGTACACACTTTTTTTATGATTCCGAACCCATCTGACTCACAAAATCGTTAAAAAGGCCATTTAAACCAATACCGCCCTTTTGTTTCTTTTCCTTATACATTCATTTTTTCCACGTTTTTCCAACTTTCCTCCTTCTCGTACACACTTTTTTTATGAATCCGAACCCACCTGACTCACAAAAACCGTCTAAAAGGCCATTTAAACCAATACCGCCCATTTGTTTCTTTTCCTTATACATTCATTTTTTCCACATTTTTGTACTCAAAACAACTTTCCTCCTTCGCGTACACACTGTTTTTATGATTCCGAACCCATCTTACTCACAAAACTGTCTAAAAAGCCATTTAAACCAATACCGCCCTTTTGTTTTTTTTACTTATACATTTATTTTTTCCACGTTTCGGCACTCAAAACAATTTTCCTCCTTCGCGTACACACTTTTTTTATGATTCCCAACCCATCTGACTCACAAAACTGTCTAAAAAGCCGTTTAAACCAATACCGCCCTGTCATTTTTTCCACGTTTTTGCACTCAAAACAATTTTCTTCCTTCTCGTACACACTTTTTTTATGAATCCGAACCACCTGACTCACAAAAACCGTATAAAAGGCCATTTAAACCAATACCGCCCATTTGTTTCTTTTCCTTATACATTCATTTTTTCCACGTTTTTGCACTCAAAACAACTTTCCTCCTTCGCGTACACACTTTTTTTATGATTCCAAACCCATCTGTCTCACAAAATCGTCTAAAAGACCATTTAAACCAATACCTCCCTTTTGTTTCTTTTCCTTATACATTCATTTTTTCCACGTTTTTGCACTCAAAACAACTTTCCTCCTCCGCGTACACACTGTTTTTAAGATTCCCAACCCATCTGACTCACAAAACTGTCTAAAAAGCCGTTTAAACCAATACCGCCCTGTCATTTTTTCCACGTTTTTGCACTCAAAACAATTTTCTTCCTTCTCGTACACACTTTTTTTATGAATCCGAACCACCTGACTCACAAAAACCGTCTAAAAGGCCATTTAAACCAATACCGCCCATTTGTTTCTTTTCCTTATACATTCATTTTTTCCACGTTTTTGCACTCAAAAAAACTTTCCTCCTTCGCGTACACACTGTTTTTATGATTCCGAACCCATCTTACTCACAAAACTGTCTAAAAAGCCATTTAAACCAATACCTCCCTTTTGTTTCTTTTCCTTATACATTCATTTTTACCACGTTTTTCCAACTTTCCTCCTTCTCGTACACACTTTTTTTATGATTCCGAACCCACCTGACTCACAAAACCGTCTAAAAGACCATTTAAACCAATACCGCCCTTTTGTTTCTTTTCCTTATACATTCATTTTTTCCACGTTTCGGCACTCAAAACAACTTTCCTCCTTCGCGTGCACACTGTTTTTAAGATTCCAAACCCATCTGAATCACAAAACTGTCTCAAAAGCCATTTAAACCAATACCGCCCTTATGTTTTTTTTCGTTATACATTAATTTTTTCCACATTTTTGCACTCAAAACAACTTTCCTCCTTCTCGTACACACTTTTTTTATGAATCCGAACCCACCCGACTCACAAAAACCGTCTAAAAGGCCATTTAAACCAATACCTCCTTTCTGTTTCTTTTCTTTATACATTCATTTTTTCCACGTTTTTGCACTCAAGACAACTTTCCTCCTTCGCGTACACACTATTTCTATGATTGCGAACACATCTGACTCACAAAATCGTCTAAAAGACCATCTAAACCAATACCTCCCTTTTGTTTCTTTTCCTTATACATTCACTTTTTCCACGTTTTTGCACTCAAGACAACTTTCCTCCTTCGCGTACACACTGTTTTTAAGATTCCAAACCCATCTGAATCACAAAACTGTCTAAAAAGCTATTTAAACCAATACCGCCCTTTTGTTTTTTTTCGTTATACATTAATTTTTTCCACGTTTTTGCACTCAAAACAACTTTCCTCCTCCGCGTACACACTGTTTTTAAGATTCCCAACCCATCTGACTCACAAAACTGTCTAAAAAGCCGTTTAAACCAATACCGCCCTGTCATTTTTTCCACGTTTTTGCACTCAAAAGAATTTTCTTCCTTCTCGTACACACTTTTTTTATGAATCCGAACCACCTGACTCACAAAAACCGTCTAAAAGGCCATTTAAACCAATACCGCCCATTTGTTTCTTTTCCTTATACATTAATTTTTTCCACGTTTTTGCACTCAAAGCAACTTTCCTCCTTCGCGTACACACTTTTTTTATGATTGCAAACCCATCTGTCTCACAAAATCGTCTAAAAGACCATTTAAACCAATACCTCCCTTTTGTTTCTTTTCCTTATACATTCATTTTTTCCACGTTTTTGCACTCAAAACAACTTTCCTCCTCCGCGTACACACTGTTTTTAAGATTCCCAACCCATCTGACTCACAAAACTCTCTAAAAAGCCATTTAAACCAATACCGCCTTTATGTTTTTTTTCGTTATACATTAATTTTTTCCACGTTTTTGCACTCAAAACAACTTTCCTCCTTCTCGTACACACTTTTTTTATGAATCCGAACCCACCTGACTCACAAAAACCGTCTAAAAGGCCATTTAAACCAATACCGCCCATTTGTTTCTTTTCCTTATACATTCATTTTTTCCACGTTTTTGTACTCAAAACAACTTTCCTCCTTCTCGTACACACTTTTTTTATGAATCCGAACCCACCTGACTCACAAAAACCGTCTAAAAGACCATTTAAACCAATACCGCCCATTTGTTTCTTTTCCTTATACATTCATTTTTTCCACGTTTTTGTACTCAAAACAACTTTCCTCCTTCGCGTACACACTGTTTTTAAGATTCCAAACCCATCTGAATCACAAAACTGTCTAAAAAGCTATTTAAACCAATACCGCCCTTTTGTTTTTTTTCGTTATACATTAATTTTTTCCACGTTTCGGCACTCAAAACAACTTTAATCCTTCGCGTACACACTGTTTTTATGATTCCGAACCCATCTGACTCACAAAATCGTTAAAAAGGCCATTTAAACCAATACCGCCCTTTTGTTTCTTTTCCTTATACATTCATTTTTTCCACGTTTTTGCACTCAAAACAACTTTCCTCCTTCTCGTACACACTTTTTTTATGAATCCGAACCCACCTGACTCACAAAAACCGTCTAAAAGGCCATTTAAACCAATACCGCCCATTTGTTTCTTTTCCTTATACATTCATTTTTTCCACATTTTTGTACTCAAAACAACTTTCCTCCTTCGCGTACACACTGTTTTTATGATTCCGAACCCATCTTACTCACAAAACTGTCTAAAAAGCCATTTAAACCAATACCGCCCTTTTGTTTCTTTTCCTTATACATTTATTTTTTCCACGTTTCGGCACTCAAAACAACTTTCCTCCTTCTCGTACACACTTTTTTTATGAATCCGAACCCACCTGACTCACAAAATCGTCTAAAAGACCATTTAAAGCAATACCTCCCTTTTGTTTCTTTTCCTTATACATTCATTTTTTCCACGTTTTTGCACTCAAGACAACTTTCCTCCTTCGCGTACACACTGTTTTTAAGATTCCAAACCCATCTGAATCACAAAACTGTGTAAAAAGCCATTTAAACCAATACCGCCTTTATGTTTTTTTTTCGTTATACATTAATTTTTTCCACGTTTTTGCACTCAAAACAACTTTCCTCCTTCTCGTACACACTTTTTTTATGAATCCGAACGCACCTGACTCACAAAAACCGTCTAAAAGGCCATTTAAACCAATACCGCCCATTTGTTTCTTTTCCTTATACATTCATTTTTTCCACGTTTTTGTACTCAAAACAACTTTCCTCCTTTGCGTACACACTGTTTTTATGATTCCGAATCCATCTGTCTCACAAAATCGTCTAAAAGACCATTTAAACCAATACGTCCCTTTTGTTTCTTTTCCTTATACATTCACTTTTTCCACGTTTTTGCACTCAAGACAACTTTCCTCCTTCGCGTACACACTGTTTTTAAGATTCCAAACCCATCTGAATCACAAAACTGTCTAAAAAGCTATTTAAACCAATACCGCCCTTTTGTTTTTTTTCGTTATACATTAATTTTTTCCACGTTTCGGCACTCAAAACAACTTTAATCCTTCGCGTACACACTGTTTTTATGATTCCGAACCCATCTGACTCACAAAATCGCCTAAAAGACCATTTAAACCAATACCTCCCTTTTGTTTCTTTTCCTTATACATTCATTTTTACCACGTTTTTCCAACTTTCCTCCTCCGCGTACACACTGTTTTTAAGATTCCCAACCCATCTGACTCACAAAACTGTCTAAAAAGCCATTTAAATTAATACCGCCCTTTTGTTTCTTTTCCTTATACATTCATTTTTTCTACGTTTTTGCACTCAAAACAATTTTCCTCCTTCGCGTACACACTTTTTTTATGATTCCGAACCCATCTGACTCGCAAAATCGTTAAAAAGGCCATTTAAACCAATACCGCCCTTTTGTTTCTTTTCCTTATACATTCATTTTTTCCACGTTTTTGCACTCAAAACAACTTTCCTCCTTCTCGTACACACTTTTTTTATGAATCCGAACCCACCTGACTCACAAAAACCGTCTAAAAGGCCATTTAAACCAATACCGCCCATTTGTTTCTTTTCCTTATACATTCATTTTTTCCACATTTTTGTACTCAAAACAACTTTCCTCCTTCGCGTACACACTGTTTTTATGATTCCGAACCCATCTGTCTCACAAAATCGTCTAAAAGACCATTTAAACCAATACCTCCCTTTTGTTTCTTTTCCTTATACATTCACTTTTTCCACGTTTTTGCACTCAAGACAACTTTCCTCCTTCGCGTACACACTGTTTTTAAGATTCCAAAACCATCTGAATCACAAAACTGTCTAAAAAGCTATTTAAACCAATACCGCCCTTTTGTTTTTTTTCGTTATACATTAATTTTTTCCAAGTTTCGGCACTCAAAACAACTTTAATCCTTCGCGTACACACTGTTTTTATGATTCCGAACCCATCTGACTCACAAAATCGCCTAAAAGACCATTTAAACCAATACCTCCCTTTTGTTTCTTTTCCTTATACATTCATTTTTACCACGTTTTTCCAACTTTCCTCCTTCTCGTACACACTTTTTTTATGATTCCGAACCCACCTGACTAACAAAACCGTCTAAAAGACCATTTAAACCAATACCTCCCTTTTGTTTCTTTTCCTTATACATTCATTTTTTCCACGTTTTTGCACTCAAAACAATTTTCCTCCTTCGCGTACACACTTTTTTTATGATTCCGAACCCATCTGACTCACAAAATCGTTAAAAAGGCCATTTAAACCAATACCGCCCTTTTGTTTCTTTTCCTTATACATTCATTTTTTCCACGTTTTTCCAACTTTCCTCCTTCTCGTACACACTTTTTTTATGAATCCGAACCCACCTGACTCACAAAAACCGTCTAAAAGGCCATTTAAACCAATACCGCCCATTTGTTTCTTTTCCTTATACATTCATTTTTTCCACATTTTTGTACTCAAAACAACTTTCCTCCTTCGCGTACACACTGTTTTTATGATTCCGAACCCATCTTACTCACAAAACTGTCTAAAAAGCCATTTAAACCAATACCGCCCTTTTGTTTCTTTTCCTTATACATTCACTTTTTCCACGTTTTTGTACTCAAAACAACTTTCCTCCTTCGCGTACACACTGTTTTTATGATTCCGAACCCATCTGTCTCACAAAATCGTCTAAAAGACCATTTAAACCAATACCTCCCTTTTGTTTCTTTTCCTTATACATTCACTTTTTCCACGTTTTTGCACTCAAGACAACTTTCCTCCTTCGCGTACACACTGTTTTTAAGATTCCAAAACCATCTGAATCACAAAACTGTCTAAAAAGCTATTTAAACCAATACCGCCCTTTTGTTTTTTTTCGTTATACATTAATTTTTTCCACGTTTTTGCACTCAAAACAATTTTCTTCCTTCTCGTACACACTTTTTTTATGAATCCGAACCACCTGACTCACAAAAACCGTATAAAAGGCCATTTAAACCAATACCGCCCATTTGTTTCTTTTCCTTATACATTAATTTTTTCCACGTTTTTGCACTCAAAACAACTTTCCTCCTTCGCGTACACACTTTTTTTATGATTCCAAACCCATCTGTCTCACAAAATCGTCTAAAAGACCATTTAAACCAATACCTCCCTTTTGTTTCTTTTCCTTATACATTCATTTTTTCCACGTTTTTGCACTCAAAACAACTTTCCTCCTCCGCGTACACACTGTTTTTAAGATTCCCAACCCATCTGACTCACAAAACTGTCTAAAAAGCCGTTTAAACCAATACCGCCCTGTCATTTTTTCCACGTTTTTGCACTCAAAACAATTTTCTTCCTTCTCGTACACACTTTTTTTATGAATCCGAACCACCTGACTCACAAAAACCGTCTAAAAGGCCATTTAAACCAATACCGCCCATTTGTTTCTTTTCCTTATACATTCATTTTTTCCACGTTTTTGCACTCAAAACAACTTTCCTCCTTCGCGTACACACTGTTTTTATGATTCCGAACCCATCTTACTCACAAAACTGTCTAAAAAGCCATTTAAACCAATACCTCCCTTTTGTTTCTTTTCCTTATACATTCATTTTTACCACGTTTTTCCAACTTTCCTCCTTCTCGTACACACTTTTTTTATGATTCCGAACCCACCTGACTCACAAAACCGTCTAAAAGACCATTTAAACCAATACCGCCCTTTTGTTTCTTTTCCTTATACATTCATTTTTTCCACGTTTCGGCACTCAAAACAACTTTCCTCCTTCGCGTGCACACTGTTTTTAAGATTCCAAACCCATCTGAATCACAAAACTGTCTAAAAAGCCATTTAAACCAATACCGCCCTTATGTTTTTTTTCGTTATACATTAATTTTTTCCACATTTTTGCACTCAAAACAACTTTCCTCCTTCTCGTACACACTTTTTTTATGAATCCGAACCCACCCGACTCACAAAAACCGTCTAAAAGGCCATTTAAACCAATACCTCCTTTCTGTTTCTTTTCTTTATACATTCATTTTTTCCACGTTTTTGCACTCAAGACAACTTTCCTCCTTCGCGTACACACTATTTCTATGATTGCGAACACATCTGACTCACAAAATCGTCTAAAAGACCATTTAAACCAATACCTCCCTTTTGTTTCTTTTCCTTATACATTCACTTTTTCCACGTTTTTGTACTCAAAACAACTTTCCTCCTTCGCGTACACACTGTTTTTATGATTCCGAACCCATCTGTCTCACAAAATCGTCTAAAAGACCATTTAAACCAATACCTCCCTTTTGTTTCTTTTCCTTATACATTCACTTTTTCCACGTTTTTGCACTCAAGACAACTTTCCTCCTTCGCGTACACACTGTTTTTAAGATTCCAAACCCATCTGAATCACAAAACTGTCTAAAAAGCTATTTAAACCAATACCGCCCTTTTGTTTTTTTTCGTTATACATTAATTTTTTCCACGTTTCGGCACTCAAAACAACTTTAATCCTTCGCGTACACACTGTTTTTATGATTCCGAACCCATCTGACTCACAAAAACCGTCTAAAAGGCCATTTAAACCAATACCGCCCATTTGTTTCTTTTCCTTATACATTCATTTTTTCCACATTTTTGTACTCAAAACAACTTTCCTCCTTCGCGTACACACTGTTTTTATGATTCCGAACCCATCTTACTCACAAAACTGTCTAAAAAGCCATTTAAACCAATACCGCCCTTTTGTTTTTTTTCCTTATACATTTATTTTTTCCACGTTTCGGCACTCAAAACAACTTTCCTCCTTTGCGTACACACTGTTTTTATGATTCCGAACCCATCTGTCTCACAAAATCGTCTAAAAGACCATTTAAACCAATACCTCCCTTTTGTTTCTTTTCCTTATACATTAATTCTTTCCACGTTTTTGCACTCAAAACAACTTTCCTCCTCCGCGTACACACTGTTTTTAAGATTCCCAACCCATCTGACTCACAAAACTGTCTAAAAAGCCGTTTAAACCAATACCGCCCTGTCATTTTTTCCACGTTTTTGCACTCAAAAGAATTTTCTTCCTTCTCGTACACACTTTTTTTATGAATCCGAACCACCTGACTCACAAAAACCGTCTAAAAGGCCATTTAAACCAATACCGCCCATTTGTTTCTTTTCCTTATACATTAATTTTTTCCACGTTTTTGCACTCAAAACAACTTTCCTCCTTCTCGTACACACTTTTTTTATGAATCCGAACCCACCTGACTCACAAAAACCGTCTAAAAGGCCATTTAAACCAATACCGCCCATTTGTTTCTTTTCCTTATACATTCATTTTTTCCACATTTTTGTACTCAAAACAACTTTCCTCCTTCGCGTACACACTGTTTTTATGATTCCGAACCCATCTTACTCACAAAACTGTCTAAAAAGCCATTTAAACCAATACCGCCCTTTTGTTTCTTTTCCTTATACATTTATTTTTTCCACGTTTCGGCACTCAAAACAACTTTCCTCCTTCTCGTACACACTTTTTTTATGAATCCGACCCACCTGACTCACAAAAACCGTCTAAAAGGCCATTTAAACCAATACCGCCCATTTGTTTCTTTTCCTTATACATTCATTTTTTCCACATTTTTGTACTCAAAACAACTTTCCTCCTTCGCGTACACACTGTTTTTATGATTCCGAACCCATCTGACTCACAAAACTGTCTAAAAAGCCATTTAAACCAATACCGCCCTTTTGTTTCTTTTCCTTATACATTTATTTTTTCCACGTTTTTGCACTCAAAACAACTTTCCTCCTTCGCGTACACACTGTTTTTATGATTCCGAACCCATCTGTCTCACAAAATCGTCTAAAAGACCATTTAAAGCAATACCTCCCTTTTGTTTCTTTTCCTTATACATTCATTTTTTCCACGTTTTTGCACTCAAGACAACTTTCCTCCTTCGCGTACACACTGTTTTTAAGATTCCAAACCCATCTGAATCACAAAACTGTGTAAAAAGCCATTTAAACCAATACCGCCTTTATGTTTTTTTTTCGTTATACATTAATTTTTTCCACGTTTTTGCACTCAAAACAACTTTCCTCCTTCTCGTACACACTTTTTTTATGAATCCGAACGCACCTGACTCACAAAAACCGTCTAAAAGGCCATTTAAACCAATACCGCCCATTTGTTTCTTTTCCTTATACATTCATTTTTTCCACGTTTTTGTACTCAAAACAACTTTCCTCCTTTGCGTACACACTGTTTTTATGATTCCGAATCCATCTGTCTCACAAAATCGTCTAAAAGACCATTTAAACCAATACGTCCCTTTTGTTTCTTTTCCTTATACATTCACTTTTTCCACGTTTTTGCACTCAAGACAACTTTCCTCCTTCGCGTACACACTGTTTTTAAGATTCCAAACCCATCTGAATCACAAAACTGTCTAAAAAGCTATTTAAACCAATACCGCCCTTTTGTTTTTTTTCGTTATACATTAATTTTTTCCACGTTTCGGCACTCAAAACAACTTTAATCCTTCGCGTACACACTGTTTTTATGATTCCGAACCCATCTGACTCACAAAATCGCCTAAAAGACCATTTAAACCAATACCTCCCTTTTGTTTCTTTTCCTTATACATTCATTTTTACCACGTTTTTCCAACTTTCCTCCTCCGCGTACACACTGTTTTTAAGATTCCCAACCCATCTGACTCACAAAACTGTCTAAAAAGCCATTTAAATTAATACCGCCCTTTTGTTTCTTTTCCTTATACATTCATTTTTTCCACGTTTTTGCACTCAAAACAATTTTCCTCCTTCGCGTACACACTTTTTTTATGATTCCGAACCCATCTGACTCGCAAAATCGTTAAAAAGGCCATTTAAACCAATACCGCCCTTTTGTTTCTTTTCCTTATACATTCATTTTTTCCACGTTTTTGCACTCAAAACAACTTTCCTCCTTCTCGTACACACTTTTTTTATGAATCCGAACCCACCTGACTCACAAAAACCGTCTAAAAGGCCATTTAAACCAATACCGCCCATTTGTTTCTTTTCCTTATACATTCATTTTTTCCACATTTTTGTACTCAAAACTACTTTCCTCCTTCGCGTACACACTGTTTTTATGATTCCGAACCCATCTTACTCACAAAACTGTCTAAAAAGCCATTTAAACCGATACCGCCTTTTTGTTTCTTTTCCTTATACATTTATTTTTTCCACGTTTCGGCACTCAAAACAACTTTCCTCCTTCTCGTACACACTTTTTTTATGAATCCGAACCCACCTGACTCACAAAAACCGTCTAAAAGGCCATTTAAACCAATACCGCCCATTTGTTTCTTTTCCTTATACATTCATTTTTTCCACATTTTTGTACTCAAAACAACTTTCCTCCTTCGCGTACACACTGTTTTTATGATTCCGAACCCATCTTACTCACAAAACTGTCTAAAAAGCCATTTAAACCAATACCGCCCTTTTGTTTCTTTTCCTTATACATTTATTTTTTCCACGTTTCGGCACTCAAAACAACTTTCCTCCTTCGCGTACACGCTGTTTTTATGATTCCGAACCCATCTGACTCACAAAATCGCCTAAAATACTATTTAAACCAATACCTCCCTTTTGTTTCTTTTCCTTATACATTCATTTTTACCACGTTTTTCCAACTTTCCTCCTTCTCGTACACACTTTTTTTATGATTCCGAACCCACCTGACTCACAAAACCGTCTAAAAGACCATTTAAACCAATACCGCCCTTTTGTTTCTTTTCCTTATACATTCATTTTTTCCACATTTTTGTACTCAAAACAACTTTCCTCCTTCGCGTGCACACTGTTTTTAAGATTCCAAACCCATCTGAATCACAAAACTGTCTAAAAAGCCATTTAAACCAATACCGCCCTTATGTTTTTTTTCGTTATACATTAATTTTTTCCACATTTTTGCACTCAAAACAACTTTCCTCCTTCTCGTACACACTTTTTTTATGAATCCGAACCCACCTGACTCACAAAAACTGTCTAAAAAGCCATTTAAACCAATACCGCCCTTTTGTTTTTTTTCCTTATACATTTATTTTTTCCACGTTTCGGCTCTCAAAACAACTTTCCTCCTTTGCGTACACACTGTTTTTATGATTCCGAACCCATCTGTCTCACAAAATCGTCTAAAAGACCATTTAAACCAATACCTCCCTTTTGTTTCTTTTCCTTATACATTAATTTTTTCCACGTTTTTGCACTCAAAACAACTTTCCTCCTCCGCGTACACACTGTTTTTAAGATTCCCAACCCATCTGACTCACAAAACTGTCTAAAAAGCCGTTTAAACCAATACCGCCCTGTCATTTTTTCCACGTTTTTGCACTCAAAAGAATTTTCTTCCTTCTCGTACACACTTTTTTTATGAATCCGAACCACCTGACTCACAAAAACCGTCTAAAAGGCCATTTAAACCAATACCGCCCATTTGTTTCTTTTCCTTATACATTAATTTTTTCCACGTTTTTGCAACTTTCCTCCTTCTCGTACACACTTTTTTTATGAATCCGAACCCACCTGACTCACAAAAACCGTCTAAAAGGCCATTTAAACCAATACCGCCCATTTGTTTCTTTTCCTTATACATTCATTTTTTCCACATTTTTGTACTCAAAACAACTTTCCTCCTTCGCGTACACACTGTTTTTATGATTCCGAACCCATCTTACTCACAAAACTGTCTAAAAAGCCATTTAAACCAATACCGCCCTTTTGTTTCTTTTCCTTATACATATATTTTTTCCACGTTTCGGCACTCAAAACAACTTTCCTCCTTCTCGTACACACTTTTTTTATGAATCCGAACCCACCTGACTCACAAAAACCGTCTAAAAGGCCATTTAAACCAATACCGCCCATTTGTTTCTTTTCCTTATACATTCATTTTTTCCACATTTTTGTACTCAAAACAACTTTCCTCCTTCGCGTACACACTGTTTTTATGATTCCGAACCCATCTGACTCACAAAACTGTCTAAAAAGCCATTTAAACCAATACCGCCCTTTTGTTTCTTTTCCTTATACATTTATTTTTTCCACGTTTTTGCACTCAAAACAACTTTCCTCCTTCGCGTACACACTGTTTTTATGATTCCGAACCCATCTGTCTCACAAAATCGTCTAAAAGACCATTTAAAGCAATACCTCCCTTTTGTTTCTTTTCCTTATACATTCATTTTTTCCACGTTTTTGCACTCAAGACAACTTTCCTCCTTCGCGTACACACTGTTTTTAAGATTCCAAACCCATCTGAATCACAAAACTGTGTAAAAAGCCATTTAAACCAATACCGCCTTTATGTTTTTTTTTCGTTATACATTAATTTTTTCCACGTTTTTGCACTCAAAACAACTTTCCTCCTTCTCGTACACACTTTTTTTATGAATCCGAACGCACCTGACTCACAAAAACCGTCTAAAAGGCCATTTAAACCAATACCGCCCATTTGTTTCTTTTCCTTATACATTCATTTTTACCACGTTTTTGCACTCAAAACAACTTTCCTCCTTCTCGTACACACTTTTTTTGATTCCGAACCCATCTGAATCACAAAACTGTGTAAAAAGCCATTTAAACCAATACCGCCTTTATGTTTTTTTTTCGTTATACATTAATTTTTTCCACGTTTTTGCACTCAAAACAACTTTCCTCCTTCTCGTACACACTGTTTTTATGATTCCGAACCCATCTTACTCACAAAACTGTCTAAAAAGCCATTTAAACCAATACCGCCCTTTTGTTTCTTTTCCTTATACATTCACTTTTTCCACGTTTTTGCACTCAAGACAACTTTCCTCCTTCGCGTACACACTGTTTTTAAGATTCCAAAACCATCTGAATCACAAAACTGTCTAAAAAGCCATTTAAACCAATACCGCCCTTTTGTTTCTTTTCCTTATACATTTATTTTTTCCACGTTTCGGCACTCAAAACAACTTTCCTCCTTCGCGTACACGCTGTTTTTATGATTCCGAACCCATCTGACTCACAAAATCGCCTAAAAGACTATTTAAACCAATACCTCCCTTTTGTTTCTTTTCCTTATACATTCATTTTTACCACGTTTTTCCAACTTTCCTCCTTCTCGTACACACTTTTTTTATGATTCCGAACCCACCTGACTCACAAAACCGTCTAAAAGACCATTTAAACCAATACCGCCCTTTTGTTTCTTTTCCTTATACATTCATTTTTTGCACGTTTCGGCACTCAAAACAACTTTCCTCCTTCGCGTGCACACTGTTTTTAAGATTCCAAACCCATCTGAATCACAAAACTGTCTAAAAAGCCATTTAAACCAATACCGCCCTTATGTTTTTTTTCGTTATACATTAATTTTTTCCACATTTTTGCACTCAAAACAACTTTCCTCCTTCTCGTACACACTTTTTTTATGAATCCGAACCCACCTGACTCACAAAAACCGTCTAAAAGGCCATTTAAACCAATACCTCCTTTCTGTTTCTTTTCTTTATACATTCATTTTTTCCACGTTTTTGCACTCAAGACAACTTTCCTCCTTCGCGTACACACTATTTCCATGATTCCGAACACATCTGACTCACAAAATCGTCTAAAAGACCATTTAAACCAATACCTCCCTTTTGTTTCTTTTCCTTATACATTCACTTTTTCCACGTTTTTGTACTCAAAACAACTTTCCTCCTTCGCGTACACACTGTTTTTATGATTCCGAACCCATCTGTCTCACAAAATCGTCTAAAAGACCATTTAAACCAATACCTCCCTTTTGTTTCTTTTCCTTATACATTCACTTTTTCCACGTTTTTGCACTCAAGACAACTTTCCTCCTTCGCGTACACACTGTTTTTAAGATTCCAAAACCATCTGAATCACAAAACTGTCTAAAAAGCTATTTAAACCAATACCGCCCTTTTGTTTTTTTTCGTTATACATTAATTTTTTCCACGTTTCGGCACTCAAAACAACTTTAATCCTTCGCGTACACACTGTTTTTATGATTCCGAACCCATCTGACTCACAAAATCGCCTAAAAGACCATTTAAACCAATACCTCCCTTTTGTTTCTTTTCCTTATACATTCATTTTTACCACGTTTTTCCAACTTTCCTCCTTCTCGTACACACTTTTTTTATGATTCCGAACCCACCTGACTAACAAAACCGTCTAAAAGACCATTTAAACCAATACCTCCCTTTTGTTTCTTTTCCTTATACATTCATTTTTTCCACGTTTTTGCACTCAAAACAACTTTCCTCCTCCGCGTACACACTGTTTTTAAGATTCCCAACCCATCTGACTCACAAAACTGTCTAAAAAGCCATTTAAACCAATACCGCCCTTTTGTTTCTTTTCCTTATACATTCATTTTTTCCACGTTTTTGCACTCAAAACAATTTTCCTCCTTCGCGTACACACTTTTTTTATGATTCCGAACCCATCTGACTCACAAAATCGTTAAAAAGGCCATTTAAACCAATACCGCCCTTTTGTTTCTTTTCCTTATACATTCATTTTTTCCACGTTTTTCCAACTTTCCTCCGTCTCGTACACACTTTTTTTATGAATCCGAACCCACCTGACTCACAAAAACCGTCTAAAAGGCCATTTAAACCAATACCGCCCATTTGTTTCTTTTCCTTATACATTCATTTTTTCCACATTTTTGTACTCAAAACAACTTTCCTCCTTCGCGTACACACTGTTTTTATGATTCCGAACCCATCTTACTCACAAAACTGTCTAAAAAGCCATTTAAACCAATACCGCCCTTTTGTTTCTTTTCCTTATACATTCACTTTTTCCACGTTTTTGTACTCAAAACAACTTTCCTCCTTCGCGTACACACTGTTTTTATGATTCCGAACCCATCTGTCTCACAAAATCGTCTAAAAGACCATTTAAACCAATACCTCCCTTTTGTTTCTTTTCCTTATACATTCACTTTTTCCACATTTTTGCACTCAAGACAACTTTCCTCCTTCGCGTACACACTGTTTTTAAGATTCCAAAACCATCTGAATCACAAAACTGTCTAAAAAGCTATTTAAACCAATACCGCCCTTTTGTTTTTTTTCGTTATACATTAATTTTTTCCACGTTTCGGCACTCAAAACAACTTTAATCCTTCGCGTACACACTGTTTTTATGATTCCGAACCCATCTGACTCACAAAATCGCCTAAAAGACCATTTAAACCAATACCTCCCTTTTGTTTCTTTTCCTTATACATTCATTTTTACCACGTTTTTCCAACTTTCCTCCTTCTCGTACACACTTTTTTTATGATTCCGAACCCACCTGACTAACAAAACCGTCTAAAAGACCATTTAAACCAATACCTCCCTTTTGTTTCTTTTCCTTATACATTCATTTTTTCCACGTTTTTGCACTCAAAACAACTTTCCTCCTCCGCGTACACACTGTTTTTAAGATTCCCAACCCATCTGACTCACAAAACTGTCTAAAAAGCCATTTAAACCAATACCGCCCTTTTGTTTCTTTTCCTTATACATTCATTTTTTCCACGTTTTTGCACTCAAAACAATTTTCCTCCTTCGCGTACACACTTTTTTTATGATTCCGAACCCATCTGACTCACAAAATCGTTAAAAAGGCCATTTAAACCAATACCGCCCTTTTGTTTCTTTTCCTTATACATTCATTTTTTCCACGTTTTTCCAACTTTCCTCCTTCTCGTACACACTTTTTTTATGAATCCGAACCCACCTGACTCACAAAAACCGTCTAAAAGGCCATTTAAACCAATACCGCCCATTTGTTTCTTTTCCTTATACATTCATTTTTTCCACATTTTTGTACTCAAAACAACTTTCCTCCTTCGCGTACACACTGTTTTTATGATTCCGAACCCATCTTACTCACAAAACTGTCTAAAAAGCCATTTAAACCAATACCGCCCTTTTGTTTTTTTTCGTTATACATTAATTTTTTCCACGTTTCGGCACTCAAAACAACTTTAATCCTTCGCGTACACACTGTTTTTATGATTCCGAACCCATCTGACTCACAAAATCGCCTAAAAGACCATTTAAACCAATACCTCCCTTTTGTTTCTTTTCCTTATACATTCATTTTTACCACGTTTTTCCAACTTTCCTCCTTCTCGTACACACTTTTTTTATGATTCCGAACCCACCTGACTAACAAAACCGTCTAAAAGACCATTTAAACCAATACCTCCCTTTTGTTTCTTTTCCTTATACATTCATTTTTTCCACGTTTTTGCACTCAAATCAACTTTCCTCCTCCGCGTACACACTGTTTTTAAGATTCCCAACCCATCTGACTCACAAAACTGTCTAAAAAGCCATTTAAACCAATACCGCCCTTTTGTTTCTTTTCCTTATACATTCATTTTTTCCACGTTTTTGCACTCAAAACAATTTTCCTCCTTCGCGTACACACTTTTTTTATGATTCCGAACCCATCTGACTCACAAAATCGTTAAAAAGGCCATTTAAACCAATACCGCCCTTTTGTTTCTTTTCCTTATACATTCATTTTTTCCACGTTTTTCCAACTTTCCTCCTTCTCGTACACACTTTTTTTATGAATCCGAACCCACCTGACTCACAAAAACCGTCTAAAAGGCCATTTAAACCAATACCGCCCATTTGTTTCTTTTCCTTATACATTCATTTTTTCCACATTTTTGTACTCAAAACAACTTTCCTCCTTCGCGTACACACTGTTTTTATGATTCCGAACCCATCTTACTCACAAAACTGTCTAAAAAGCCATTTAAACCGCCCTTTTGTTTTTTTTCCTTATACATTTATTTTTTCCACGTTTCGGCACTCAAAACAACTTTCCTCCTTTGCGTACACACTGTTTTTATGATTCCGAACCCATCTGTCTCACAAAATCGTCTAAAAGACCATTTAAACCAATACCTCCCTTTTGTTTCTTTTCTTTATACATTCACTTTTTCCACGTTTTTGCACTCAAGACAACTTTCCTCCTTCGCGTACACACTGTTTTTAAGATTCCAAACCCATCTGAATCACAAAACTGTCTAAAAAGCTATTTAAACCAATACCGCCCTTTTGTTTTTTTTCGTTATACATTAATTTTTTCCACGTTTTTGCACTCAAAACAACTTTCCTCCTCCGCGTACACACTGTTTTTAAGATTCCCAACCCATCTGACTCACAAAACTGTCTAAAAAGCCGTTTAAACCAATACCGCCCTGTCATTTTTTCCACGTTTTTGCACTCAAAACAATTTTCTTCCTTCTCGTACACACTTTTTTTATGAATCCGAACCACCTGACTCACAAAAACCGTCTAAAAGGCCATTTAAACCAATACCGCCCATTTGTTTCTTTTCCTTATACATTAATTTTTTCCACGTTTTTGCACTCAAAACAACTTTCCTCCTTCGCGTACACACTTTTTTTATGATTCCAAACCCATCTGTCTCACAAAATCGTCTAAAAGACCATTTAAACCAATACCTCCCTTTTGTTTCTTTTCCTTATACATTCATTTTTTCCACGTTTTTGCACTCAAAACAACTTTCCTCCTCCGCGTACACACTGTTTTTAAGATTCCCAACCCATCTGACTCACAAAACTGTCTAAATAGCCGTTTAAACCAATACCGCCCTGTCATTTTTTCCACGTTTTTGCACTCAAAACAATTTTCTTCCTTCTCGTACACACTTTTTTTATGAATCCGAACCACCTGACTCACAAAAACCGTCTAAAAGGCCATTTAAACCAATACCGCCCATTTGTTTCTTTTCCTTATACATTCATTTTTTCCACGTTTTTGCACTCAAAACAACTTTCCTCCTTTGCGTACACACTGTTTTTATGATTCCGAACCCATCTGTCTCACAAAATCGTCTAAAAGACCATTTAAACCAATACCTCCCTTTTGTTTCTTTTCCTTATACATTCACTTTTTCCACGTTTTTGCACTCAAGACAACTTTCCTCCTTCGCGTACACACTGTTTTTAAGATTCCAAACCCATCTGAATCACAAAACTGTCTAAAAAGCTATTTAAACCAATACCGCCCTTTTGTTTTTTTTCGTTATACATTAATTTTTTCCACGTTTTTGCACTCAAAACAACTTTCCTCCTCCGCGTACACACTGTTTTTAAGATTCCCAACCCATCTGACTCACAAAACTGTCTAAAAAGCCGTTTAAACCAATACCGCCCTGTCATTTTTTCCACGTTTTTGCACTCAAAACAATTTTCTTCCTTCTCGTACACACTTTTTTTATGAATCCGAACCACCTGACTCACAAAAACCGTCTAAAAGGCCATTTAAACCAATACCGCCCATTTGTTTCTTTTCCTTATACATTAATTTTTTCCACGTTTTTGCACTCAAAACAACTTTCCTCCTTCGCGTACACACTTTTTTTATGATTCCAAACCCATCTGTCTCACAAAATCGTCTAAAAGACCACTTAAACCAATACCTCCCTTTTGTTTCTTTTCCTTATACATTCATTTTTTCCACGTTTTTGCACTCAAAACAACTTTCCTCCTCCGCGTACACACTGTTTTTTAGATTCCCAACCAATCTGACTCACAAAACTGTCTAAATAGCCGTTTAAACCAATACCGCCCTGTCATTTTTTCTACGTTTTTGCACTCAAAACAATTTTCTTCCTTCTCGTACACACTTTTTTTATGAATCCGAACCACCTGACTCACAAAAACCGTCTAAAAGGCCATTTAAACCAATACCGCCCATTTGTTTCTTTTCCTTATACATTCATTTTTTCCACGTTTTTGCACTCAAAACAACTTTCCTCCTTCGCGTACACACTGTTTTTATGATTCCGAACCCATCTTACTCACAAAACTGTCTAAAAAGCCATTTAAACCAATACCTCCCTTTTGTTTCTTTTCCTTATACATTCATTTTTACCACGTTTTTCCAACTTTCCTCCTTCTCGTACACACTTTTTTTTATGATTCCGAACCCACCTGACTCACAAAACCGTCTAAAAGACCATTTAAACCAATACCGCCCTTTTGTTTCTTTTCCTTATACATTCATTTTTTCCACGTTTCGGCACTCAAAACAACTTTCCTCCTTCGCGTGCACACTGTTTTTAAGATTCCAAACCCATCTGAATCACAAAACTGTCTAAAAAGCCATTTAAACCAATACCGCCCTTATGTTTTTTTTCGTTATACATTAATTTTTTCCACATTTTTGCACTCAAAACAACTTTCCTCCTTCTCGTACACACTTTTTTTATGAATCCGAACCCACCTGACTCACAAAAACCGTCTAAAAGGCCATTTAAACCAATACCGCCCTTTTGTTTCTTTTCCTTATACATTCATTTTTTCCACGTTTTTGCACTCAAAACAATTTTCCTCCTTCGCGTACACACTTTTTTTATGATTCCGAACCCATCTGACTCACAAAATCGTTAAAAAGGCCATTTAAACCAATACCGCCCTTTTGTTTCTTTTCCTTATACATTCATTTTTTCCACGTTTTTCCAACTTTCCTCCTTCTCGTACACACTTTTTTTATGAATCCGAACCCACCTGACTCACAAAAACCGTCTAAAAGGCCATTTAAACCAATACCGCCCATTTGTTTCTTTTCCTTATACATTCATTTTTTCCACATTTTTGTACTCAAAACAACTTTCCTCCTTCGCGTACACACTGTTTTTATGATTCCGAACCCATCTTACTCACAAAACTGTCTAAAAAGCCATTTAAACCGCCCTTTTGTTTTTTTTCCTTATACATTTATTTTTTCCACGTTTCGGCACTCAAAACAACTTTCCTCCTTTGCGTACACACTGTTTTTATGATTCCGAACCCATCTGTCTCACAAAATCGTCTAAAAGACCATTTAAACCAATACCTCCCTTTTGTTTCTTTTCTTTATACATTCACTTTTTCCACGTTTTTGCACTCAAGACAACTTTCCTCCTTCGCGTACACACTGTTTTTAAGATTCCAAACCCATCTGAATCACAAAACTGTCTAAAAAGCTATTTAAACCAATACCGCCCTTTTGTTTTTTTTCGTTATACATTAATTTTTTCCACGTTTTTGCACTCAAAACAACTTTCCTCCTCCGCGTACACACTGTTTTTAAGATTCCCAACCCATCTGACTCACAAAACTGTCTAAAAAGCCGTTTAAACCAATACCGCCCTGTCATTTTTTCCACGTTTTTGCACTCAAAACAATTTTCTTCCTTCTCGTACACACTTTTTTTATGAATCCGAACCACCTGACTCACAAAAACCGTCTAAAAGGCCATTTAAACCAATACCGCCCATTTGTTTCTTTTCCTTATACATTAATTTTTTCCACGTTTTTGCACTCAAAACAACTTTCCTCCTTCGCGTACACACTTTTTTTATGATTCCAAACCCATCTGTCTCACAAAATCGTCTAAAAGACCATTTAAACCAATACCTCCCTTTTGTTTCTTTTCCTTATACATTCATTTTTTCCACGTTTTTGCACTCAAAACAACTTTCCTCCTCCGCGTACACACTGTTTTTAAGATTCCCAACCCATCTGACTCACAAAACTGTCTAAATAGCCGTTTAAACCAATACCGCCCTGTCATTTTTTCCACGTTTTTGCACTCAAAACAATTTTCTTCCTTCTCGTACACACTTTTTTTATGAATCCGAACCACCTGACTCACAAAAACCGTCTAAAAGGCCATTTAAACCAATACCGCCCATTTGTTTCTTTTCCTTATACATTCATTTTTTCCACGTTTTTGCACTCAAAACAACTTTCCTCCTTTGCGTACACACTGTTTTTATGATTCCGAACCCATCTGTCTCACAAAATCGTCTAAAAGACCATTTAAACCAATACCTCCCTTTTGTTTCTTTTCCTTATACATTCACTTTTTCCACGTTTTTGCACTCAAGACAACTTTCCTCCTTCGCGTACACACTGTTTTTAAGATTCCAAACCCATCTGAATCACAAAACTGTCTAAAAAGCTATTTAAACCAATACCGCCCTTTTGTTTTTTTTCGTTATACATTAATTTTTTCCACGTTTTTGCACTCAAAACAACTTTCCTCCTCCGCGTACACACTGTTTTTAAGATTCCCAACCCATCTGACTCACAAAACTGTCTAAAAAGCCGTTTAAACCAATACCGCCCTGTCATTTTTTCCACGTTTTTGCACTCAAAACAATTTTCTTCCTTCTCGTACACACTTTTTTTATGAATCCGAACCACCTGACTCACAAAAACCGTCTAAAAGGCCATTTAAACCAATACCGCCCATTTGTTTCTTTTCCTTATACATTAATTTTTTCCACGTTTTTGCACTCAAAACAACTTTCCTCCTTCGCGTACACACTTTTTTTATGATTCCAAACCCATCTGTCTCACAAAATCGTCTAAAAGACCACTTAAACCAATACCTCCCTTTTGTTTCTTTTCCTTATACATTCATTTTTTCCACGTTTTTGCACTCAAAACAACTTTCCTCCTCCGCGTACACACTGTTTTTTAGATTCCCAACCAATCTGACTCACAAAACTGTCTAAATAGCCGTTTAAACCAATACCGCCCTGTCATTTTTTCTACGTTTTTGCACTCAAAACAATTTTCTTCCTTCTCGTACACACTTTTTTTATGAATCCGAACCACCTGACTCACAAAAACCGTCTAAAAGGCCATTTAAACCAATACCGCCCATTTGTTTCTTTTCCTTATACATTCATTTTTTCCACGTTTTTGCACTCAAAACAACTTTCCTCCTTCGCGTACACACTGTTTTTATGATTCCGAACCCATCTTACTCACAAAACTGTCTAAAAAGCCATTTAAACCAATACCTCCCTTTTGTTTCTTTTCCTTATACATTCATTTTTACCACGTTTTTCCAACTTTCCTCCTTCTCGTACACACTTTTTTTTATGATTCCGAACCCACCTGACTCACAAAACCGTCTAAAAGACCATTTAAACCAATACCGCCCTTTTGTTTCTTTTCCTTATACATTCATTTTTTCCACGTTTCGGCACTCAAAACAACTTTCCTCCTTCGCGTGCACACTGTTTTTAAGATTCCAAACCCATCTGAATCACAAAACTGTCTAAAAAGCCATTTAAACCAATACCGCCCTTATGTTTTTTTTCGTTATACATTAATTTTTTCCACATTTTTGCACTCAAAACAACTTTCCTCCTTCTCGTACACACTTTTTTTATGAATCCGAACCCACCTGACTCACAAAAACCGTCTAAAAGGCCATTTAAACCAATACCTCCTTTCTGTTTCTTTTCTTTATACATTCATTTTTTCCACGTTTTTGCACTCAAGACAACTTTCCTCCTTCGCGTACACACTATTTCCATGATTCCGAACACATCTGACTCACAAAATCGTCTAAAAGACCATTTAAACCAATACCTCCCTTTTGTTTCTTTTCCTTATACATTCACTTTTTCCACGTTTTTGTACTCAAAACAACTTTCCTCCTTCGCGTACACACTGTTTTTATGATTCCGAACCCATCTGTCTCACAAAATCGTCTAAAAGACCATTTAAACCAATACCTCCCTTTTGTTTCTTTTCCTTATACATTCACTTTTTCCACGTTTTTGCACTCAAGACAACTTTCCTCCTTCGCGTACACACTGTTTTTAAGATTCCAAAACCATCTGAATCACAAAACTGTCTAAAAAGCTATTTAAACCAATACCGCCCTTTTGTTTTTTTTCGTTATACATTAATTTTTTCCACGTTTCGGCACTCAAAACAACTTTAATCCTTCGCGTACACACTGTTTTTATGATTCCGAACCCATCTGACTCACAAAATCGCCTAAAAGACCATTTAAACCAATACCTCCCTTTTGTTTCTTTTCCTTATACATTCATTTTTACCACGTTTTTCCAACTTTCCTCCTTCTCGTACACACTTTTTTTATGATTCCGAACCCACCTGACTAACAAAACCGTCTAAAAGACCATTTAAACCAATACCTCCCTTTTGTTTCTTTTCCTTATACATTCATTTTTTCCACGTTTTTGCACTCAAAACAACTTTCCTCCTCCGCGTACACACTGTTTTTAAGATTCCCAACCCATCTGACTCACAAAACTGTCTAAAAAGCCATTTAAACCAATACCGCCCTTTTGTTTCTTTTCCTTATACATTCATTTTTTCCACGTTTTTGCACTCAAAACAATTTTCCTCCTTCGCGTACACACTTTTTTTATGATTCCGAACCCATCTGACTCACAAAATCGTTAAAAAGGCCATTTAAACCAATACCGCCCTTTTGTTTCTTTTCCTTATACATTCATTTTTTCCACGTTTTTCCAACTTTCCTCCGTCTCGTACACACTTTTTTTATGAATCCGAACCCACCTGACTCACAAAAACCGTCTAAAAGGCCATTTAAACCAATACCGCCCATTTGTTTCTTTTCCTTATACATTCATTTTTTCCACATTTTTGTACTCAAAACAACTTTCCTCCTTCGCGTACACACTGTTTTTATGATTCCGAACCCATCTTACTCACAAAACTGTCTAAAAAGCCATTTAAACCAATACCGCCCTTTTGTTTCTTTTCCTTATACATTCACTTTTTCCACGTTTTTGTACTCAAAACAACTTTCCTCCTTCGCGTACACACTGTTTTTATGATTCCGAACCCATCTGTCTCACAAAATCGTCTAAAAGACCATTTAAACCAATACCTCCCTTTTGTTTCTTTTCCTTATACATTCACTTTTTCCACGTTTTTGCACTCAAGACAACTTTCCTCCTTCGCGTACACACTGTTTTTAAGATTCCAAAACCATCTGAATCACAAAACTGTCTAAAAAGCTATTTAAACCAATACCGCCCTTTTGTTTTTTTTCGTTATACATTAATTTTTTCCACGTTTCGGCACTCAAAACAACTTTAATCCTTCGCGTACACACTGTTTTTATGATTCCGAACCCATCTGACTCACAAAATCGCCTAAAAGACCATTTAAACCAATACCTCCCTTTTGTTTCTTTTCCTTATACATTCATTTTTACCACGTTTTTCCAACTTTCCTCCTTCTCGTACACACTTTTTTTATGATTCCGAACCCACCTGACTAACAAAACCGTCTAAAAGACCATTTAAACCAATACCTCCCTTTTGTTTCTTTTCCTTATACATTCATTTTTTCCACGTTTTTGCACTCAAAACAACTTTCCTCCTCCGCGTACACACTGTTTTTAAGATTCCCAACCCATCTGACTCACAAAACTGTCTAAAAAGCCATTTAAACCAATACCGCCCTTTTGTTTCTTTTCCTTATACATTCATTTTTTCCACGTTTTTGCACTCAAAACAATTTTCCTCCTTCGCGTACACACTTTTTTTATGATTCCGAACCCATCTGACTCACAAAATCGTTAAAAAGGCCATTTAAACCAATACCGCCCTTTTGTTTCTTTTCCTTATACATTCATTTTTTCCACGTTTTTCCAACTTTCCTCCTTCTCGTACACACTTTTTTTATGAATCCGAACCCACCTGACTCACAAAAACCGTCTAAAAGGCCATTTAAACCAATACCGCCCATTTGTTTCTTTTCCTTATACATTCATTTTTTCCACATTTTTGTACTCAAAACAACTTTCCTCCTTCGCGTACACACTGTTTTTATGATTCCGAACCCATCTTACTCACAAAACTGTCTAAAAAGCCATTTAAACCAATACCGCCCTTTTGTTTTTTTTCGTTATACATTAATTTTTTCCACGTTTCGGCACTCAAAACAACTTTAATCCTTCGCGTACACACTGTTTTTATGATTCCGAACCCATCTGACTCACAAAATCGCCTAAAAGACCATTTAAACCAATACCTCCCTTTTGTTTCTTTTCCTTATACATTCATTTTTACCACGTTTTTCCAACTTTCCTCCTTCTCGTACACACTTTTTTTATGATTCCGAACCCACCTGACTAACAAAACCGTCTAAAAGACCATTTAAACCAATACCTCCCTTTTGTTTCTTTTCCTTATACATTCATTTTTTCCACGTTTTTGCACTCAAATCAACTTTCCTCCTCCGCGTACACACTGTTTTTAAGATTCCCAACCCATCTGACTCACAAAACTGTCTAAAAAGCCATTTAAACCAATACCGCCCTTTTGTTTCTTTTCCTTATACATTCATTTTTTCCACGTTTTTGCACTCAAAACAATTTTCCTCCTTCGCGTACACACTTTTTTTATGATTCCGAACCCATCTGACTCACAAAATCGTTAAAAAGGCCATTTAAACCAATACCGCCCTTTTGTTTCTTTTCCTTATACATTCATTTTTTCCACGTTTTTCCAACTTTCCTCCTTCTCGTACACACTTTTTTTATGAATCCGAACCCACCTGACTCACAAAAACCGTCTAAAAGGCCATTTAAACCAATACCGCCCATTTGTTTCTTTTCCTTATACATTCATTTTTTCCACATTTTTGTACTCAAAACAACTTTCCTCCTTCGCGTACACACTGTTTTTATGATTCCGAACCCATCTTACTCACAAAACTGTCTAAAAAGCCATTTAAACCGCCCTTTTGTTTTTTTTCCTTATACATTTATTTTTTCCACGTTTCGGCACTCAAAACAACTTTCCTCCTTTGCGTACACACTGTTTTTATGATTCCGAACCCATCTGTCTCACAAAATCGTCTAAAAGACCATTTAAACCAATACCTCCCTTTTGTTTCTTTTCTTTATACATTCACTTTTTCCACGTTTTTGCACTCAAGACAACTTTCCTCCTTCGCGTACACACTGTTTTTAAGATTCCAAACCCATCTGAATCACAAAACTGTCTAAAAAGCTATTTAAACCAATACCGCCCTTTTGTTTTTTTTCGTTATACATTAATTTTTTCCACGTTTTTGCACTCAAAACAACTTTCCTCCTCCGCGTACACACTGTTTTTAAGATTCCCAACCCATCTGACTCACAAAACTGTCTAAAAAGCCGTTTAAACCAATACCGCCCTGTCATTTTTTCCACGTTTTTGCACTCAAAACAATTTTCTTCCTTCTCGTACACACTTTTTTTATGAATCCGAACCACCTGACTCACAAAAACCGTCTAAAAGGCCATTTAAACCAATACCGCCCATTTGTTTCTTTTCCTTATACATTAATTTTTTCCACGTTTTTGCACTCAAAACAACTTTCCTCCTTCGCGTACACACTTTTTTTATGATTCCAAACCCATCTGTCTCACAAAATCGTCTAAAAGACCATTTAAACCAATACCTCCCTTTTGTTTCTTTTCCTTATACATTCATTTTTTCCACGTTTTTGCACTCAAAACAACTTTCCTCCTCCGCGTACACACTGTTTTTAAGATTCCCAACCCATCTGACTCACAAAACTGTCTAAATAGCCGTTTAAACCAATACCGCCCTGTCATTTTTTCCACGTTTTTGCACTCAAAACAATTTTCTTCCTTCTCGTACACACTTTTTTTATGAATCCGAACCACCTGACTCACAAAAACCGTCTAAAAGGCCATTTAAACCAATACCGCCCATTTGTTTCTTTTCCTTATACATTCATTTTTTCCACGTTTTTGCACTCAAAACAACTTTCCTCCTTTGCGTACACACTGTTTTTATGATTCCGAACCCATCTGTCTCACAAAATCGTCTAAAAGACCATTTAAACCAATACCTCCCTTTTGTTTCTTTTCCTTATACATTCACTTTTTCCACGTTTTTGCACTCAAGACAACTTTCCTCCTTCGCGTACACACTGTTTTTAAGATTCCAAACCCATCTGAATCACAAAACTGTCTAAAAAGCCATTTAAACCAATACCGCCCTTATGTTTTTTTTCGTTATACATTAATTTTTTCCACATTTTTGCACTCAAAACAACTTTCCTCCTTCTCGTACACACTTTTTTTATGAATCCGAACCCACCTGACTCACAAAAACCGTCTAAAAGGCCATTTAAACCAATACCTCCCTTTTGTTTCTTTTCCTTATACATTCATTTTTTCCACGTTTTTGCACTCAAGACAACTTTCCTTCGCGTACACACTGTTTTTAAGATTCCAAACCCATCTGAATCACAAAACTGTGTAAAAAGCCATTTAAACCAATACCGCCTTTATGTTTTTTTTCGTTATACATTAATTTTTTCCACGTTTTTGCACTCAAAACAACTTTCCTCCTTCTCGTACACACTTTTTTTATGAATCCGAACCCACCTGACTCACAAAAACCGTCTAAAAGGCCATTTAAACCAATACCGCCCATTTGTTTCTTTTCCTTATACATTCATTTTTTCCACATTTTTGTACTCAAAACAACTTTCCTCCTTCGCGTACACACTGTTTTTATGATTCCGAACCCATCTTACTCACAAAACTGTCTAAAAAGCCATTTAAACCAATACCGCCCTTTTGTTTCTTTTCCTTATACATTTATTTTTTCCACGTTTCGGCACTCAAAACAACTTTCCTCCTTTGCGTACACACTGTTTTTATGATTCCGAACCCATCTGTCTCACAAAATCGTCTAAAAGACCATTTAAACCAATACCTCCCTTTTGTTTCTTTTCCTTACACATTCACTTTTTCCACGTTTTTGCACTCAAGACAACTTTCCTCCTTCGCGTACACACTGTTTTTAAGATTCCAAACCCATCTGAATCACAAAACTGTCTAAAAAGCTATTTAAACCAATACCGCCCTTTTGTTTTTTTTCGTTATACATTAATTTTTTCCACGTTTCGGCACTCAAAACAACTTTAATCCTTTGCGTACACACTGTTTTTATGATTCCGAACCCATCTGACTCACAAAACTGTCTAAAAAGCCGTTTAAACCAATACCGCCCTGTCATTTTTTCCACGTTTTTGCACTCAAAACAATTTTCTTCCTTCTCGTACACACTTTTTTTATGAATCCGAACCACCTGACTCACAAAAACCGTCTAAAAGGCCATTTAAACCAATACCGCCCATTTGTTTCTTTTCCTTATACATTAATTTTTTCCACGTTTTTGCACTCAAAACAACTTTCCTCCTTCGCGTACACACTTTTTTTATGATTCCAAACCCATCTGTCTCACAAAATCGTCTAAAAGACCATTTAAACCAATACCTCCCTTTTGTTTCTTTTCCTTATACATTCATTTTTTCCACGTTTTTGCACTCAAAACAACTTTCCTCCTCCGCGTACACACTGTTTTTAAGATTCCCAACCCATCTGACTCACAAAACTGTCTAAATAGCCGTTTAAACCAATACCGCCCTGTCATTTTTTCCACGTTTTTGCACTCAAAACAATTTTCTTCCTTCTCGTACACACTTTTTTTATGAATCCGAACCACCTGACTCACAAAAACCGTCTAAAAGGCCATTTAAACCAATACCGCCCATTTGTTTCTTTTCCTTATACATTCATTTTTTCCACGTTTTTGCACTCAAAACAACTTTCCTCCTTTGCGTACACACTGTTTTTATGATTCCGAACCCATCTGTCTCACAAAATCGTCTAAAAGACCATTTAAACCAATACCTCCCTTTTGTTTCTTTTCCTTATACATTCACTTTTTCCACGTTTTTGCACTCAAGACAACTTTCCTCCTTCGCGTACACACTGTTTTTAAGATTCCAAACCCATCTGAATCACAAAACTGTCTAAAAAGCCATTTAAACCAATACCGCCCTTATGTTTTTTTTCGTTATACATTAATTTTTTCCACATTTTTGCACTCAAAACAACTTTCCTCCTTCTCGTACACACTTTTTTTATGAATCCGAACCCACCTGACTCACAAAAACCGTCTAAAAGGCCATTTAAACCAATACCTCCCTTTTGTTTCTTTTCCTTATACATTCATTTTTTCCACGTTTTTGCACTCAAGACAACTTTCCTTCGCGTACACACTGTTTTTAAGATTCCAAACCCATCTGAATCACAAAACTGTGTAAAAAGCCATTTAAACCAATACCGCCTTTATGTTTTTTTTCGTTATACATTAATTTTTTCCACGTTTTTGCACTCAAAACAACTTTCCTCCTTCTCGTACACACTTTTTTTATGAATCCGAACCCACCTGACTCACAAAAACCGTCTAAAAGGCCATTTAAACCAATACCGCCCATTTGTTTCTTTTCCTTATACATTCATTTTTTCCACATTTTTGTACTCAAAACAACTTTCCTCCTTCGCGTACACACTGTTTTTATGATTCCGAACCCATCTTACTCACAAAACTGTCTAAAAAGCCATTTAAACCAATACCGCCCTTTTGTTTCTTTTCCTTATACATTTATTTTTTCCACGTTTCGGCACTCAAAACAACTTTCCTCCTTTGCGTACACACTGTTTTTATGATTCCGAACCCATCTGTCTCACAAAATCGTCTAAAAGACCATTTAAACCAATACCTCCCTTTTGTTTCTTTTCCTTACACATTCACTTTTTCCACGTTTTTGCACTCAAGACAACTTTCCTCCTTCGCGTACACACTGTTTTTAAGATTCCAAACCCATCTGAATCACAAAACTGTCTAAAAAGCTATTTAAACCAATACCGCCCTTTTGTTTTTTTTCGTTATACATTAATTTTTTCCACGTTTCGGCACTCAAAACAACTTTAATCCTTTGCGTACACACTGTTTTTATGATTCCGAACCCATCTGACTCACAAAATCGCCTAAAAGACCATTTAAACCAATACCTCCCTTTTGTTTCTTTTCCTTATACATTCATTTTTACCACGTTTTTCCAACTTTCCTCCTTCTCGTACACACTTTTTTTATGATTCCGAACCCACCTGACTCACAAAACCGTCTAAAAGACCATTTAAACCAATACCTCCCTTTTGTTTCTTTTCCTTATACATTCATTTATTCCACGTTTTTGCACTCAAAACAACTTTCCTCCTCCGCGTACACACTGTTTTTAAGATTCCCAACCCATCTGACTCACAAAACTGCCTAAAAAGCCATTTAAACCAATACCGCCCTTTTGTTTCTTTTCCTTATACATTAATTTTTTCCACGTTTTTGCACTCAAAACAACTTTCCTCCTTCGCGTACACACTGTTTTTATGATTCCGAACCCATCTGACTCACAAAATCGCCTAAAAGACCATTTAAACCAATACCTCCCTTTTGTTTCTTTTCCTTATACATTCATTTTTTTCCACGTTTTTGCACTCAAAACAACTTTCCTCCTCCGCGTACACACTGTTTTTAAGATTCCCAACCCATCTGACTCACAAAACTGTCTAAAAAGCCATTTAAACCAATACCGCCCTTTTGTTTCTTTTCCTTATACATTCATTTTTTCCACGTTTTTGCACTCAAAACAATTTTCCTCCTTCGCGTACACACTTTTTTTATGATTCCGAACCCATCTGACTCACAAAATCGTTAAAAAGGCCATTTAAACCAATACCGCCCTTTTGTTTCTTTTCCTTATACATTCATTTTTTCCACGTTTTTCCAACTTTCCTCCTTCTCGTACACACTTTTTTTATGAATCCGAACCCACCTGACTCACAAAAACAGTCTAAAAGGCCATTTAAACCAATACCGCCCATTTGTTTCTTTTCCTTATACATTCATTTTTTCCACATTTTTGTACTCAAAACAACTTTCCTCCTTCGCGTACACACTGTTTTTATGATTCCGAACCCATCTTACTCACAAAACTGTCTAAAAAGCCATTTAAACCAATACCTCCCTTTTGTTTCTTTTCCTTATACATTCATTTTTACCACGTTTTTCCAACTTTCCTCCTTCTCGTACACACTTTTTTTATGATTCCGAACCCACCTGACTCACAAAACCGTCTAAAAGACCATTTAAACCAATACCGCCCTTTTGTTTCTTTTCCTTATACATTCATTTTTTCCACGTTTCGGCACTCAAAACAACTTTCCTCCTTCGCGTGCACACTGTTTTTAAGATTCCAAACCCATCTGAATCACAAAACTGTCTAAAAAGCCATTTAAACCAATACCGCCCTTATGTTTTTTTTCGTTATACATTAATTTTTTCCACATTTTTGCACTCAAAACAACTTTCCTCCTTCTCGTACACACTTTTTTTATGAATCCGAACCCACCTGACTCACAAAAACCGTCTAAAAGGCCATTTAAACCAATACCTCCTTTCTGTTTCTTTTCTTTATACATTCATTTTTTCCACGTTTTTGCACTCAAGACAACTTTCCTCCTTCGCGTACACACTATTTCTATGATTCCGAACACATCTGACTCACAAAATCGTCTAAAAGACCATTTAAACCAATACCTCCCTTTTGTTTCTTTTCCTTATACATTCACTTTTTCCACGTTTTTGTACTCAAAACAACTTTCCTCCTTTGCGTACACACTGTTTTTATGATTCCGAACCCATCTGTCTCACAAAATCGTCTAAAAGACCATTTAAACCAATACCTCCCTTTTGTTTCTTTTCCTTATACATTCACTTTTTCCACGTTTTTGCACTCAAGACAACTTTCCTCCTTCGCGTACACACTGTTTTTAAGATTCCAAACCCATCTGAATCACAAAACTGTCTAAAAAGCTATTTAAACCAATACCGCCCTTTTGTTTTTTTTCGTTATACATTAATTTTTTCCACGTTTCGGCACTCAAAACAACTTTAATCCTTCGCGTACACACTGTTTTTATGATTCCGAACCCATCTTACTCACAAAACTGTCTAAAAAGCCATTTAAACCAATACCGCCCTTTTGTTTTTTTTCCTTATACATTTATTTTTTCCACGTTTCGGCACTCAAAACAACTTTCCTCCTTTGCGTACACACTGTTTTTATGATTCCGAACCCATCTGTCTCACAAAATCGTCTAAAAGACCATTTAAACCAATACCTCCCTTTTGTTTCTTTTCCTTATACATTCACTTTTTCCACGTTTTTGCACTCAAGACAACTTTCCTCCTTCGCGTACACACTGTTTTTAAGATTCCAAACCCATCTGAATCACAAAACTGTCTAAAAAGCTATTTAAACCAATACCGCCCTTTTGTTTTTTTTCGTTATACATTAATTTTTTCCACGTTTTTGCACTCAAAACAACTTTCCTCCTCCGCGTACACACTGTTTTTAAGATTCCCAACCCATCTGACTCACAAAACTGTCTAAAAAGCCGTTTAAACCAGTACCGCCCTGTCATTTTTTCCACGTTTTTGCACTCAAAACAATTTTCTTCCTTCTCGTACACACTTTTTTTATGAATCCGAACCACCTGACTCACAAAAACCGTCTGAAAGGCCATTTAAACCAATACCGCCCATTTGTTTCTTTTCCTTATACATTAATTTTTTCCACGTTTTTGCACTCAAAACAACTTTCATCCTTCGCGTACACACTTTTTTTATGATTCCAAACCCATCTGTCTCACAAAATCGTCTAAAAGACCATTTAAACCAATACCTCCCTTTTGTTTCTTTTCCTTATACATTCATTTTTTCCACGTTGTTGCACTCAAAACAACTTTCCTCCTCCGCGTACACACTGTTTTTAAGATTCCCAACCCATCTGACTCACAAAACTGTCTAAAAAGCCGTTTAAACCAATACCGCCCTGTCATTTTTTCCACGTTTTTGCACTCAAAACAATTTTCTTCCTTCTCGTACACACTTTTTTTATGAATCCGAACCACCTGACTCACGAAAACCGTCTAAAAGGCCATTTAAACCAATACCGCCCATTTGTTTCTTTTCCTTATACATTCATTTTTTCCACGTTTTTGCACTCAAAACAATTTTCCTCCTTCGCGTACACACCGTTTTTATGATTCCGAACCCATCTTACTCACAAAACTGTCTAAAAAGCCATTCAAACCGATACCGCCCTTTTGTTTCTTTTCGTTATACATTAATTTTTTCCACGTTTTTGCACTCAAAACAACTTTCCTCCTTCGCGTACACACTGTTTTTATGATTCCGTACCCACCTGACTCACAAAACCGTCTAAAAGGCCATTTAAACCAATACCGCCCTTTTGTTTCTTTTCCTTATACATTCATTTTTTCCACGTTTCGGCACTCAAAACAACTTTCCTCCTTCGCGTACACACTGTTTTTATGATTCCGAACCCATCTGTCTCACAAAATCGTCTAAAAGACCATTTAAAGCAATACCTCCCTTTTGTTTCTTTTCCTTATACATTCATTTTTTCCACGTTTTTGCACTCAAGACAACTTTCCTTCGCGTACACACTGTTTTTAAGATTCCAAACCCATCTGAATCACAAAACTGTGTAAAAAGCCATTTAAACCAATACCGCCTTTATGTTTTTTTTCGTTATACATTAATTTTTTCCACGTTTTTGCACTCAAAACAACTTTCCTCCTTCTCGTACACACTTTTTTTATGAATCCGAACCCACCTGACTCACAAAAACCGTCTAAAAGGCCATTTAAACCAATACCGCCCATTTGTTTCTTTTCCTTATACATTCATTTTTTCCACATTTTTGTACTCAAAACAACTTTCCTCCTTCGCGTACACACTGTTTTTATGATTCCGAACCCATCTTACTCACAAAACTGTCTAAAAAGCCATTTAAACCAATACCGCCCTTTTGTTTCTTTTCCTTATACATTTATTTTTTCCACGTTTCGGCACTCAAAACAACTTTCCTCCTTTGCGTACACACTGTTTTTATGATTCCGAACCCATCTGTCTCACAAAATCGTCTAAAAGACCATTTAAACCAATACCTCCCTTTTGTTTCTTTTCCTTACACATTCACTTTTTCCACGTTTTTGCACTCAAGACAACTTTCCTCCTTCGCGTACACACTGTTTTTAAGATTCCAAACCCATCTGAATCACAAAACTGTCTAAAAAGCTATTTAAACCAATACCGCCCTTTTGTTTTTTTTCGTTATACATTAATTTTTTCCACGTTTCGGCACTCAAAACAACTTTAATCCTTTGCGTACACACTGTTTTTATGATTCCGAACCCATCTGACTCACAAAATCGCCTAAAAGACCATTTAAACCAATACCTCCCTTTTGTTTCTTTTCCTTATACATTCATTTTTACCACGTTTTTCCAACTTTCCTCCTTCTCGTACACACTTTTTTTATGATTCCGAACCCACCTGACTCACAAAACCGTCTAAAAGACCATTTAAACCAATACCTCCCTTTTGTTTCTTTTCCTTATACATTCATTTATTCCACGTTTTTGCACTCAAAACAACTTTCCTCCTCCGCGTACACACTGTTTTTAAGATTCCCAACCCATCTGACTCACAAAACTGCCTAAAAAGCCATTTAAACCAATACCGCCCTTTTGTTTCTTTTCCTTATACATTAATTTTTTCCACGTTTTTGCACTCAAAACAACTTTCCTCCTTCGCGTACACACTGTTTTTATGATTCCGAACCCATCTGACTCACAAAATCGCCTAAAAGACCATTTAAACCAATACCTCCCTTTTGTTTCTTTTCCTTATACATTCATTTTTTTCCACGTTTTTGCACTCAAAACAACTTTCCTCCTCCGCGTACACACTGTTTTTAAGATTCCCAACCCATCTGACTCACAAAACTGTCTAAAAAGCCATTTAAACCAATACCGCCCTTTTGTTTCTTTTCCTTATACATTCATTTTTTCCACGTTTTTGCACTCAAAACAATTTTCCTCCTTCGCGTACACACTTTTTTTATGATTCCGAACCCATCTGACTCACAAAATCGTTAAAAAGGCCATTTAAACCAATACCGCCCTTTTGTTTCTTTTCCTTATACATTCATTTTTTCCACGTTTTTCCAACTTTCCTCCTTCTCGTACACACTTTTTTTATGAATCCGAACCCACCTGACTCACAAAAACCGTCTAAAAGGCCATTTAAACCAATACCGCCCATTTGTTTCTTTTCCTTATACATTCATTTTTTCCACATTTTTGTACTCAAAACAACTTTCCTCCTTCGCGTACACACTGTTTTTATGATTCCGAACCCATCTTACTCACAAAACTGTCCAAAAAGCCATTTAAACCAATACCGCCCTTTTGTTTTTTTTCCTTATACATTTATTTTTTCCACGTTTCGGCACTCAAAACAACTTTCCTCCTTTGCGTACACACTGTTTTTATGATTCCGAACCCATCTGTCTCACAAAATCGTCTAAAAGACCATTTAAACCAATACCTCCCTTTTGTTTCTTTTCCTTATACATTCACTTTTTCCACGTTTTTGCACTCAAGACAACTTTCCTCCTTCGCGTACACACTGTTTTTAAGATTCCAAACCCATCTCAATCACAAAACTGTCTAAAAAGCTATTTAAACCAATACCGCCCTTTTGTTTTTTTTCGTTATACATTAATTTTTTCCACGTTTTTGCACTCAAAACAACTTTCCTCCTCCGCGTACACACTGTTTTTAAGATTCCCAACCCATCTGACTCACAAAATCGTTAAAAAGGCCATTTAAACCAATACCGCCCTTTTGTTTCTTTTCCTTATACATTCATTTTTTCCACGTTTTTGCACTCAAAACAACTTTCCTCCTTCTCGTACACACTTTTTTTATGAATAAGAACCCACCTGACTCACAAAAACCGTCTAAAAGGCCATTTAAACCAATACCGCCCATTTGTTTCTTTTCCTTATACATTCATTTTTTCCACATTTTTGTACTCAAAACAACTTTGCTCCTTCGCGTACACACTGTTTTTATGATTCCGAACCCATCTTACTCACAAAACTGTCTAAAAAGCCATTTAAACCAATACCGCCCTTTTGTTTCTTTTCCTTATACATTTATTTTTTCCACGTTTCGGCACTCAAAACAACTTTCCTCCTTCGCGTACACGCTATTTTTATGATTCCGAACCCATCTGACTCACAAAATCGCCTAAAAGACTATTTAAACCAATACCTCCCTTTTGTTTCTTTTCCTTATACATTCATTTTTACCACGTTTTTCCAACTTTCCTCCTTCTCGTACACACTTTTTTTATGATTCCGAACCCACCTGACTCACAAAACCGTCTAAAAGACCATTTAAACCAATACCGCCCTTTTGTTTCTTTTCCTTATACATTCATTTTTTGCACGTTTCGGCACTCAAAACAACTTTCCTCCTTCGCGTGCACACTGTTTTTAAGATTCCAAACCCATCTGAATCACAAAACTGTCTAAAAAGCCATTTAAACCAATACCGCCCTTATGTTTTTTTTCGTTATACATTAATTTTTTCCACATTTTTGCACTCAAAACAACTTTCCTCCTTCTCGTACACACTTTTTTTATGAATCCGAACCCACCTGACTCACAAAAACCGTCTAAAAGGCCATTTAAACCAATACCTCCTTTCTGTTTCTTTTCTTTATACATTCATTTTTTCCACGTTTTTGCACTCAAGACAACTTTCCTCCTTCGCGTACACACTATTTCTATGATTCCGAACACATCTGACTCACAAAATCGTCTAAAATACCATTTAAACCAATACCTCCCTTTTGTTTCTTTTCCTTATACATTCACTTTTTCCACGTTTTTGTACTCAAAACAACTTTCCTCCTTCGCGTACACACTGTTTTTATGATTCCGAACCCATCTGTCTCACAAAATCGTCTAAAAGACCATTTAAACCAATACCTCCCTTTTGTTTCTTTTCCTTATACATTCACTTTTTCCACGTTTTTGCACTCAAGACAACTTTCCTCCTTCGCGTACACACTGTTTTTAAGATTCCAAAACCATCTGAATCACAAAACTGTCTAAAAAGCTATTTAAACCAATACCGCCCTTTTGTTTTTTTTCGTTATACATTAATTTTTTCCACGTTTCGGCACTCAAAACAACTTTAATCCTTCGCGTACACACTGTTTTTATGATTCCGAACCCATCTGACTCACAAAATCGCCTAAAAGACCATTTAAACCAATACCTCCCTTTTGTTTCTTTTCCTTATACATTCATTTTTACCACGTTTTTCCAACTTTCCTCCTTCTCGTACACACTTTTTTTATGATTCCGAACCCACCTGACTAACAAAACCGTCTAAAAGACCATTTAAACCAATACCTCCCTTTTTTTCTTTTCCTTATACATTCATTTTTTCCACGTTTTTGCACTCAAAACAACTTTCCTCCTTCTCGTACACACTTTTTTTATGAATCCGAACCCACCTGACTCACAAAAACCGTCTAAAAGGCCATTTAAACCAATACCGCCCATTTGTTTCTTTTCCTTATACATTCATTTTTTCCACATTTTTGTACTCAAAACAACTTTCCTCCTTCGCGTACACACTGTTTTTATGATTCCGAACCCATCTTACTCACAAAACTGTCTAAAAAGCCATTTAAACCAATACCGCCCTTTTGTTTCTTTTCCTTATACATTTATTTTTTCCACGTTTCGGCACTCAAAACAACTTTCCTCCTTCGCGTACACGCTGTTTTTATGATTCCGAACCCATCTGACTCACAAAATCGCCTAAAAGACTATTTAAACCAATACCTCCCTTTTGTTTCTTTTCCTTATACATTCATTTTTACCACGTTTTTCCAACTTTCCTCCTTCTCGTACACACTTTTTACTTTCCGAACACTATAGTGAGGAAAGTATTGTAATCATGTCAAAAATCCGAATTCGAGATTTTGATGTTTCTATACGTTTTGAGGTCCACTGAGTCCGTTTTCACTATTTTTACGATGATGTATGTATGTGTGTGTGTATGTGTGTATGTGTGTATGTGTGTATGTGTGTATGTCTGTGAGTGAACACGCTAGCGTCTAAACGCTTTGTTCAATTAACCTGAAAGTTGGTACGCATATTGTAAGTCACCATAGTACGAACCCTATAGATTTTGGTGAATCTAGCACTTATAGATTTTTTACAGGGATACAAAGAAAAATTCTTTATCATTATGGCCTATGGGAGCAAAATCTTAAAAGTGCGATAGCATCTAAACGCCTTATTCAATTGAGCAAAAAATTTATACACATATTATAGGTCACAAATACTCAATCTGTGTAGATTTTGGAGAATCTAGCACTTATAGTTTTTTTACAGGGACACAAAGAAAAATTCTTTATCATTATGCCTATGGAGCCAAATTTTTAAAAGTGTGATAGCGCCTAAACGCCTTATTAATCTGAGCAAAAAATTTGTACACATGTTATAGATCACAGTTGAACTAACTTTATAGACTTTGGTGAATCTAGCACTTACAGTTTTTTTACAGGGACACAAAGAAAAATTCTTTATCATTATGGCCTATGGGACTAAATTTTTAAAAGTACGATAGCATCTAAACGCCTTATTGAATTGAGCTGAAAATTTATATGAGTATTATAAATCACTGTTGCACTAACTATAAGCATTTTAATGAATTTAGCATTTATAGGTTTTTACAGGGACACAACGAAAAATTCTTTATCATTATGATCTATGGGCTCAAAGTTCAGTAGCGTTAAATAAAACATCGTGTAATAGATGGAGAAAAATACTCAAACACTCTATTATGGTTTTCTCTCTTTTGTTTCTTTAACAACTCCTCTTTCTTTACTTTATCTACAAAACTGTTAATTACTCAATGTTCGGAAAGTCGAGTGGAGTCACTCCAGATTTTTTTATGATTCCGAACCCACCTGACTCACAAAACCGTCTAAAAGACCATTTAAACCAATACCGCCCTTTTGTTTCTTTTCCTTATACATTCATTTTTTGCACGTTTCGGCACTCAAAACAACTTTCCTCCTTCGCGTGCACACTGTTTTTAAGATTCCAAACCCATCTGAATCACAAAACTGTCTAAAAAGCCATTTAAACCAATACCGCCCTTATGTTTTTTTTCGTTATACATTAATTTTTTCCACATTTTTGCACTCAAGACAACTTTCCTCCTTCGCGTACACACTATTTCTATGATTCCGAACACATCTGACTCACAAAATCGTCTAAAAGACCATTTAAACCAATACCTCCCTTTTGTTTCTTTTCCTTATACATTCACTTTTTCCACGTTTTTGTACTCAAAACAACTTTCCTCCTTCGCGTACACACTGTTTTTATGATTCCGAACCCATCTGTCTCACAAAATCGTCTAAAAGACCATTTAAACCAATACCTCCCTTTTGTGTCTTTTCCTTAAACATTCACTTTTTCCACGTTTTTGCACTCAAGACAACTTTCCTCCTTCGCGTACACACTGTTTTTAAGATTCCAAAACCATCTGAATCACAAAACTGTCTAAAAAGCTATTTAAACCAATACCGCCCTTTTGTTTTTTTTCGTTATACATTAATTTTTTCCACGTTTCGGCACTCAAAACAACTTTAATCCTTCGCGTACACACTGTTTTTATGATTCCGAACCCATCTGACTCACAAAATCGCCTAAAAGACCATTTAAACCAATACCTCCCTTTTGTTTCTTTTCCTTATACATTCATTTTTACCACGTTCTTCCAACTTTCCTCCTTCTCGTACACACTTTTTTTATGATTCCGAACCCACCTGACTAACAAAACCGTCTAAAAGACCATTTAAACCAATACCTCCCTTTTGTTTCTTTTCCTTATACATTCATTTTTTCCACGTTTTTGCACTCAAAACAACTTTCCTCCTCCGCGTACACACTGTTTTTAAGATTCCCAACCCATCTGACTCACAAAACTGTCTAAAAAGCCATTTAAACCAATACCGCCCTTTTGTTTCTTTTCCTTATACATTCATTTTTTCCACGTTTTTGCACTCAAAACAATTTTCCTCCTTCGCGTACACACTTTTTTTATGATTCCGAACCCATCTGACTCACAAAATCGTTAAAAAGGCCATTTAAACCAATACCGCCCTTTTGTTTCTTTTCCTTATACATTCATTTTTTCCACGTTTTTCCAACTTTCCTCCTTCTCGTACACACTTTTTTTATGAATCCGAACCCACCTGACTCACAAAAACCGTCTAAAAGGCCATGTAAACCAATACCGCCCATTTGTTTCTTTTCCTTATACATTCATTTTTTCCACATTTTTGTACTCAAAACAACTTTCCTCCTTCGCGTACACACTGTTTTTATGATTCCGAACCCATCTTACTCACAAAACTGTCTAAAAAGCCATTTAAACCAATACCGCCCTTTTGTTTCTTTTCCTTATACATTCACTTTTTCCACGTTTTTGTACTCAAAACAACTTTCCTCCTTCGCGTACACACTGTTTTTATGATTCCGAACCCATCTGTCTCACAAAATCGTCTAAAAGACCATTTAAACCAATACCTCCCTTTTGTTTCTTTTCCTTATACATTCACTTTTTCCACGTTTTTGCACTCAAGACAACTTTCCTCCTTCGCGTACACACTGTTTTTAAGATTCCAAAACCATCTGAATCACAAAACTGTCTAAAAAGCTATTTAAACCAATACCGCCCTTTTGTTTATTTTCGTTATACATTAATTTTTTCCACGTTTCGGCACTCAAAACAACTTTAATCCTTCGCGTACACACTGTTTTTATGATTCCGAACCCATCTGACTCACAAAATCGCCTAAAAGACCATTTAAACCAATACCTCCCTTTTGTTTCTTTTCCTTATACATTCATTTTTACCACGTTTTTCCAACTTTCCTCCTTCTCGTACACACTTTTTTTATGATTCCGAACCCACCTGACTAACAAAACCGTCTAAAAGACCATTTAAACCAATACCTCCCTTTTGTTTCTTTTCCTTATACATTCATTTTTTCCACGTTTTTGCACTCAAAACAACTTTCCTCCTTCTCGTACACACTTTTTTTATGAATCCGAACCCACCTGACTCACAAAAACCGTCTAAAAGGCCATTTAAACCAATACCGCCCATTTGTTTCTTTTCCTTATACATTCATTTTTTCCACATTTTTGTACTCAAAACAACTTTCCTCCTTCGCGTACACACTGTTTTTATGATTCCGAACCCATCTTACTCACAAAACTGTCTAAAAAGCCATTTAAACCAATACCGCCCTTTTGTTTCTTTTCCTTATACATTTATTTTTTCCACGTTTCGGCACTCAAAACAACTTTCCTCCTTCGCGTACACGCTGTTTTTATGATTCCGAACCCATCTGACTCACAAAATCGCCTAAAAGACTATTTAAACCAATACCTCCCTTTTGTTTCTTTTCCTTATACATTCATTTTTACCACGTTTTTCCAACTTTCCTCCTTCTCGTACACACTTTTTTTATGATTCCGAACCCACCTGACTCACAAAACCGTCTAAAAGACCATTTAAACCAATACCGCCCTTTTGTTTCTTTTCCTTATACATTCATTTTTTGCACGTTTCGGCACTCAAAACAACTTTCCTCCTTCGCGTGCACACTGTTTTTAAGATTCCAAACCCATCTGAATCACAAAACTGTCTAAAAAGCCATTTAAACCAATACCGCCCTTATGTTTTTTTTCGTTATACATTAATTTTTTCCACATTTTTGCACTCAAAACAACTTTCCTCCTTCTCGTAAACACTTTTTTTATGAATCCGAACCCACCTGACTCACAAAAACCGTCTAAAAGGCCATTTAAACCAATACCTCCTTTCTGTTTCTTTTCTTTATACATTCATTTTTTCCACGTTTTTGCACTCAAGACAACTTTCCTCCTTCGCGTACACACTATTTCTATGATTCCGAACACATCTGACTCACAAAATCGTCTAAAAGACCATTTAAACCAATACCTCCCTTTTGTTTCTTTTCCTTATACATTCACTTTTTCCACGTTTTTGTACTCAAAACAACTTTCCTCCTTCGCGTACACACTGTTTTTATGATTCCGAACCCATCTGTCTCACAAAATCGTCTAAAAGACCATTTAAACCAATACCTCCCTTTTGTGTCTTTTCCTTAAACATTCACTTTTTCCACGTTTTTGCACTCAAGACAACTTTCCTCCTTCGCGTACACACTGTTTTTAAGATTCCAAAACCATCTGAATCACAAAACTGTCTATAAAGCTATTTAAACCAATACCGCCCTTTTGTTTTTTTTCGTTATACATTAATTTTTTCCACGTTTCGGCACTCAAAACGACTTTAATCCTTCGCGTACACACTGTTTTTATGATTCCGAACCCATCTGACTCACAAAATCGCCTAAAAGACCATTTAAACCAATACCTCCCTTTTGTTTCTTTTCCTTATACATTCATTTTTACCACGTTTTTCCAACTTTCCTCCTTCTCGTACACACTTTTTTTATGATTCCGAACCCACCTGACTAACAAAACCGTCTAAAAGACCATTTAAACCAATACCTCCCTTTTGTTTCTTTTCCTTATACATTCATTTTTTCCACGTTTTTGCACTCAAAACAACTTTCCTCCTCCGCGTACACACTGTTTTTAAGATTCCCAACCCATCTGACTCACAAAACTGTCTAAAAAGCCATTTAAACCAATACCGCCCTTTTGTTTCTTTTCCTTATACATTCATTTTTTCCACGTTTTTGCACTCAAAACAATTTTCCTCCTTCGCGTACACACTTTTTTTATGATTCCGAACCCATCTGACTCACAAAATCGTTAAAAAGGCCATTTAAACCAATACCGCCCTTTTGTTTCTTTTCCTTATACATTCATTTTTTCCACGTTTTTCCAACTTTCCTCCTTCTCGTACACACTTTTTTTATGAATCCGAACCCACCTGACTCACAAAAACCGTCTAAAAGGCCATTTAAACCAATACCGCCCATTTGTTTCTTTTCCTTATACATTCATTTTTTCCACATTTTTGTACTCAAAACAACTTTCCTCCTTCGCGTACACACTGTTTTTATGATTCCGAACCCATCTTACTCACAAAACTGTCTAAAAAGCCATTTAAACCAATACCGCCCTTTTGTTTCTTTTCCTTATACATTCACTTTTTCCACGTTTTTGTACTCAAAACAACTTTCCTCCTTCGCGTACACACTGTTTTTATGATTCCGAACCCATCTGTCTCACAAAATCGTCTAAAAGACCATTTAAACCAATACCTCCCTTTTGTTTCTTTTCCTTATACATTCACTTTTTCCACGTTTTTGCACTCAAGACAACTTTCCTCCTTCGCGTACACACTGTTTTTAAGATTCCAAAACCATCTGAATCACAAAACTGTCTAAAAAGCTATTTAAACCAATACCGCCCTTTTGTTTTTTTTCGTTATACATTAATTTTTTCCACGTTTCGGCACTCAAAACAACTTTAATCCTTCGCGTACACACTGTTTTTATGATTCCGAACCCATCTGACTCACAAAATCGCCTAAAAGACCATTTAAACCAATACCTCCCTTTTGTTTCTTTTCCTTATACATTCATTTTTACCACGTTTTTCCAACTTTCCTCCTTCTCGTACACACTTTTTTTATGATTCCGAACCCACCTGACTAACAAAACCGTCTAAAAGACCATTTAAACCAATACCTCCCTTTTGTTTCTTTTCCTTATACATTCATTTTTTCCACGTTTTTGCACTCAAAACAACTTTCCTCCTTCTCGTACACACTTTTTTTATGAATCCGAACCCACCTGACTCACAAAAACCGTCTAAAAGGCCATTTAAACCAATACCGCCCATTTGTTTCTTTTCCTTATACATTCATTTTTTCCACATTTTTGTACTCAAAACAACTTTCCTCCTTCGCGTACACACTGTTTTTATGATTCCGAACCCATCTTACTCACAAAACTGTCTAAAAAGCCATTTAAACCAATACCGCCCTTTTGTTTCTTTTCCTTATACATTTATTTTTTCCACGTTTCGGCACTCAAAACAACTTTCCTCCTTCGCGTACACGCTGTTTTTATGATTCCGAACCCATCTGACTCACAAAATCGCCTAAAAGACTATTTAAACCAATACCTCCCTTTTGTTTCTTTTCCTTATACATTCATTTTTACCACGTTTTTCCAACTTTCCTCCTTCTCGTACACACTTTTTTTATGATTCCGAACCCACCTGACTCACAAAACCGTCTAAAAGACCATTTAAACCAATACCGCCCTTTTGTTTCTTTTCCTTATACATTCATTTTTTGCACGTTTCGGCACTCAAAACAACTTTCCTCCTTCGCGTGCACACTGTTTTTAAGATTCCAAACCCATCTGAATCACAAAACTGTCTAAAAAGCCATTTAAACCAATACCGCCCTTATGTTTTTTTTCGTTATACATTAATTTTTTCCACATTTTTGCACTCAAAACAACTTTCCTCCTTCTCGTACACACTTTTTTTATGAATCCGAACCCACCTGACTCACAAAAACCGTCTAAAAGGCCATTTAAACCAATACCTCCTTTCTGTTTCTTTTCTTTATACATTCATTTTTTCCACGTTTTTGCACTCAAGACAACTTTCCTCCTTCGCGTACACACTATTTCTATGATTCCGAACACATCTGACTCACAAAATCGTCTAAAAGACCATTTAAACCAATACCTCCCTTTTGTTTCTTTTCCTTATACATTCACTTTTTCCACGTTTTTGTACTCAAAACAACTTTCCTCCTTCGCGTACACACTGTTTTTATGATTCCGAACCCATCTGTCTCACAAAATCGTCTAAAAGACCATTTAAACCAATACCTCCCTTTTGTTTCTTTTCCTTATACATTCACTTTTTCCACGTTTTTGCACTCAAGACAACTTTCCTCCTTCGCGTACACACTGTTTTTAAGATTCCAAAACCATCTGAATCACAAAACTGTCTAAAAAGCTATTTAAACCAATACCGCCCTTTTGTTTTTTTTCGTTATACATTAATTTTTTCCACGTTTCGGCACTCAAAACAACTTTAATCCTTCGCGTACACACTGTTTTTATGATTCCGAACCCATCTGACTCACAAAATCGCCTAAAAGACCATTTAAACCAATACCTCCCTTTTGTTTCTTTTCCTTATACATTCATTTTTACCACGTTTTTCCAACTTTCCTCCTTCTCGTACACACTTTTTTTATGATTCCGAACCCACCTGACTAACAAAACCGTCTAAAAGACCATTTAAACCAATACCTCCCTTTTGTTTCTTTTCCTTATACATTCATTTTTTCCACGTTTTTGCACTCAAAACAACTTTCCTCCTCCGCGTACACACTGTTTTTAAGATTCCCAACCCATCTGACTCACAAAACTGTCTAAAAAGCCATTTAAACCAATACCGCCCTTTTGTTTCTTTTCCTTATACATTCATTTTTTCCACGTTTTTGCACTCAAAACAATTTTCCTCCTTCGCGTACACACTTTTTTTATGATTCCGAACCCATCTGACTCACAAAATCGTTAAAAAGGCCATTTAAACCAATACCGCCCTTTTGTTTCTTTTCCTTATACATTCATTTTTTCCACGTTTTTCCAACTTTCCTCCTTCTCGTACACACTTTTTTTATGAATCCGAACCCACCTGACTCACAAAAACCGTCTAAAAGGCCATTTAAACCAATACCGCCCATTTGTTTCTTTTCCTTATACATTCATTTTTTCCACATTTTTGTACTCAAAACAACTTTCCTCCTTCGCGTACACACTGTTTTTATGATTCCGAACCCATCTTACTCACAAAACTGTCTAAAAAGCCATTTAAACCAATACCGCCCTTTTGTTTCTTTTCCTTATACATTCACTTTTTCCACGTTTTTGTACTCAAAACAACTTTCCTCCTTCGCGTACACACTGTTTTTATGATTCCGAACCCATCTGTCTCACAAAATCGTCTAAAAGACCATTTAAACCAATACCTCCCTTTTGTTTCTTTTCCTTATACATTCACTTTTTCCACGTTTTTGCACTCAAGACAACTTTCCTCCTTCGCGTACACACTGTTTTTAAGATTCCAAAACCATCTGAATCACAAAACTGTCTAAAAAGCTATTTAAACCAATACCGCCCTTTTGTTTTTTTTCGTTATACATTAATTTTTTCCACGTTTCGGCACTCAAAACAACTTTAATCCTTCGCGTACACACTGTTTTTATGATTCCGAACCCATCTGACTCACAAAATCGCCTAAAAGACCATTTAAACCAATACCTCCCTTTTGTTTCTTTTCCTTATACATTCATTTTTACCACGTTTTTCTAACTTTCCTCCTTCTCGTACACACTTTTTTTATGATTCCGAACCCACCTGACTAACAAAACCGTCTAAAAGACCATTTAAACCAATACCTCCCTTTTGTTTCTTTTCCTTATACATTCATTTTTTCCACGTTTTTGCACTCAAAACAACTTTCCTCCTCCGCGTACACACTGTTTTTAAGATTCCTAACCCATCTGACTCACAAAACTGTCTAAAAAGCCATTTAAACCAATACCGCCCTTTTGTTTCTTTTCCTTATACATTTATTTTTTCCACGTTTCGGCACTCAAAACAACTTTCCTCCTTTGCGTACACACTGTTTTTATGATTCCGAACCCATCTGTCTCACAAAATCGTCTAAAAGACCATTTAAACCAATACCTCCCTTTTGTTTCTTTTCCTTATACATTCACTTTTTCCACGTTTTTGCACTCAAGACAACTTTCCTCCTTCGCGTACACACTGTTTTTAAGATTCCAAACCCATCTGAATCAAAAAATTGTCTAAAAAGCTATTTAAACCAATACCGCCCTTTTGTTTTTTTTCGTTATACATTAATTTTTTCCACGTTTTTGCACTCAAAACAACTTTCCTCCTTCGCGTACACACTGTTTTTAAGATTCCCAACCCATCTGACTCACAAAACTGTCTAAAAAGCCGTTAAAACCAATACCGCCCTGTCATTTTTTCCACGTTTTTGCACTCAAAACAATTTTCTTCCTTCTCGTACACACTTTTTTTATGAATCCGAACCACCTGACTCACAAAAACCGTCTAAAAGGCCATTTAAACCAATACCGCCCATTTGTTTCTTTTCCTTATACATTAATTTTTTCCACGTTTTTGCACTCAAAACAACTTTCCTCCTTCGCGTACACACTTTTTTTATGATTCCCAACCCATCTGACTCACAAAATCGTCTAAAAGACCATTTAAACCAATACCTCCCTTTTGTTTCTTTTTCTTATACATTCATTTTTTCCACGTTTTTGCACTCAAAACAATTTTCCTCCTTCGCGTACACACTTTTTTTATGATTCCGAACCCATCTGACTCACAAAATCGTTAAAAAGGCCATTTAAACCAATACCGCTCTTTTGTTTCTTTTCCTTATACATTCATTTTTTCCACGTTTTTCCAACTTTCCTCCTTCTCGTACACACTTTTTTTATGAATCCGAACCCACCTGACTCACAAAAACCGTCTAAAAGGCCATTTAAACCAATACCGCCCATTTGTTTCTTTTCCTTATACATTCATTTTTTCCACATTTTTGTACTCAAAACAACTTTCCTCCTTCGCGTACACACTGTTTTTATGATTCCGAACCCATCTTACTCACAAAACTGTCTAAAAAGCCATTTAAACCAATACCGCCCTTTTGTTTTTTTTCCTTATACATTTATTTTTTCCACGTTTCGGCACTCAAAACAACTTTCCTCCTTTGCGTACACACTGTTTTTATGATTCCGAACCCATCTGAATCACAAAACTGTCTAAAAAGCTATTTAAACCAATACCGCCCTTTTGTTTTTTTTCGTTATACATTAATTTTTTCCACGTTTCGGCACTCAAAACAACTTTAATCCTTTGCGTACACACTGTTTTTATGATTCCGAACCCATCTGACTCACAAAATCGCCTAAAAGACCATTTAAACCAATACCTCCCTTTTGTTTCTTTTCCTTATACATTCATTTTTACCACGTTTTTCCAACTTTCCTCCTTCTCGTACACACTTTTTTTATGATTCCGAACCCACCTGACTCACAAAACCGTCTAAAAGACCATTTAAACCAATACCTCCCTTTTGTTTCTTTTCCTTATACATTCATTTATTCCACGTTTTTGCACTCAAAACAACTTTCCTCCTCCGCGTACACACTGTTTTTAAGATTCCCAACCCATCTGACTCACAAAACTGCCTAAAAAGCCATTTAAACCAATACCGCCCTTTTGTTTCTTTTCCTTATACATTAATTTTTTCCACGTTTTTGCACTCAAAACAACTTTCCTCCTTCGCGTACACACTGTTTTTATGATTCCGAACCCATCTGACTCACAAAATCGCCTAAAAGACCATTTAAACCAATACCTCCCTTTTGTTTCTTTTCCTTATACATTCATTTTTTTCCACGTTTTTGCACTCAAAACAACTTTCCTCCTCCGCGTACACACTGTTTTTAAGATTCCCAACCCATCTGACTCACAAAACTGTCTAAAAAGCCATTTAAACCAATACCGCCCTTTTGTTTCTTTTCCTTATACATTCATTTTTTCCACGTTTTTGCACTCAAAACAATTTTCCTCCTTCGCGTACACACTTTTTTTATGATTCCGAACCCATCTGACTCACAAAATCGTTAAAAAGGCCATTTAAACCAATACCGCCCTTTTGTTTCTTTTCCTTATACATTCATTTTTTCCACGTTTTTCCAACTTTCCTCCTTCTCGTACACACTTTTTTTATGAATCCGAACCCACCTGACTCACAAAAACCGTCTAAAAGGCCATTTAAACCAATACCGCCCATTTGTTTCTTTTCCTTATACATTCATTTTTTCCACATTTTTGTACTCAAAACAACTTTCCTCCTTCGCGTACACACTGTTTTTATGATTCCGAACCCATCTTACTCACAAAACTGTCCAAAAAGCCATTTAAACCAATACCGCCCTTTTGTTTTTTTTCCTTATACATTTATTTTTTCCACGTTTCGGCACTCAAAACAACTTTCCTCCTTTGCGTACACACTGTTTTTATGATTCCGAACCCATCTGTCTCACAAAATCGTCTAAAAGACCATTTAAACCAATACCTCCCTTTTGTTTCTTTTCCTTATACATTCACTTTTTCCACGTTTTTGCACTCAAGACAACTTTCCTCCTTCGCGTACACACTGTTTTTAAGATTCCAAACCCATCTGAATCACAAAACTGTCTAAAAAGCTATTTAAACCAATACCGCCCTTTTGTTTTTTTTCGTTATACATTAATTTTTTCCACGTTTTTGCACTCAAAACAACTTTCCTCCTCCGCGTACACACTGTTTTTAAGATTCCCAACCCATCTGACTCACAAAATCGTTAAAAAGGCCATTTAAACCAATACCGCCCTTTTGTTTCTTTTCCTTATACATTCATTTTTTCCACGTTTTTGCACTCAAAACAACTTTCCTCCTTCTCGTACACACTTTTTTTATGAATAAGAACCCACCTGACTCACAAAAACCGTCTAAAAGGCCATTTAAACCAATACCGCCCATTTGTTTCTTTTCCTTATACATTCATTTTTTCCACATTTTTGTACTCAAAACAACTTTGCTCCTTCGCGTACACACTGTTTTTATGATTCCGAACCCATCTTACTCACAAAACTGTCTAAAAAGCCATTTAAACCAATACCGCCCTTTTGTTTCTTTTCCTTATACATTTATTTTTTCCACGTTTCGGCACTCAAAACAACTTTCCTCCTTCGCGTACACGCTATTTTTATGATTCCGAACCCATCTGACTCACAAAATCGCCTAAAAGACTATTTAAACCAATACCTCCCTTTTGTTTCTTTTCCTTATACATTCATTTTTACCACGTTTTTCCAACTTTCCTCCTTCTCGTACACACTTTTTTTATGATTCCGAACCCACCTGACTCACAAAACCGTCTAAAAGACCATTTAAACCAATACCGCCCTTTTGTTTCTTTTCCTTATACATTCATTTTTTGCACGTTTCGGCACTCAAAACAACTTTCCTCCTTCGCGTGCACACTGTTTTTAAGATTCCAAACCCATCTGAATCACAAAACTGTCTAAAAAGCCATTTAAACCAATACCGCCCTTATGTTTTTTTTCGTTATACATTAATTTTTTCCACATTTTTGCACTCAAAACAACTTTCCTCCTTCTCGTACACACTTTTTTTATGAATCCGAACCCACCTGACTCACAAAAACCGTCTAAAAGGCCATTTAAACCAATACCTCCTTTCTGTTTCTTTTCTTTATACATTCATTTTTTCCACGTTTTTGCACTCAAGACAACTTTCCTCCTTCGCGTACACACTATTTCTATGATTCCGAACACATCTGACTCACAAAATCGTCTAAAATACCATTTAAACCAATACCTCCCTTTTGTTTCTTTTCCTTATACATTCACTTTTTCCACGTTTTTGTACTCAAAACAACTTTCCTCCTTCGCGTACACACTGTTTTTATGATTCCGAACCCATCTGTCTCACAAAATCGTCTAAAAGACCATTTAAACCAATACCTCCCTTTTGTTTCTTTTCCTTATACATTCACTTTTTCCACGTTTTTGCACTCAAGACAACTTTCCTCCTTCGCGTACACACTGTTTTTAAGATTCCAAAACCATCTGAATCACAAAACTGTCTAAAAAGCTATTTAAACCAATACCGCCCTTTTGTTTTTTTTCGTTATACATTAATTTTTTCCACGTTTCGGCACTCAAAACAACTTTAATCCTTCGCGTACACACTGTTTTTATGATTCCGAACCCATCTGACTCACAAAATCGCCTAAAAGACCATTTAAACCAATACCTCCCTTTTGTTTCTTTTCCTTATACATTCATTTTTACCACGTTTTTCCAACTTTCCTCCTTCTCGTACACACTTTTTTTATGATTCCGAACCCACCTGACTAACAAAACCGTCTAAAAGACCATTTAAACCAATACCTCCCTTTTTTTCTTTTCCTTATACATTCATTTTTTCCACGTTTTTGCACTCAAAACAACTTTCCTCCTTCTCGTACACACTTTTTTTATGAATCCGAACCCACCTGACTCACAAAAACCGTCTAAAAGGCCATTTAAACCAATACCGCCCATTTGTTTCTTTTCCTTATACATTCATTTTTTCCACATTTTTGTACTCAAAACAACTTTCCTCCTTCGCGTACACACTGTTTTTATGATTCCGAACCCATCTTACTCACAAAACTGTCTAAAAAGCCATTTAAACCAATACCGCCCTTTTGTTTCTTTTCCTTATACATTTATTTTTTCCACGTTTCGGCACTCAAAACAACTTTCCTCCTTCGCGTACACGCTGTTTTTATGATTCCGAACCCATCTGACTCACAAAATCGCCTAAAAGACTATTTAAACCAATACCTCCCTTTTGTTTCTTTTCCTTATACATTCATTTTTACCACGTTTTTCCAACTTTCCTCCTTCTCGTACACACTTTTTACTTTCCGAACACTATAGTGAGGAAAGTATTGTAATCATGTCAAAAATCCGAATTCGAGATTTTGATGTTTCTATACGTTTTGAGGTCCACTGAGTCCGTTTTCACTATTTTTACGATGATGTATGTATGTGTGTGTGTATGTGTGTATGTGTGTATGTGTGTATGTGTGTATGTGTGTATGTCTGTGAGTGAACACGCTAGCGTCTAAACGCTTTGTTCAATTAACCTGAAAGTTGGTACGCATATTGTAAGTCACCATAGTACGAACCCTATAGATTTTGGTGAATCTAGCACTTATAGATTTTTTACAGGGATACAAAGAAAAATTCTTTATCATTATGGCCTATGGGAGCAAAATCTTAAAAGTGCGATAGCATCTAAACGCCTTATTCAATTGAGCAAAAAATTTATACACATATTATAGGTCACAAATACTCAATCTGTGTAGATTTTGGAGAATCTAGCACTTATAGTTTTTTTACAGGGACACAAAGAAAAATTCTTTATCATTATGCCTATGGAGCCAAATTTTTAAAAGTGTGATAGCGCCTAAACGCCTTATTAATCTGAGCAAAAAATTTGTACACATGTTATAGATCACAGTTGAACTAACTTTATAGACTTTGGTGAATCTAGCACTTACAGTTTTTTTACAGGGACACAAAGAAAAATTCTTTATCATTATGGCCTATGGGACTAAATTTTTAAAAGTACGATAGCATCTAAACGCCTTATTGAATTGAGCTGAAAATTTATATGAGTATTATAAATCACTGTTGCACTAACTATAAGCATTTTAATGAATTTAGCATTTATAGGTTTTTACAGGGACACAACGAAAAATTCTTTATCATTATGATCTATGGGCTCAAAGTTCAGTAGCGTTAAATAAAACATCGTGTAATAGATGGAGAAAAATACTCAAACACTCTATTATGGTTTTCTCTCTTTTGTTTCTTTAACAACTCCTCTTTCTTTACTTTATCTACAAAACTGTTAATTACTCAATGTTCGGAAAGTCGAGTGGAGTCACTCCAGATTTTTTTATGATTCCGAACCCACCTGACTCACAAAACCGTCTAAAAGACCATTTAAACCAATACCGCCCTTTTGTTTCTTTTCCTTATACATTCATTTTTTGCACGTTTCGGCACTCAAAACAACTTTCCTCCTTCGCGTGCACACTGTTTTTAAGATTCCAAACCCATCTGAATCACAAAACTGTCTAAAAAGCCATTTAAACCAATACCGCCCTTATGTTTTTTTTCGTTATACATTAATTTTTTCCACATTTTTGCACTCAAGACAACTTTCCTCCTTCGCGTACACACTATTTCTATGATTCCGAACACATCTGACTCACAAAATCGTCTAAAAGACCATTTAAACCAATACCTCCCTTTTGTTTCTTTTCCTTATACATTCACTTTTTCCACGTTTTTGTACTCAAAACAACTTTCCTCCTTCGCGTACACACTGTTTTTATGATTCCGAACCCATCTGTCTCACAAAATCGTCTAAAAGACCATTTAAACCAATACCTCCCTTTTGTGTCTTTTCCTTAAACATTCACTTTTTCCACGTTTTTGCACTCAAGACAACTTTCCTCCTTCGCGTACACACTGTTTTTAAGATTCCAAAACCATCTGAATCACAAAACTGTCTAAAAAGCTATTTAAACCAATACCGCCCTTTTGTTTTTTTTCGTTATACATTAATTTTTTCCACGTTTCGGCACTCAAAACAACTTTAATCCTTCGCGTACACACTGTTTTTATGATTCCGAACCCATCTGACTCACAAAATCGCCTAAAAGACCATTTAAACCAATACCTCCCTTTTGTTTCTTTTCCTTATACATTCATTTTTACCACGTTCTTCCAACTTTCCTCCTTCTCGTACACACTTTTTTTATGATTCCGAACCCACCTGACTAACAAAACCGTCTAAAAGACCATTTAAACCAATACCTCCCTTTTGTTTCTTTTCCTTATACATTCATTTTTTCCACGTTTTTGCACTCAAAACAACTTTCCTCCTCCGCGTACACACTGTTTTTAAGATTCCCAACCCATCTGACTCACAAAACTGTCTAAAAAGCCATTTAAACCAATACCGCCCTTTTGTTTCTTTTCCTTATACATTCATTTTTTCCACGTTTTTGCACTCAAAACAATTTTCCTCCTTCGCGTACACACTTTTTTTATGATTCCGAACCCATCTGACTCACAAAATCGTTAAAAAGGCCATTTAAACCAATACCGCCCTTTTGTTTCTTTTCCTTATACATTCATTTTTTCCACGTTTTTCCAACTTTCCTCCTTCTCGTACACACTTTTTTTATGAATCCGAACCCACCTGACTCACAAAAACCGTCTAAAAGGCCATGTAAACCAATACCGCCCATTTGTTTCTTTTCCTTATACATTCATTTTTTCCACATTTTTGTACTCAAAACAACTTTCCTCCTTCGCGTACACACTGTTTTTATGATTCCGAACCCATCTTACTCACAAAACTGTCTAAAAAGCCATTTAAACCAATACCGCCCTTTTGTTTCTTTTCCTTATACATTCACTTTTTCCACGTTTTTGTACTCAAAACAACTTTCCTCCTTCGCGTACACACTGTTTTTATGATTCCGAACCCATCTGTCTCACAAAATCGTCTAAAAGACCATTTAAACCAATACCTCCCTTTTGTTTCTTTTCCTTATACATTCACTTTTTCCACGTTTTTGCACTCAAGACAACTTTCCTCCTTCGCGTACACACTGTTTTTAAGATTCCAAAACCATCTGAATCACAAAACTGTCTAAAAAGCTATTTAAACCAATACCGCCCTTTTGTTTATTTTCGTTATACATTAATTTTTTCCACGTTTCGGCACTCAAAACAACTTTAATCCTTCGCGTACACACTGTTTTTATGATTCCGAACCCATCTGACTCACAAAATCGCCTAAAAGACCATTTAAACCAATACCTCCCTTTTGTTTCTTTTCCTTATACATTCATTTTTACCACGTTTTTCCAACTTTCCTCCTTCTCGTACACACTTTTTTTATGATTCCGAACCCACCTGACTAACAAAACCGTCTAAAAGACTATTTAAACCAATACCTCCCTTTTGTTTCTTTTCCTTATACATTCATTTTTTCCACGTTTTTGCACTCAAAACAACTTTCCTCCTTCTCGTACACACTTTTTTTATGAATCCGAACCCACCTGACTCACAAAAACCGTCTAAAAGGCCATTTAAACCAATACCGCCCATTTGTTTCTTTTCCTTATACATTCATTTTTTCCACATTTTTGTACTCAAAACAACTTTCCTCCTTCGCGTACACACTGTTTTTATGATTCCGAACCCATCTTACTCACAAAACTGTCTAAAAAGCCATTTAAACCAATACCGCCCTTTTGTTTCTTTTCCTTATACATTTATTTTTTCCACGTTTCGGCACTCAAAACAACTTTCCTCCTTCGCGTACACGCTGTTTTTATGATTCCGAACCCATCTGACTCACAAAATCGCCTAAAAGACTATTTAAACCAATACCTCCCTTTTGTTTCTTTTCCTTATACATTCATTTTTACCACGTTTTTCCAACTTTCCTCCTTCTCGTACACACTTTTTTTATGATTCCGAACCCACCTGACTCACAAAACCGTCTAAAAGACCATTTAAACCAATACCGCCCTTTTGTTTCTTTTCCTTATACATTCATTTTTTGCACGTTTCGGCACTCAAAACAACTTTCCTCCTTCGCGTGCACACTGTTTTTAAGATTCCAAACCCATCTGAATCACAAAACTGTCTAAAAAGCCATTTAAACCAATACCGCCCTTATGTTTTTTTTCGTTATACATTAATTTTTTCCACATTTTTGCACTCAAAACAACTTTCCTCCTTCTCGTAAACACTTTTTTTATGAATCCGAACCCACCTGACTCACAAAAACCGTCTAAAAGGCCATTTAAACCAATACCTCCTTTCTGTTTCTTTTCTTTATACATTCATTTTTTCCACGTTTTTGCACTCAAGACAACTTTCCTCCTTCGCGTACACACTATTTCTATGATTCCGAACACATCTGACTCACAAAATCGTCTAAAAGACCATTTAAACCAATACCTCCCTTTTGTTTCTTTTCCTTATACATTCACTTTTTCCACGTTTTTGTACTCAAAACAACTTTCCTCCTTCGCGTACACACTGTTTTTATGATTCCGAACCCATCTGTCTCACAAAATCGTCTAAAAGACCATTTAAACCAATACCTCCCTTTTGTGTCTTTTCCTTAAACATTCACTTTTTCCACGTTTTTGCACTCAAGACAACTTTCCTCCTTCGCGTACACACTGTTTTTAAGATTCCAAAACCATCTGAATCACAAAACTGTCTATAAAGCTATTTAAACCAATACCGCCCTTTTGTTTTTTTTCGTTATACATTAATTTTTTCCACGTTTCGGCACTCAAAACGACTTTAATCCTTCGCGTACACACTGTTTTTATGATTCCGAACCCATCTGACTCACAAAATCGCCTAAAAGACCATTTAAACCAATACCTCCCTTTTGTTTCTTTTCCTTATACATTCATTTTTACCACGTTTTTCCAACTTTCCTCCTTCTCGTACACACTTTTTTTATGATTCCGAACCCACCTGACTAACAAAACCGTCTAAAAGACCATTTAAACCAATACCTCCCTTTTGTTTCTTTTCCTTATACATTCATTTTTTCCACGTTTTTGCACTCAAAACAACTTTCCTCCTCCGCGTACACACTGTTTTTAAGATTCCCAACCCATCTGACTCACAAAACTGTCTAAAAAGCCATTTAAACCAATACCGCCCTTTTGTTTCTTTTCCTTATACATTCATTTTTTCCACGTTTTTGCACTCAAAACAATTTTCCTCCTTCGCGTACACACTTTTTTTATGATTCCGAACCCATCTGACTCACAAAATCGTTAAAAAGGCCATTTAAACCAATACCGCCCTTTTGTTTCTTTTCCTTATACATTCATTTTTTCCACGTTTTTCCAACTTTCCTCCTTCTCGTACACACTTTTTTTATGAATCCGAACCCACCTGACTCACAAAAACCGTCTAAAAGGCCATTTAAACCAATACCGCCCATTTGTTTCTTTTCCTTATACATTCATTTTTTCCACATTTTTGTACTCAAAACAACTTTCCTCCTTCGCGTACACACTGTTTTTATGATTCCGAACCCATCTTACTCACAAAACTGTCTAAAAAGCCATTTAAACCAATACCGCCCTTTTGTTTCTTTTCCTTATACATTCACTTTTTCCACGTTTTTGTACTCAAAACAACTTTCCTCCTTCGCGTACACACTGTTTTTATGATTCCGAACCCATCTGTCTCACAAAATCGTCTAAAAGACCATTTAAACCAATACCTCCCTTTTGTTTCTTTTCCTTATACATTCACTTTTTCCACGTTTTTGCACTCAAGACAACTTTCCTCCTTCGCGTACACACTGTTTTTAAGATTCCAAAACCATCTGAATCACAAAACTGTCTAAAAAGCTATTTAAACCAATACCGCCCTTTTGTTTTTTTTCGTTATACATTAATTTTTTCCACGTTTCGGCACTCAAAACAACTTTAATCCTTCGCGTACACACTGTTTTTATGATTCCGAACCCATCTGACTCACAAAATCGCCTAAAAGACCATTTAAACCAATACCTCCCTTTTGTTTCTTTTCCTTATACATTCATTTTTACCACGTTTTTCCAACTTTCCTCCTTCTCGTACACACTTTTTTTATGATTCCGAACCCACCTGACTAACAAAACCGTCTAAAAGACCATTTAAACCAATACCTCCCTTTTGTTTCTTTTCCTTATACATTCATTTTTTCCACGTTTTTGCACTCAAAACAACTTTCCTCCTTCTCGTACACACTTTTTTTATGAATCCGAACCCACCTGACTCACAAAAACCGTCTAAAAGGCCATTTAAACCAATACCGCCCATTTGTTTCTTTTCCTTATACATTCATTTTTTCCACATTTTTGTACTCAAAACAACTTTCCTCCTTCGCGTACACACTGTTTTTATGATTCCGAACCCATCTTACTCACAAAACTGTCTAAAAAGCCATTTAAACCAATACCGCCCTTTTGTTTCTTTTCCTTATACATTTATTTTTTCCACGTTTCGGCACTCAAAACAACTTTCCTCCTTCGCGTACACGCTGTTTTTATGATTCCGAACCCATCTGACTCACAAAATCGCCTAAAAGACTATTTAAACCAATACCTCCCTTTTGTTTCTTTTCCTTATACATTCATTTTTACCACGTTTTTCCAACTTTCCTCCTTCTCGTACACACTTTTTTTATGATTCCGAACCCACCTGACTCACAAAACCGTCTAAAAGACCATTTAAACCAATACCGCCCTTTTGTTTCTTTTCCTTATACATTCATTTTTTGCACGTTTCGGCACTCAAAACAACTTTCCTCCTTCGCGTGCACACTGTTTTTAAGATTCCAAACCCATCTGAATCACAAAACTGTCTAAAAAGCCATTTAAACCAATACCGCCCTTATGTTTTTTTTCGTTATACATTAATTTTTTCCACATTTTTGCACTCAAAACAACTTTCCTCCTTCTCGTACACACTTTTTTTATGAATCCGAACCCACCTGACTCACAAAAACCGTCTAAAAGGCCATTTAAACCAATACCTCCTTTCTGTTTCTTTTCTTTATACATTCATTTTTTCCACGTTTTTGCACTCAAGACAACTTTCCTCCTTCGCGTACACACTATTTCTATGATTCCGAACACATCTGACTCACAAAATCGTCTAAAAGACCATTTAAACCAATACCTCCCTTTTGTTTCTTTTCCTTATACATTCACTTTTTCCACGTTTTTGTACTCAAAACAACTTTCCTCCTTCGCGTACACACTGTTTTTATGATTCCGAACCCATCTGTCTCACAAAATCGTCTAAAAGACCATTTAAACCAATACCTCCCTTTTGTTTCTTTTCCTTATACATTCACTTTTTCCACGTTTTTGCACTCAAGACAACTTTCCTCCTTCGCGTACACACTGTTTTTAAGATTCCAAAACCATCTGAATCACAAAACTGTCTAAAAAGCTATTTAAACCAATACCGCCCTTTTGTTTTTTTTCGTTATACATTAATTTTTTCCACGTTTCGGCACTCAAAACAACTTTAATCCTTCGCGTACACACTGTTTTTATGATTCCGAACCCATCTGACTCACAAAATCGCCTAAAAGACCATTTAAACCAATACCTCCCTTTTGTTTCTTTTCCTTATACATTCATTTTTACCACGTTTTTCCAACTTTCCTCCTTCTCGTACACACTTTTTTTATGATTCCGAACCCACCTGACTAACAAAACCGTCTAAAAGACCATTTAAACCAATACCTCCCTTTTGTTTCTTTTCCTTATACATTCATTTTTTCCACGTTTTTGCACTCAAAACAACTTTCCTCCTCCGCGTACACACTGTTTTTAAGATTCCCAACCCATCTGACTCACAAAACTGTCTAAAAAGCCATTTAAACCAATACCGCCCTTTTGTTTCTTTTCCTTATACATTCATTTTTTCCACGTTTTTGCACTCAAAACAATTTTCCTCCTTCGCGTACACACTTTTTTTATGATTCCGAACCCATCTGACTCACAAAATCGTTAAAAAGGCCATTTAAACCAATACCGCCCTTTTGTTTCTTTTCCTTATACATTCATTTTTTCCACGTTTTTCCAACTTTCCTCCTTCTCGTACACACTTTTTTTATGAATCCGAACCCACCTGACTCACAAAAACCGTCTAAAAGGCCATTTAAACCAATACCGCCCATTTGTTTCTTTTCCTTATACATTCATTTTTTCCACATTTTTGTACTCAAAACAACTTTCCTCCTTCGCGTACACACTGTTTTTATGATTCCGAACCCATCTTACTCACAAAACTGTCTAAAAAGCCATTTAAACCAATACCGCCCTTTTGTTTCTTTTCCTTATACATTCACTTTTTCCACGTTTTTGTACTCAAAACAACTTTCCTCCTTCGCGTACACACTGTTTTTATGATTCCGAACCCATCTGTCTCACAAAATCGTCTAAAAGACCATTTAAACCAATACCTCCCTTTTGTTTCTTTTCCTTATACATTCACTTTTTCCACGTTTTTGCACTCAAGACAACTTTCCTCCTTCGCGTACACACTGTTTTTAAGATTCCAAAACCATCTGAATCACAAAACTGTCTAAAAAGCTATTTAAACCAATACCGCCCTTTTGTTTTTTTTCGTTATACATTAATTTTTTCCACGTTTCGGCACTCAAAACAACTTTAATCCTTCGCGTACACACTGTTTTTATGATTCCGAACCCATCTGACTCACAAAATCGCCTAAAAGACCATTTAAACCAATACCTCCCTTTTGTTTCTTTTCCTTATACATTCATTTTTACCACGTTTTTCTAACTTTCCTCCTTCTCGTACACACTTTTTTTATGATTCCGAACCCACCTGACTAACAAAACCGTCTAAAAGACCATTTAAACCAATACCTCCCTTTTGTTTCTTTTCCTTATACATTCATTTTTTCCACGTTTTTGCACTCAAAACAACTTTCCTCCTCCGCGTACACACTGTTTTTAAGATTCCTAACCCATCTGACTCACAAAACTGTCTAAAAAGCCATTTAAACCAATACCGCCCTTTTGTTTCTTTTCCTTATACATTCATTTTTTCCACGTTTTTGCACTCAAAACAATTTTCCTCCTTCGCGTACACACTTTTTTTATGATTCCGAACCCATCTGACTCACAAAATCGTTAAAAAGGCCATTTAAACCAATACCGCCCTTTTGTTTCTTTTCCTTATACATTCATTTTTTCCACGTTTTTCCAACTTTCCTCCTTCTCGTACACACTTTTTTTATGAATCCGAACCCACCTGACTCACAAAAACCGTCTAAAAGGCCATTTAAACCAATACCGCCCATTTGTTTCTTTTCCTTATACATTCATTTTTTCCACATTTTTGTACTCAAAACAACTTTCCTCCTTCGCGTACACACTGTTTTTATGATTCCGAACCCATCTTACTCACAAAACTGTCTAAAAAGCCATTTAAACCAATACCGCCCTTTTGTTTTTTTTCCTTATACATTTATTTTTTCCACGTTTCGGCACTCAAAACAACTTTCCTCCTTTGCGTACACACTGTTTTTATGATTCCGAACCCATCTGTCTCACAAAATCGTCTAAAAGACCATTTAAACCAATACCTCCCTTTTGTTTCTTTTCCTTATACATTCACTTTTTCCACGTTTTTGCACTCAAGACAACTTTCCTCCTTCGCGTACACACTGTTTTTAAGATTCCAAACCCATCTGAATCAAAAAATTGTCTAAAAAGCTATTTAAACCAATACCGCCCTTTTGTTTTTTTTCGTTATACATTAATTTTTTCCACGTTTTTGCACTCAAAACAACTTCCCTCCTCCGCGTACACACTGTTTTTAAGATTCCCAACCCATCTGACTCACAAAACTGTCTAAAAAGCCGTTAAAACCAATACCGCCCTGTCATTTTTTCCACGTTTTTGCACTCAAAACAATTTTCTTCCTTCTCGTACACACTTTTTTTATGAATCCGAACCACCTGACTCACAAAAACCGTCTAAAAGGCCATTTAAACCAATACCGCCCATTTGTTTCTTTTCCTTATACATTAATTTTTTCCACGTTTTTGCACTCAAAACAACTTTCCTCCTTCGCGTACACACTTTTTTTATGATTCCCAACCCATCTGACTCACAAAATCGTCTAAAAGACCATTTAAACCAATACCTCCCTTTTGTTTCTTTTTCTTATACATTCATTTTTTCCACGTTTTTGCACTCAAAACAATTTTCCTCCTTCGCGTACACACTTTTTTTATGATTCCGAACCCATCTGACTCACAAAATCGTTAAAAAGGCCATTTAAACCAATACCGCCCTTTTGTTTCTTTTCCTTATACATTCATTTTTTCCACGTTTTTCCAACTTTCCTCCTTCTCGTACACACTTTTTTTATGAATCCGAACCCACCTGACTCACAAAAACCGTCTAAAAGGCCATTTAAACCAATACCGCCCATTTGTTTCTTTTCCTTATACATTCATTTTTTCCACATTTTTGTACTCAAAACAACTTTCCTCCTTCGCGTACACACTGTTTTTATGATTCCGAACCCATCTTACTCACAAAACTGTCTAAAAAGCCATTTAAACCAATACCGCCCTTTTGTTTTTTTTCCTTATACATTTATTTTTTCCACGTTTCGGCACTCAAAACAACTTTCCTCCTTTGCGTACACACTGTTTTTATGATTCCGAACCCATCTGTCTCACAAAATCGTCTAAAAGACCATTTAAACCAATACCTCCCTTTTGTTTCTTTTCCTTATACATTCACTTTTTCCACGTTTTTGCACTCAAGACAACTTTCCTCCTTCGCGTACACACTGTTTTTAAGATTCCAAACCCATCTGAATCACAAAACTGTCTAAAAAGCTATTTAAACCAATACCGCCCTTTTGTTTTTTTTCGTTATACATTAATTTTTTCCACGTTTTTGCACTCAAAACAACTTTCCTCCTCCGCGTACACACTGTTTTTAAGATTCCCAACCCATCTGACTCACAAAACTGTCTAAAAAGCCGTTAAAACCAATACCGCCCTGTCATTTTTTCCACGTTTTTGCACTCAAAACAATTTTCTTCCTTCTCGTACACACTTTTTTTATGAATCCGAACCACCTGACTCACAAAAACCGTCTAAAAGGCCATTTAAACCAATACCGCCCATTTGTTTCTTTTCCTTATACATTAATTTTTTCCACGTTTTTGCACTCAAAACAACTTTCCTCCTTCGCGTACACACTTTTTTTATGATTCCAAACCCATCTGTCTCACAAAATCGTCTAAAAGACCATTTAAACCAATACCTCCCTTTTGTTTCTTTTCCTTATACATTCATTTTTTCCACGTTTTTGCACTCAAAACAACTTTCCTCCTCCGCGTACACACTGTTTTTAAGATTCCCAACCCATCTGACTCACAAAACTGTCTAAATAGCCGTTTAAACCAATACCGCCCTGTCATTTTTTCCACGTTTTTGCACTCAAAACAATTTTCTTCCTTCTCGTACACACTTTTTTTATGAATCCGAACCACCTGACTCACAAAAACCGTCTAAAAGGCCATTTAAACCAATACCGCCCATTTGTTTCTTTTCCTTATACATTCATTTTTTCCACGTTTTTGCACTCAAAACAACTTTCCTCCTTCGCGTACACACTGTTTTTATGATTCCGAACCCATCTTACTCACAAAACTGTCTAAAAAGCCATTTAAACCAATACCTCCCTTTTGTTTCTTTTCCTTATACATTCATTTTTACCACGTTTTTCCAACTTTCCTCCTTCTCGTACACACTTTTTTTATGATTCCGAACCCACCTGACTCACAAAACCGTCTAAAAGACCATTTAAACCAATACCGCCCTTTTGTTTCTTTTCCTTATACATTCATTTTTTCCACGTTTCGGCACTCAAAACAACTTTCCTCCTTCGCGTGCACACTGTTTTTAAGATTCCAAACCCATCTGAATCACAAAACTGTCTAAAAAGCCATTTAAACCAATACCGCCCTTATGTTTTTTTTCGTTATACATTAATTTTTTCCACATTTTTGCACTTTCCTCCTTCTCGTACACACTTTTTTTATGAATCCGAACCCACCTGACTCACAAAAACCGTCTAAAAGGCCATTTAAACCAATACCTCCTTTCTGTTTCTTTTCTTTATACATTCATTTTTTCCACGTTTTTGCACTCAAGACAACTTTCCTCCTTCGCGTACACACTATTTCTATGATTCCGAACACATCTGACTCACAAAATCGCCTAAAAGACCATTTAAACCAATACCTCCCTTTTGTTTCTTTTCCTTATACATTCATTTTTACCACGTTTTTCTAACTTTCCTCCTTCTCGTACACACTTTTTTTATGATTCCGAACCCACCTGACTAACAAAACCGTCTAAAAGACCATTTAAACCAATACCTCCCTTTTGTTTCTTTTCCTTATACATTCATTTTTTCCACGTTTTTGCACTCAAAACAACTTTCCTCCTCCGCGTACACACTGTTTTTAAGATTCCTAACCCATCTGACTCACAAAACTGTCTAAAAAGCCATTTAAACCAATACCGCCCTTTTGTTTCTTTTCCTTATACATTCATTTTTTCCACGTTTTTGCACTCAAAACAATTTTCCTCCTTCGCGTACACACTTTTTTTATGATTCCGAACCCATCTGACTCACAAAATCGTTAAAAAGGCCATTTAAACCAATACCGCCCTTTTGTTTCTTTTCCTTATACATTCATTTTTTCCACGTTTTTCCAACTTTCCTCCTTCTCGTACACACTTTTTTTATGAATCCGAACCCACCTGACTCACAAAAACCGTCTAAAAGGCCATTTAAACCAATACCGCCCATTTGTTTCTTTTCCTTATACATTCATTTTTTCCACATTTTTGTACTCAAAACAACTTTCCTCCTTCGCGTACACACTGTTTTTATGATTCCGAACCCATCTTACTCACAAAACTGTCTAAAAAGCCATTTAAACCAATACCGCCCTTTTGTTTTTTTTCCTTATACATTTATTTTTTCCACGTTTCGGCACTCAAAACAACTTTCCTCCTTTGCGTACACACTGTTTTTATGATTCCGAACCCATCTGTCTCACAAAATCGTCTAAAAGACCATTTAAACCAATACCTCCCTTTTGTTTCTTTTCCTTATACATTCACTTTTTCCACGTTTTTGCACTCAAGACAACTTTCCTCCTTCGCGTACACACTGTTTTTAAGATTCCAAACCCATCTGAATCACAAAACTGTCTAAAAAGCTATTTAAACCAATACCGCCCTTTTGTTTTTTTTCGTTATACATTAATTTTTTCCACGTTTTTGCACTCAAAACAACTTTCCTCCTCCGCGTACACACTGTTTTTAAGATTCCCAACCCATCTGACTCACAAAACTGTCTAAAAAGCCGTTAAAACCAATACCGCCCTGTCATTTTTTCCACGTTTTTGCACTCAAAACAATTTTCTTCCTTCTCGTACACACTTTTTTTATGAATCCGAACCACCTGACTCACAAAAACCGTCTAAAAGGCCATTTAAACCAATACCGCCCATTTGTTTCTTTTCCTTATACATTAATTTTTTCCACGTTTTTGCACTCAAAACAACTTTCCTCCTTCGCGTACACACTTTTTTTATGATTCCCAACCCATCTGACTCACAAAATCGTCTAAAAGACCATTTAAACCAATACCTCCCTTTTGTTTCTTTTCCTTATACATTCATTTTTTCCACGTTTTTGCACTCAAAACAATTTTCCTCCTTCGCGTACACACTTTTTTTATGATTCCGAACCCATCTGACTCACAAAATCGTTAAAAAGGCCATTTAAACCAATACCGCCCTTTTGTTTCTTTTCCTTATACATTCATTTTTTCCACGTTTTTCCAACTTTCCTCCTTCTCGTACACACTTTTTTTATGAATCCGAACCCACCTGACTCACAAAAACCGTCTAAAAGGCCATTTAAACCAATACCGCCCATTTGTTTCTTTTCCTTATACATTCATTTTTTCCACATTTTTGTACTCAAAACAACTTTCCTCCTTCGCGTACACACTGTTTTTATGATTCCGAACCCATCTTACTCACAAAACTGTCTAAAAAGCCATTTAAACCAATACCGCCCTTTTGTTTTTTTTCCTTATACATTTATTTTTTCCACGTTTCGGCACTCAAAACAACTTTCCTCCTTTGCGTACACACTGTTTTTATGATTCCGAACCCATCTGTCTCACAAAATCGTCTAAAAGACCATTTAAACCAATACCTCCCTTTTGTTTCTTTTCCTTATACATTCACTTTTTCCACGTTTTTGCACTCAAGACAACTTTCCTCCTTCGCGTACACACTGTTTTTAAGATTCCAAACCCATCTGAATCACAAAACTGTCTAAAAAGCTATTTAAACCAATACCGCCCTTTTGTTTTTTTTCGTTATACATTAATTTTTTCCACGTTTTTGCACTCAAAACAACTTTCCTCCTCCGCGTACACACTGTTTTTAAGATTCCCAACCCATCTGACTCACAAAACTGTCTAAAAAGCCGTTAAAACCAATACCGCCCTGTCATTTTTTCCACGTTTTTGCACTCAAAACAATTTTCTTCCTTCTCGTACACACTTTTTTTATGAATCCGAACCACCTGACTCACAAAAACCGTCTAAAAGGCCATTTAAACCAATACCGCCCATTTGTTTCTTTTCCTTATACATTAATTTTTTCCACGTTTTTGCACTCAAAACAACTTTCCTCCTTCGCGTACACACTTTTTTTATGATTCCAAACCCATCTGTCTCACAAAATCGTCTAAAAGACCATTTAAACCAATACCTCCCTTTTGTTTCTTTTCCTTATACATTCATTTTTTCCACGTTTTTGCACTCAAAACAACTTTCCTCCTCCGCGTACACACTGTTTTTAAGATTCCCAACCCATCTGACTCACAAAACTGTCTAAATAGCCGTTTAAACCAATACCGCCCTGTCATTTTTTCCACGTTTTTGCACTCAAAACAATTTTCTTCCTTCTCGTACACACTTTTTTTATGAATCCGAACCACCTGACTCACAAAAACCGTCTAAAAGGCCATTTAAACCAATACCGCCCATTTGTTTCTTTTCCTTATACATTCATTTTTTCCACGTTTTTGCACTCAAAACAACTTTCCTCCTTCGCGTACACACTGTTTTTATGATTCCGAACCCATCTTACTCACAAAACTGTCTAAAAAGCCATTTAAACCAATACCTCCCTTTTGTTTCTTTTCCTTATACATTCATTTTTACCACGTTTTTCCAACTTTCCTCCTTCTCGTACACACTTTTTTTATGATTCCGAACCCACCTGACTCACAAAACCGTCTAAAAGACCATTTAAACCAATACCGCCCTTTTGTTTCTTTTCCTTATACATTCATTTTTTCCACGTTTCGGCACTCAAAACAACTTTCCTCCTTCGCGTGCACACTGTTTTTAAGATTCCAAACCCATCTGAATCACAAAACTGTCTAAAAAGCCATTTAAACCAATACCGCCCTTATGTTTTTTTTCGTTATACATTAATTTTTTCCACATTTTTGCACTTTCCTCCTTCTCGTACACACTTTTTTTATGAATCCGAACCCACCTGACTCACAAAAACCGTCTAAAAGGCCATTTAAACCAATACCTCCTTTCTGTTTCTTTTCTTTATACATTCATTTTTTCCACGTTTTTGCACTCAAGACAACTTTCCTCCTTCGCGTACACACTATTTCTATGATTCCGAACACATCTGAATCACAAAACTGTCTAAAAAGCCATTTAAACCAATACCGCCCTTATGTTTTTTTTCGTTATACATTAATTTTTTCCACGTTTTTGCACTCAAAACTACTTTCCTCCTTCGCGTACACACTGTTTTTATGATTCCGTACCCACCTGACTCACAAAACCGTCTAAAAGGCCATTTAAACCAATACCGCCCTTTTGTTTCTTTTCCTTATACATTCATTTTTTCCACGTTTCGGCACTCAAAACAACTTTCCTCCTTCGCGTACACACTGTTTTTATGATTCCGTACCCACCTGACTCACAAAACCGTCTAAAAGGCCATTTAAACCAATACCGCCCTTTTGTTTCTTTTCCTTATACATTCATTTTTTCCACGTTTTTGCACTCAAAACAACTTTCCTCCTCCGCGTACACACTGTTTTTAAGATTCCCAACCCATCTGACTCACAAAACTGTCTAAATAGCCGTTTAAACCAATACCGCCCTGTCATTTTTTCCACGTTTTTGCACTCAAAACAATTTTCTTCCTTCTCGTACACACTTTTTTTATGAATCCGAACCACCTGACTCACAAAAACCGTCTAAAAGGCCATTTAAACCAATACCGCCCATTTGTTTCTTTTCCTTATACATTCATTTTTTCCACGTTTTTGCACTCAAAACAACTTTCCTCCTTCGCGTACACACTGTTTTTATGATTCCGAACCCATCTTACTCACAAAACTGTCTAAAAAGCCATTTAAACCAATACCTCCCTTTTGTTTCTTTTCCTTATACATTCATTTTTACCACGTTTTTCCAACTTTCCTCCTTCTCGTACACACTTTTTTTATGATTCCGAACCCACCTGACTCACAAAACCGTCTAAAAGACCATTTAAACCAATACCGCCCTTTTGTTTCTTTTCCTTATACATTCATTTTTTCCACGTTTCGGCACTCAAAACAACTTTCCTCCTTCGCGTGCACACTGTTTTTAAGATTCCAAACCCATCTGAATCACAAAACTGTCTAAAAAGCCATTTAAACCAATACCGCCCTTATGTTTTTTTTCGTTATACATTAATTTTTTCCACATTTTTGCACTTTCCTCCTTCTCGTACACACTTTTTTTATGAATCCGAACCCACCTGACTCACAAAAACCGTCTAAAAGGCCATTTAAACCAATACCTCCTTTCTGTTTCTTTTCTTTATACATTCATTTTTTCCACGTTTTTGCACTCAAGACAACTTTCCTCCTTCGCGTACACACTATTTCTATGATTCCGAACACATCTGACTCACAAAATCGTCTAAAAGACCATTTAAACCAATACCTCCCTTTTGTTTCTTTTCCTTATACATTCACTTTTTCCACGTTTTTGTACTCAAAACAACTTTCCTCCTTCGCGTACACACTGTTTTTATGATTCCGAACCCATCTGTCTCACAAAATCGTCTAAAAGACCATTTAAACCAATACCTCCCTTTTGTTTCTTTTCCTTATACATTCACTTTTTCCACGTTTTTGCACTCAAGACAACTTTCCTCCTTCGCGTACACACTGTTTTTAAGATTCCAAGCCCATCTGAATCACAAAACTGTCTAAAAAGCTATTTAAACCAATACCGCCCTTTTGTTTTTTTTCGTTATACATTAATTTTTTCCACGTTTCGGCACTCAAAACAACTTTAATCCTTCGCGTACACACTGTTTTTATGATTCCGAACCCATCTGACTCACAAAAACCGTCTAAAAGGCCATTTAAACCAATACCGCCCATTTGTTTCTTTTCCTTATACATTCATTTTTTCCACATTTTTGTACTCAAAACAACTTTCCTCCTTCGCGTACACACTGTTTTTATGATTCCGAACCCATCTTACTCACAAAACTGTCTAAAAAGCCATTTAAACCAATACCGCCCTTTTGTTTTTTTTCCTTATACATTTATTTTTTCCACGTTTTTGCACTCAAAACAATTTTCTTCCTTCTCGTACACACTTTTTTTATGAATCCGAACCACCTGACTCACGAAAACCGTCTAAAAGGCCATTTAAACCAATACCGCCCATTTGTTTCTTTTCCTTATACATTCATTTTTTCCACGTTTTTGCACTCAAAACAACTTTCCTCCTTCGCGTACACACCGTTTTTATGATTCCGAACCCATCTTACTCACAAAACTGTCTAAAAAGCCATTCAAACCGATACCGCCCTTTTGTTTCTTTTCTTTATACATTTATTTTTTCCACGTTTCGGCACTCAAAACAACTTTCCTCCTTCGCGTACACACTGTTTTTAAGATTCCAAACCCATCTGAATCACAAAACTGTCTAAAAAGCCATTTAAACCAATACCGCCCTTATGTTTTTTTTCGTTATACATTAATTTTTTCCACGTTTTTGCACTCAAAACTACTTTCCTCCTTCGCGTACACACTGTTTTTATGATTCCGTACCCACCTGACTCACAAAACCGTCTAAAAGGCCATTTAAACCAATACCGCCCTTTTGTTTCTTTTCCTTATACATTCATTTTTTCCACGTTTCGGCACTCAAAACAACTTTCCTCCTTCGCGTACACACTGTTTTTATGATTCCGAACCCATCTGTCTCACAAAATCGTCTAAAAGACCATTTAAAGCAATACCTCCCTTTTGTTTCTTTTCCTTATACATTCATTTTTTCCACGTTTTTGCACTCAAGACAACTTTCCTTCGCGTACACACTGTTTTTAAGATTCCAAACCCATCTGAATCACAAAACTGTGTAAAAAGCCATTTAAACCAATACCGCCTTTATGTTTTTTTTCGTTATACATTAATTTTTTCCACGTTTTTGCACTCAAAGCAACTTTCCTCCTTCTCGTACACACTTTTTTTATGAATCCGAACCCACCTGACTCACAAAAACCGTCTAAAAGGCCATTTAAACCAATACCGCCCATTTGTTTCCTTATACATTCATTTTTTCCACATTTTTGTACTCAAAACAACTTTCCTCCTTCGCGTACACACTGTTTTTATGATTCCGAACCCATCTTACTCACAAAACTGTCTAAAAAGCCATTTAAACCAATACCGCCCTTTTGTTTCTTTTCCTTATACATTTATTTTTTCCACGTTTCGGCACTCAAAACAACTTTCCTCCTTTGCGTACACACTGTTTTTATGATTCCGAACCCATCTGTCTCACAAAATCGTCTAAAAGACCATTTAAACCAATACCTCCCTTTTGTTTCTTTTCCTTACACATTCACTTTTTCCACGTTTTTGCACTCAAGACAACTTTCCTCCTTCGCGTACACACTGTTTTTAAGATTCCAAACCCATCTGAATCACAAAACTGTCTAAAAAGCTATTTAAACCAATACCGCCCTTTTGTTTTTTTTCGTTATACATTAATTTTTTCCACGTTTCGGCACTCAAAACAACTTTAATCCTTTGCGTACACACTGTTTTTATGATTCCGAACCCATCTGACTCACAAAATCGCCTAAAAGACCATTTAAACCAATACCTCCCTTTTGTTTCTTTTCCTTATACATTCATTTTTACCACGTTTTTCCAACTTTCCTCCTTCTCGTACACACTTTTTTTATGATTCCGAACCCACCTGACTCACAAAACCGTCTAAAAGACCATTTAAACCAATACCTCCCTTTTGTTTCTTTTCCTTATACATTCATTTATTCCACGTTTTTGCACTCAAAACAACTTTCCTCCTCCGCGTACACACTGTTTTTAAGATTCCCAACCCATCTGACTCACAAAACTGCCTAAAAAGCCATTTAAACCAATACCGCCCTTTTGTTTCTTTTCCTTATACATTAATTTTTTCCACGTTTTTGCACTCAAAACAACTTTCCTCCTTCGCGTACACACTGTTTTTATGATTCCGAACCCATCTGACTCACAAAATCGCCTAAAAGACCATTTAAACCAATACCTCCCTTTTGTTTCTTTTCCTTATACATTCATTTTTTTCCACGTTTTTGCACTCAAAACAACTTTCCTCCTTCTCGTACACACTTTTTTTATGAATCCGAACCCACCTGACTCACAAAAACCGTCTAAAAGGCCATTTAAACCAATACCGCCCATTTGTTTCTTTTCCTTATACATTCATTTTTTCCACATTTTTGTACTCAAAACAACTTTCCTCCTTCGCGTACACACTGTTTTTATGATTCCGAACCCATCTTACTCACAAAACTGTCTAAAAAGCCATTTAAACCAATACCGCCCTTTTGTTTTTTTTCCTTATACATTTATTTTTTCCACGTTTCGGCACTCAAAACAACTTTCCTCCTTTGCGTACACACTGTTTTTATGATTCCGAACCCATCTGTCTCACAAAATCGTCTAAAAGACCATTTAAACCAATACCTCCCTTTTGTTTCTTTTCCTTATACATTCACTTTTTCCACGTTTTTGCACTCAAGACAACTTTCCTCCTTCGCGTACACACTGTTTTTAAGATTCCAAACCCATCTGAATCACAAAACTGTCTAAAAAGCTATTTAAACCAATACCGCCCTTTTGTTTTTTTTCGTTATACATTAATTTTTTCCACGTTTTTGCACTCAAAACAACTTTCCTCCTCCGCGTACACACTGTTTTTAAGATTCCCAACCCATCTGACTCACAAAACTGTCTAAAAAGCCGTTAAAACCAATACCGCCCTGTCATTTTTTCCACGTTTTTGCACTCAAAACAATTTTCTTCCTTCTCGTACACACTTTTTTTATGAATCCGAACCACCTGACTCACAAAAACCGTCTAAAAGGCCATTTAAACCAATACCGCCCATTTGTTTCTTTTCCTTATACATTAATTTTTTCCACGTTTTTGCACTCAAAACAACTTTCCTCCTTCGCGTACACACTTTTTTTATGATTCCAAACCCATCTGTCTCACAAAATCGTCTAAAAGACCATTTAAACCAATACCTCCCTTTTGTTTCTTTTCCTTATACATTCATTTTTTCCACGTTTTTGCACTCAAAACAACTTTCCTCCTCCGCGTACACACTGTTTTTAAGATTCCCAACCCATCTGACTCACAAAACTGTCTAAATAGCCGTTTAAACCAATACCGCCCTGTCATTTTTTCCACGTTTTTGCACTCAAAACAATTTTCTTCCTTCTCGTACACACTTTTTTTATGAATCCGAACCACCTGACTCACAAAAACCGTCTAAAAGGCCATTTAAACCAATACCGCCCATTTGTTTCTTTTCCTTATACATTCATTTTTTCCACGTTTTTGCACTCAAAACAACTTTCCTCCTTCGCGTACACACTGTTTTTATGACTCCGAACCCATCTTACTCACAAAACTGTCTAAAAAGCCATTTAAACCAATACCTCCCTTTTGTTTCTTTTCCTTATACATTCATTTTTACCACGTTTTTCCAACTTTCCTCCTTCTCGTACACACTTTTTTTATGATTCCGAACCCACCTGACTCACAAAACCGTCTAAAAGACCATTTAAACCAATACCGCCCTTTTGTTTCTTTTCCTTATACATTCATTTTTTCCACGTTTCGGCACTCAAAACAACTTTCCTCCTTCGCGTGCACACTGTTTTTAAGATTCCAAACCCATCTGAATCACAAAACTGTCTAAAAAGCCATTTAAACCAATACCGCCCTTATGTTTTTTTTCGTTATACATTAATTTTTTCCACATTTTTGCACTCAAAACAACTTTCCTCCTTCTCGTACACACTTTTTTTATGAATCCGAACCCACCTGACTCACAAAAACCGTCTAAAAGGCCATTTAAACCAATACCTCCTTTCTGTTTCTTTTCTTTATACATTCATTTTTTCCACGTTTTTGCACTCAAGACAACTTTCCTCCTTCGCGTACACACTATTTCTATGATTCCGAACACATCTGACTCACAAAATCGTCTAAAAGACCATTTAAACCAATACCTCCCTTTTGTTTCTTTTCCTTATACATTCACTTTTTCCACGTTTTTGTACTCAAAACAACTTTCCTCCTTCGCGTACACACTGTTTTTATGATTCCGAACCCAACTGTCTCACAAAATCGTCTAAAAGACCATTTAAACCAATACCTCCCTTTTGTTTCTTTTCCTTATACATTCACTTTTTCCACGTTTTTGCACTCAAGACAACTTTCCTCCTTCGCGTACACACTGTTTTTAAGATTCCAAGCCCATCTGAATCACAAAACTGTCTAAAAAGCTATTTAAACCAATACCGCCCTTTTGTTTTTTTTCGTTATACATTAATTTTTTCCACGTTTCGGCACTCAAAACAACTTTAATCCTTCGCGTACACACTGTTTTTATGATTCCGAACCCATCTGACTCACAAAAACCGTCTAAAAGGCCATTTAAACCAATACCGCCCATTTGTTTCTTTTCCTTATACATTCATTTTTTCCACATTTTTGTACTCAAAACAACTTTCCTCCTTCGCGTACACACTGTTTTTATGATTCCGAACCCATCTTACTCACAAAACTGTCTAAAAAGCCATTTAAACCAATACCGCCCTTTTGTTTTTTTTCCTTATACATTTATTTTTTCCACGTTTTTGCACTCAAAACAATTTTCTTCCTTCTCGTACACACTTTTTTTATGAATCCGAACCACCTGACTCACGAAAACCGTCTAAAAGGCCATTTAAACCAATACCGCCCATTTGTTTCTTTTCCTTATACATTCATTTTTTCCACGTTTTTGCACTCAAAACAACTTTCCTCCTTCGCGTACACACCGTTTTTATGATTCCGAACCCATCTTACTCACAAAACTGTCTAAAAAGCCATTCAAACCGATACCGCCCTTTTGTTTCTTTTCTTTATACATTTATTTTTTCCACGTTTCGGCACTCAAAACAACTTTCCTCCTTCGCGTACACACTGTTTTTAAGATTCCAAACCCATCTGAATCACAAAACTGTCTAAAAAGCCATTTAAACCGATACCGCCCTTATGTTTTTTTTCGTTATACATTAATTTTTTCCACGTTTTTGCACTCAAAACTACTTTCCTCCTTCGCGTACACACTGTTTTTATGATTCCGTACCCACCTGACTCACAAAACCGTCTAAAAGGCCATTTAAACCAATACCGCCCTTTTGTTTCTTTTCCTTATACATTCATTTTTTCCACGTTTCGGCACTCAAAACAACTTTCCTCCTTCGCGTACACACTGTTTTTATGATTCCGAACCCATCTGTCTCACAAAATCGTCTAAAAGACCATTTAAAGCAATACCTCCCTTTTGTTTCTTTTCCTTATACATTCATTTTTTCCACGTTTTTGCACTCAAGACAACTTTCCTTCGCGTACACACTGTTTTTAAGATTCCAAACCCATCTGAATCACAAAACTGTGTAAAAAGCCATTTAAACCAATACCGCCTTTATGTTTTTTTTCGTTATACATTAATTTTTTCCACGTTTTTGCACTCAAAACAACTTTCCTCCTCCGCGTACACACTTTTTTTATGAATCCGAACCCACCTGACTCACAAAAACCGTCTAAAAGGCCATTTAAACCAATACCGCCCATTTGTTTCTTTTCCTTATACATTCATTTTTTCCACATTTTTGTACTCAAAACAACTTTCCTCCTTCGCGTACACACTGTTTTTATGATTCCGAACCCATCTGACACAAAATCGCCTAAAAGACCATTTAAACCAATACCTCCCTTTTGTTTCTTTTCCTTATACATTCATTTTTTTCCACGTTTTTGCACTCAAAACAACTTTCCTCCTCCGCGTACACACTGTTTTTAAGATTCCCAACCCATCTGACTCACAAAACTGTCTAAAAAGCCATTTAAACCAATACCGCCCTTTTGTTTCTTTTCCTTATACACTCATTTTTTCCACGTTTTTGCACTCAAAACAATTTTCCTTCTTCGCGTACACACTTTTTTTATGATTCCGAACCCATCTGACTCACAAAATCGTTAAAAAGGCCATTTAAACCAATACCGCCCTTTTGTTTCTTTTCCTTATACATTCATTTTTTCCACGTTTTTCCAACTTTCCTCCTTCTCGTACACACTTTTTTTATGAATCCGAACCCACCTGACTCACAAAAACCGTCTAAAAGGCCATTTAAACCAATACCGCCCATTTGTTTCTTTTCCTTATACATTCATTTTTTCCACATTTTTGTACTCAAAACAACTTTCCTCCTTCGCGTACACACTGTTTTTATGATTCCGAACCCATCTTACTCACAAAACTGTCCAAAAAGCCATTTAAACCAATACCGCCCTTTTGTTTTTTTCCTTATACATTTATTTTTTCCACGTTTCGGCACTCAAAACAACTTTCCTCCTTCGCGTACACACTGTTTTTATGATTCCGAACCCATCTGTCTCACAAAATCGTCTAAAAGGCCATTTAAACCAATACCTCCTTTCTGTTTCTTTTCTTTATACATTCATTTTTTCCACGTTTTTGCACTCAAGACAACTTTCCTCCTTCGCGTACACACTATTTCTATGATTCCGAACACATCTGACTCACAAAATCGTCTAAAAGACCATTTAAACCAATACCTCCCTTTTGTTTCTTTTCCTTATACATTCACTTTTTCCACGTTTTTGTACTCAAAACAACTTTCCTCCTTCGCGTACACACTGTTTTTATGATTCCGAACCCATCTGTCTCACAAAATCGTCTAAAAGACCATTTAAACCAATACCTCCCTTTTGTTTCTTTTCCTTATACATTCACTTTTTCCACGTTTTTGCACTCAAGACAACTTTCCTCCTTCGCGTACACACTGTTTTTAAGATTCCAAACCCATCTGAATCACAAAACTGTCTAAAAAGCTATTTAAACCAATACCGCCCTTTTGTTTTTTTTCGTTATACATTAATTTTTTCCACGTTTCGGCACTCAAAACAACTTTAATCCTTCGCGTACACACTGTTTTTATGATTCCGAACCCATCTGACTCACAAAAACCGTCTAAAAGGCCATTTAAACCAATACCGCCCATTTGTTTCTTTTCCTTATACATTCATTTTTTCCACATTTTTGTACTCAAAACAACTTTCCTCCTTCGCGTACACACTGTTTTTATGATTCCGAACCCATCTTACTCACAAAACTGTCTAAAAAGCCATTTAAACCAATACCGCCCTTTTGTTTTTTTTCCTTATACATTTATTTTTTCCACGTTTTTGCACTCAAAACAACTTTCCTCCTTCGCGTACACACTGTTTTTATGATTCCGAACCCATCTGTCTCACAAAATCGTCTAAAAGACCATTTAAACCAATACCTCCCTTTTGTTTCTTTTCCTTATACATTCACTTTTTCCACGTTTTTGCACTCAAGACAACTTTCCTCCTTCGCGTACACACTGTTTTTAAGATTCCAAACCCATCTGAATCACAAAACTGTCTAAAAAGCCGTTTAAACCAATACCGCCCTGTCATTTTTTCCACGTTTTTGCACTCAAAACAATTTTCTTCCTTCTCGTACACACTTTTTTTATGAAACCGAACCACCTGACTCACGAAAACCGTCTAAAAGGCCATTTAAACCAATACCGCCCATTTGTTTCTTTTCCTTATACATTCATTTTTTCCACGTTTCGGCACTCAAAACAACTTTCCTCCTTCGCGTACACACTGTTTTTATGATTCCGAACCAATCTGTCTCACAAAATCGTCTAAAAGGCCATTTAAACCAATACCGCCCATTTGTTTCTTTTCCTTATACATTCATTTTTTCCACATTTTTGTACTCAAAACAACTTTCCTCCTTCGCGTACACACTGTTTTTATGATTCCGAACCCATCTTACTCACAAAACTGTCTAAAAAGCCATTTAAACCAATACCGCCCTTTTGTTTTTTTTCCTTATACATTTATTTTTTCCACGTTTTTGCACTCAAAACAATTTTCTTCCTTCTCGTACACACTTTTTTTATGAATCCGAACCACCTGACTCACGAAAACCGTCTAAAAGGCCATTTAAACCAATACCGCCCATTTGTTTCTTTTCCTTATACATTCATTTTTTCCACGTTTTTGCACTCAAAACAACTTTCCTCCTTCGCGTACACACCGTTTTTATGATTCCGAACCCATCTTACTCACAAAACTGTCTAAAAAGCCATTCAAACCGATACCGCCCTTTTGTTTCTTTTCTTTATACATTTATTTTTTCCACGTTTCGGCACTCAAAACAACTTTCCTCCTTCGCGTACACACTGTTTTTAAGATTCCAAACCCATCTGAATCACAAAACTGTCTAAAAAGCCATTTAAACCAATACCGCCCTTATGTTTTTTTTCGTTATACATTAATTTTTTCCACGTTTTTGCACTCAAAACTACTTTCCTCCTTCGCGTACACACTGTTTTTATGATTCCGTACCCACCTGACTCACAAAACCGTCTAAAAGGCCATTTAAACCAATACCGCCCTTTTGTTTCTTTTCCTTATACATTCATTTTTTCCACGTTTCGGCACTCAAAACAACTTTCCTCCTTCGCGTACACACTGTTTTTATGATTCCGAACCCATCTGTCTCACAAAATCGTCTAAAAGACCATTTAAAGCAATACCTCCCTTTTGTTTCTTTTCCTTATACATTCATTTTTTCCACGTTTTTGCACTCAAGACAACTTTCCTTCGCGTACACACTGTTTTTAAGATTCCAAACCCATCTGAATCACAAAACTGTGTAAAAAGCCATTTAAACCAATACCGCCTTTATGTTTTTTTTCGTTATACATTAATTTTTTCCACGTTTTTGCACTCAAAACAACTTTCCTCCTTCTCGTACACACTTTTTTTATGAATCCGAACCCACCTGACTCACAAAAACCGTCTAAAAGGCCATTTAAACCAATACCGCCCATTTGTTTCTTTTCCTTATACATTCATTTTTTCCACATTTTTGTACTCAAAACAACTTTCCTCCTTCGCGTACACACTGTTTTTATGATTCCGAACCCATCTTACTCACAAAACTGTCTAAAAAGCCATTTAAACCAATACCGCCCTTTTGTTTCTTTTCCTTATACATTTATTTTTTCCACGTTTCGGCACTCAAAACAACTTTCCTCCTTTGCGTACACACTGTTTTTATGATTCCGAACCCATCTGTCTCACAAAATCGTCTAAAAGACCATTTAAACCAATACCTCCCTTTTGTTTCTTTTCCTTACACATTCACTTTTTCCACGTTTTTGCACTCAAGACAACTTTCCTCCTTCGCGTACACACTGTTTTTAAGATTCCAAACCCATCTGAATCACAAAACTGTCTAAAAAGCTATTTAAACCAATACCGCCCTTTTGTTTTTTTTCGTTATACATTAACTTTTTCCACGTTTCGGCACTCAAAACAACTTTAATCCTTTGCGTACACACTGTTTTTATGATTCCGAACCCATCTGACTCACAAAATCGCCTAAAAGACCATTTAAACCAATACCTCCCTTTTGTTTCTTTTCCTTATACATTCATTTTTACCACGTTTTTCCAACTTTCCTCCTTCTCGTACACACTTTTTTTATGATTCCGAACCCACCTGACTCACAAAACCGTCTAAAAGACCATTTAAACCAATACCTCCCTTTTGTTTCTTTTCCTTATACATTCATTTATTCCACGTTTTTGCACTCAAAACAACTTTCCTCCTCCGCGTACACACTGTTTTTAAGATTCCCAACCCATCTGACTCACAAAACTGCCTAAAAAGCCATTTAAACCAATACCGCCCTTTTGTTTCTTTTCCTTATACATTAATTTTTTCCACGTTTTTGCACTCAAAACAACTTTCCTCCTTCGCGTACACACTGTTTTTATGATTCCGAACCCATCTGACTCACAAAATCGCCTAAAAGACCATTTAAACCAATACCTCCCTTTTGTTTCTTTTCCTTATACATTCATTTTTTTCCACGTTTTTGCACTCAAAACAACTTTCCTCCTTCTCGTACACACTTTTTTTATGAATCCGAACCCACCTGACTCACAAAAACCGTCTAAAAGGCCATTTAAACCAATACCGCCCATTTGTTTCTTTTCCTTATACATTCATTTTTTCCACATTTTTGTACTCAAAACAACTTTCCTCCTTCGCGTACACACTGTTTTTATGATTCCGAACCCATCTTACTCACAAAACTGTCTAAAAAGCCATTTAAACCAATACCGCCCTTTTGTTTTTTTTCCTTATACATTTATTTTTTCCACGTTTCGGCACTCAAAACAACTTTCCTCCTTTGCGTACACACTGTTTTTATGATTCCGAACCCATCTGTCTCACAAAATCGTCTAAAAGACCATTTAAACCAATACCTCCCTTTTATTTCTTTTCCTTATACATTCACTTTTTCCACGTTTTTGCACTCAAGACAACTTTCCTCCTTCGCGTACACACTGTTTTTAAGATTCCAAACCCATCTGAATCACAAAACTGTCTAAAAAGCTATTTAAACCAATACCGCCCTTTTGTTTTTTTTCGTTATACATTAATTTTTTCCACGTTTTTGCACTCAAAACAACTTTCCTCCTCCGCGTACACACTGTTTTTAAGATTCCCAACCCATCTGACTCACAAAACTGTCTAAAAAGCCGTTAAAACCAATACCGCCCTGTCATTTTTTCCACGTTTTTGCACTCAAAACAATTTTCTTCCTTCTCGTACACACTTTTTTTATGAATCCGAACCACCTGACTCACAAAAACCGTCTAAAAGGCCATTTAAACCAATACCGCCCATTTGTTTCTTTTCCTTATACATTAATTTTTTCCACGTTTTTGCACTCAAAACAACTTTCCTCCTTCGCGTACACACTTTTTTTATGATTCCAAACCCATCTGTCTCACAAAATCGTCTAAAAGACCATTTAAACCAATACCTCCCTTTTGTTTCTTTTCCTTATACATTCATTTTTTCCACGTTTTTGCACTCAAAACAACTTTCTTCCTCCGCGTACACACTGTTTTTAAGATTCCCAACCCATCTGACTCACAAAACTGTCTAAATAGCCGTTTAAACCAATACCGCCCTGTCATTTTTTCCACGTTTTTGCACTCAAAACAATTTTCTTCCTTCTCGTACACACTTTTTTTATGAATCCGAACCACCTGACTCACAAAAACCGTCTAAAAGGCCATTTAAACCAATACCGCCCATTTGTTTCTTTTCCTTATACATTCATTTTTTCCACGTTTTTGCACTCAAAACAACTTTCCTCCTTCGCGTACACACTGTTTTTATGACTCCGAACCCATCTTACTCACAAAACTGTCTAAAAAGCCATTTAAACCAATACCTCCCTTTTGTTTCTTTTCCTTATACATTCATTTTTACCACGTTTTTCCAACTTTCCTCCTTCTCGTACACACTTTTTTTATGATTCCGAACCCACCTGACTCACAAAACCGTCTAAAAGACCATTTAAACCAATACCGCCCTTTTGTTTCTTTTCCTTATACATTCATTTTTTCCACGTTTCGGCACTCAAAACAACTTTCCTCCTTCGCGTGCACACTGTTTTTAAGATTCCAAACCCATCTGAATCACAAAACTGTCTAAAAAGCCATTTAAACCAATACCGCCCTTATGTTTTTTTTCGTTATACATTAATTTTTTCCACATTTTTGCACTCAAAACAACTTTCCTCCTTCTCGTACACACTTTTTTTATGAATCCGAACCCACCTGACTCACAAAAACCGTCTAAAAGGCCATTTAAACCAATACCTCCTTTCTGTTTCTTTTCTTTATACATTCATTTTTTCCACGTTTTTGCACTCAAGACAACTTTCCTCCTTCGCGTACACACTATTTCTATGATTCCGAACACATCTGACTCACAAAATCGTCTAAAAGACCATTTAAACCAATACCTCCCTTTTGTTTCTTTTCCTTATACATTCACTTTTTCCACGTTTTTGTACTCAAAACAACTTTCCTCCTTCGCGTACACACTGTTTTTATGATTCCGAACCCAACTGTCTCACAAAATCGTCTAAAAGACCATTTAAACCAATACCTCCCTTTTGTTTCTTTTCCTTATACATTCACTTTTTCCACGTTTTTGCACTCAAGACAACTTTCCTCCTTCGCGTACACACTGTTTTTAAGATTCCAAGCCCATCTGAATCACAAAACTGTCTAAAAAGCTATTTAAACCAATACCGCCCTTTTGTTTTTTTTCGTTATACATTAATTTTTTCCACGTTTCGGCACTCAAAACAACTTTAATCCTTCGCGTACACACTGTTTTTATGATTCCGAACCCATCTGACTCACAAAAACCGTCTAAAAGGCCATTTAAACCAATACCGCCCATTTGTTTCTTTTCCTTATACATTCATTTTTTCCACATTTTTGTACTCAAAACAACTTTCCTCCTTCGCGTACACACTGTTTTTATGATTCCGAACCCATCTTACTCACAAAACTGTCTAAAAAGCCATTTAAACCAATACCGCCCTTTTGTTTTTTTTCCTTATACATTTATTTTTTCCACGTTTTTGCACTCAAAACAATTTTCTTCCTTCTCGTACACACTTTTTTTATGAATCCGAACCACCTGACTCACGAAAACCGTCTAAAAGGCCATTTAAACCAATACCGCCCATTTGTTTCTTTTCCTTATACATTCATTTTTTCCACGTTTTTGCACTCAAAACAACTTTCCTCCTTCGCGTACACACCGTTTTTATGATTCCGAACCCATCTTACTCACAAAACTGTCTAAAAAGCCATTCAAACCGATACCGCCCTTTTGTTTCTTTTCTTTATACATTTATTTTTTCCACGTTTCGGCACTCAAAACAACTTTCCTCCTTCGCGTACACACTGTTTTTAAGATTCCAAACCCATCTGAATCACAAAACTGTCTAAAAAGCCATTTAAACCAATACCGCCCTTATGTTTTTTTTCGTTATACATTAATTTTTTCCACGTTTTTGCACTCAAAACTACTTTCCTCCTTCGCGTACACACTGTTTTTATGATTCCGTACCCACCTGACTCACAAAACCGTCTAAAAGGCCATTTAAACCAATACCGCCCTTTTGTTTCTTTTCCTTATACATTCATTTTTTCCACGTTTCGGCACTCAAAACAACTTTCCTCCTTCGCGTACACACTGTTTTTATGATTCCGAACCCATCTGTCTCACAAAATCGTCTAAAAGACCATTTAAAGCAATACCTCCCTTTTGTTTCTTTTCCTTATACATTCATTTTTTCCACGTTTTTGCACTCAAGACAACTTTCCTTCGCGTACACACTGTTTTTAAGATTCCAAACCCATCTGAATCACAAAACTGTGTAAAAAGCCATTTAAACCAATACCGCCTTTATGTTTTTTTTCGTTATACATTAATTTTTTCCACGTTTTTGCACTCAAAACAACTTTCCTCCTTCTCGTACACACTTTTTTTATGAATCCGAACCCACCTGACTCACAAAAACCGTCTAAAAGGCCATTTAAACCAATACCGCCCATTTGTTTCTTTTCCTTATACATTCATTTTTTCCACATTTTTGTACTCAAAACAACTTTCCTCCTTCGCGTACACACTGTTTTTATGATTCCGAACCCATCTTACTCACAAAACTGTCTAAAAAGCCATTTAAACCAATACCGCCCTTTTGTTTCTTTTCCTTATACATTTATTTTTTCCACGTTTCGGCACTCAAAACAACTTTCCTCCTTTGCGTACACACTGTTTTTATGATTCCGAACCCATCTGTCTCACAAAATCGTCTAAAAGACCATTTAAACCAATACCTCCCTTTTGTTTCTTTTCCTTACACATTCACTTTTTCCACGTTTTTGCACTCAAGACAACTTTCCTCCTTCGCGTACACACTGTTTTTAAGATTCCAAACCCATCTGAATCACAAAACTGTCTAAAAAGCTATTTAAACCAATACCGCCCTTTTGTTTTTTTTCGTTATACATTAATTTTTTCCACGTTTCGGCACTCAAAACAACTTTAATCCTTTGCGTACACACTGTTTTTATGATTCCGAACCCATCTGACTCACAAAATCGCCTAAAAGACCATTTAAACCAATACCTCCCTTTTGTTTCTTTTCCTTATACATTCATTTTTACCACGTTTTTCCAACTTTCCTCCTTCTCGTACACACTTTTTTTATGATTCCGAACCCACCTGACTCACAAAACCGTCTAAAAGACCATTTAAACCAATACCTCCCTTTTGTTTCTTTTCCTTATACATTCATTTATTCCACGTTTTTGCACTCAAAACAACTTTCCTCCTCCGCGTACACACTGTTTTTAAGATTCCCAACCCATCTGACTCACAAAACTGCCTAAAAAGCCATTTAAACCAATACCGCCCTTTTGTTTCTTTTCCTTATACATTAATTTTTTCCACGTTTTTGCACTCAAAACAACTTTCCTCCTTCGCGTACACACTGTTTTTATGATTCCGAACCCATCTGACTCACAAAATCGCCTAAAAGACCATTTAAACCAATACCTCCCTTTTGTTTCTTTTCCTTATACATTCATTTTTTTCCACGTTTTTGCACTCAAAACAACTTTCCTCCTCCGCGTACACACTGTTTTTAAGATTCCCAACCCATCTGACTCACAAAACTGTCTAAAAAGCCATTTAAACCAATACCGCCCTTTTGTTTCTTTTCCTTATACACTCATTTTTTCCACGTTTTTGCACTCAAAACAATTTTCCTTCTTCGCGTACACACTTTTTTTATGATTCCGAACCCATCTGACTCACAAAATCGTTAAAAAGGCCATTTAAACCAATACCGCCCTTTTGTTTCTTTTCCTTATACATTCATTTTTTCCACGTTTTTCCAACTTTCCTCCTTCTCGTACACACTTTTTTTATGAATCCGAACCCACCTGACTCACAAAAACCGTCTAAAAGGCCATTTAAACCAATACCGCCCATTTGTTTCTTTTCCTTATACATACATTTTTTCCACATTTTTGTACTCAAAACAACTTTCCTCCTTCGCGTACACACTGTTTTTATGATTCCGAACCCATCTTACTCACAAAACTGTCCAAAAAGCCATTTAAACCAATACCGCCCTTTTGTTTTTTTCCTTATACATTTATTTTTTCCACGTTTCGGCACTCAAAACAACTTTCCTCCTTCGCGTACACACTGTTTTTATGATTCCGAACCCATCTGTCTCACAAAATCGTCTAAAAGGCCATTTAAACCAATACCTCCTTTCTGTTTCTTTTCTTTATACATTCATTTTTTCCACGTTTTTGCACTCAAGACAACTTTCCTCCTTCGCGTACACACTATTTCTATGATTCCGAACACATCTGACTCACAAAATCGTCTAAAAGACCATTTAAACCAATACCTCCCTTTTGTTTCTTTTCCTTATACATTCACTTTTTCCACGTTTTTGTACTCAAAACAACTTTCCTCCTTCGCGTACACACTGTTTTTATGATTCCGAACCCATCTTACTCACAAAACTGTCTAAAAAGCCATTTAAACCAATACCGCCCTTTTGTTTTTTTTCCTTATACATTTATTTTTTCCACGTTTTTGCACTCAAAACAACTTTCCTCCTTCGCGTACACACTGTTTTTATGATTCCGAACCCATCTTACTCACAAAACTGTCTAAAAAGCCATTTAAACCAATACCGCCCTTTTGTTTTTTTTCGTTATACATTAATTTTTTCCACGTTTTTGCACTCAAAACAACTTTCCTCCTCCGCGTACACACTGTTTTTAAGATTCCCAACCCATCTGACTCACAAAACTGTCTAAAAAGCCGTTTAAACCAATACCGCCCTGTCATTTTTTCCACGTTTTTGCACTCAAAACAATTTTCTTCCTTCTCGTACACACTTTTTTTATGAATCCGAACCACCTGACTCACAAAAACCGTCTGAAAGGCCATTTAAACCAATACCGCCCATTTGTTTCTTTTCCTTATACATTAATTTTTTCCACGTTTTTGCACTCAAAACAACTTTCCTCCTTCGCGTACACACTTTTTTTATGATTCCAAACCCATCTGTCTCACAAAATCGTCTAAAAGACCATTTAAACCTATACCTCCCTTTTGTTTCTTTTCCTTATACATTCATTTTTTCCACGTTTTTGCACTCAAAACAACTTTCCTCCTCCGCGTACACACTGTTTTTAAGATTCCCAACCCATCTGACTCACAAAACTGTCTAAAAAGCCGTTTAAACCAATACCGCCCTGTCATTTTTTCCACGTTTTTGCACTCAAAACAATTTTCTTCCTTCTCGTACACACTTTTTTTATGAATCCGAACCACCTGACTCACGAAAACCGTCTAAAAGGCCATTTAAACCAATACCGCCCATTTGTTTCTTTTCCTTATACATTCATTTTTTCCACGTTTTTGCACTCAAAACAACTTTCCTCCTTCGCGTACACACCGTTTTTATGATTCCGAACCCATCTTACTCACAAAACTGTCTAAAAAGCCATTCAAACCGATACCGCCCTTTTGTTTCTTTTCTTTATACATTTATTTTTTCCACGTTTCGGCACTGAAAACAACTTTCCTCCTTCGCGTACACACTGTTTTTAAGATTCCAAACCCATCTGAATCACAAAACTGTCTAAAAAGCCATTTAAACCAATACCGCCCTTATGTTTTTTTTCGTTATACATTAATTTTTTCCACGTTTTTGCACTCAAAACTACTTTCCTCCTTCGCGTACACACTGTTTTTATGATTCCGTACCCACCTGACTCACAAAACCGTCTAAAAGGCCATTTAAACCAATACCGCCCTTTTGTTTCTTTTCCTTATACATTCATTTTTTCCACGTTTCGGCACTCAAAACAACTTTCCTCCTTCGCGTACACACTGTTTTTATGATTCCGAACCACCTGACTCACGAAAATCGTCTAAAAGACCATTTAAAGCAATACCTCCCTTTTGTTTCTTTTCCTTATACATTCATTTTTTCCACGTTTTTGCACTGAAGACAACTTTCCTTCGCGTACACACTGTTTTTAAGATTCCAAACCCATCTGAATCACAAAACTGTGTAAAAAGCCATTTAAACCAATACCGCCTTTATGTTTTTTTTCGTTATACATTAATTTTTTCCACGTTTTTGCACTCAAAACAACTTTCCTCCTTCTCGTACACACTTTTCTTATGAATCCGAACCCACCTGACTCACAAAAACCGTCTAAAAGGCCATTTAAACCAATACCGCCCATTTGTTTCTTTTCCTTATACATTCATTTTTTCCACATTTTTGTACTCAAAACAACTTTCCTCCTTCGCGTACACACTGTTTTTATGATTCCGAACCCATCTTACTCACAAAACTGTCTAAAAAGCCATTTAAACCAATACCGCCCTTTTGTTTCTTTTCCTTATACATTTATTTTTTCCACGTTTCGGCACTCAAAACAACTTTCCTCCTTTGCGTACACACTGTTTTTATGATTCCGAACCCATCTGTCTCACAAAATCGTCTAAAAGACCATTTAAACCAATACCTCCCTTTTGTTTCTTATCCTTACACATTCACTTTTTCCACGTTTTTGCACTCAAGACAACTTTCCTCCTTCGCGTACACACTGTTTTTAAGATTCCAAACCCATCTGAATCACAAAACTGTCTAAAAAGCTATTTAAACCAATACCGCCCTTTTGTTTTTTTTCGTTATACATTAATTTTTTCCACGTTTCGGCACTCAAAACAACTTTAATCCTTTGCGTACACACTGTTTTTATGATTCCGAACCCATCTGACTCACAAAATCGCCTAAAAGACCATTTAAACCAATACCTCCCTTTTGTTTCTTTTCCTTATACATTCATTTTTACCACGTTTTTCCAACTTTCCTCCTTCTCGTACACACTTTTTTTATGATTCCGAACCCACCTGACTCACAAAACCGTCTAAAAGACCATTTAAACCAATACCTCCCTTTTGTTTCTTTTCCTTATACATTCATTTATTCCACGTTTTTGCACTCAAAACAACTTTCCTCCTCCGCGTACACACTGTTTTTAAGATCATTTAAACCAATACCTCCTTTCTGTTTCTTTTCTTTATACATTCATTTTTTCCACGTTTTTGCACTCAAGACAACTTTCCTCCTTCGCGTACACACTATTTCTATGATTCCGAACACATCTGACTCACAAAATCGTCTAAAAGACCATTTAAACCAATACCTCCCTTTTGTTTCTTTTCCTTATACATTCACTTTTTCCACATTTTTGTACTCAAAACAACTTTCCTCCTTCGCGTACACACTGTTTTTATGATTCCGAACCCATCTTACTCACAAAACTGTCCAAAAAGCCATTTAAACCAATACCGCCCTTTTGTTTTTTTCCTTATACATTAATTTTTTCCACGTTTTTGCACTCAAAACAACTTTCCTCCTTCTCGTACACACTTTTTTTATGCATCCGAACCCACCTGACTCACAAAAACCGTCTAAAAGGCCATTTAAACCAATACCGTCCATTTGTTTCTTTTCCTTATACATTCATTTTTTCCACATTTTTGTACTCAAAACAACTTTCCTCCTTCGCGTACACACTGTTTTTATGATTCCGAACCCATCTTACTCACAAAACTGTCTAAAAAGCCATTTAAACCAATACCGCCCTTTTGTTTCTTTTCCTTATACATTTATTTTTTCCACGTTTCGGCACTAAAAACAACTTTCCTCCTTTGCGTACACACTGTTTTTATGATTCCGAACCCATCTGTCTCACAAAATCGTCTAAAAGACCATTTAAACCAATACCTCCCTTTTGTTTCTTTTCCTTACACATTCACTTTTTCCACGTTTTTGCACTCAAGACAACTTTCCTCCTTCGCGTACACACTGTTTTTAAGATTCCAAACCCATCTGAATCACAAAACTGTCTAAAAAGCTATTTAAACCAATACCGCCCTTTTGTTTTTTTTCGTTATACATTAATTTTTTCCACGTTTCGGCACTCAAAACAACTTTAATCCTTTGCGTACACACTGTTTTTATGATTCCGAACCCATCTGACTCACAAAATCGCCTAAAAGACCATTTAAACCAATACCTCCCTTTTGTTTCTTTTCCTTATACATTCATTTTTACCACGTTTTTCCAACTTTCCTCCTTCTCGTACACACTTTTTTTATGATTCCGAACCCACCTGACTCACAAAACCGTCTAAAAGACCATTTAAACCAATACCTCCTTTCTGTTTCTTTTCTTTATACATTCATTTTTTCCACGTTTTTGCACTCAAGACAACTTTCCTCCTTCGCGTACACACTATTTCTATGATTCCGAACACATCTGACTCACAAAATCGTCTAAAAGACCATTTAAACCAATACCTCCCTTTTGTTTCTTTTCCTTATACATTCACTTTTTCCACGTTTTTGTACTCAAAACAACTTTCCTCCTTCGCGTACACACTGTTTTTATGATTCCGAACCCATCTCTCTCACAAAATCGTCTAAAAGACCATTTAAACCAATACCTCCCTTTTGTTTCTTTTCCTTATACATTCACTTTTTCCACGTTTTTGCACTCAAGACAACTTTCCTCCTTCGCGTACACACTGTTTTTAAGATTCCAAACCCATCTGAATCACAAAACTGTCTAAAAAGCTATTTAAACCAATACCGCCCTTTTGTTTTTTTTCGTTATACATTAATTTTTTCCACGTTTCGGCACTCAAAACAACTTTAATCCTTCGCGTACACACTGTTTTTATGATTCCGAACCCATCTGACTCACTAAACTGTCTAAAAAGCCGTTTAAACCAATACCGCCCTGTCATTTTTTCCACGTTTTTGCACTCAAAACAATTTTCTTCCTTCTCGTACACACTTTTTTTATGAATCCGAACCACCTGACTCACAAAAACCGTCTGAAAGGCCATTTAAACCAATACCGCCCATTTGTTTCTTTTCCTTATACATTAATTTTTTCCACGTTTTTGCACTCAAAACAACTTTCCTCCTTCGCGTACACACTTTTTTTATGATTCCAAACCCATCTGTCTCACAAAATCGTCTAAAAGACCATTTAAACCAATACCTCCCTTTTGTTTCTTTTCCTTATACATTCATTTTTTCCACGTTTTTGCACTCAAAACAACTTTCCTCCTCCGCGTACACACTGTTTTTAAGATTCCCAACCCATCTGACTCACAAAACTGTCTAAAAAGCCGTTTAAACCAATACCGCCCTGTCATTTTTTCCACGTTTTTGCACTCAAAACAATTTTCTTCCTTCTCGTACACACTTTTTTTATGAATCCGAACCACCTGACTCACGAAAACCGTCTAAAAGGCCATTTAAACCAATACCGCCCATTTGTTTCTTTTCCTTATACATTCATTTTTTCCACGTTTTTGCACTCAAAACAACTTTCCTCCTTCGCGTACACACCGTTTTTATGATTCCGAACCCATCTTACTCACAAAACTGTCTAAAAAGCCATTCAAACCGATACCGCCCTTTTGTTTCTTTTCTTTATACATTTATTTTTTCCACGTTTCGGCACTCAAAACAACTTTCCTCCTTCGCGTACACACTGTTTTTAAGATTCCAAACCCATCTGAATCACAAAACTGTCTAAAAAGCCATTTAAACCAATACCGCCCTTATGTTTTTTTTCGTTATACATTAATTTTTTCCACGTTTTTGCACTCAAAACTACTTTCCTCCTTCGCGTACACACTGTTTTTATGATTCCGTACCCACTTGACTCACAAAACCGTCTAAAAGGCCATTTAAACCAATACCGCCCTTTTGTTTCTTTTCCTTATACATTCATTTTTTCCACGTTTCGGCACTCAAAACAACTTTCCTCCTTCGCGTACACACTGTTTTTATGATTCCGAACCCATCTGTCTCACAAAATCGTCTAAAAGACCATTTAAAGCAATACCTCCCTTTTGTTTCTTTTCCTTATACATTCACTTTTTCCACGTTTTTGTACTCAAAACAACTTTCCTCCTTCGCGTACACACTGTTTTTATGATTCCGAACCCATCTGTCTCACAAAATCGTCTAAAAGACCATTTAAACCAATACCTCCCTTTTGTTTCTTTTCCTTATACATTCACTTTTTCCACGTTTTTGCACTCAAGACAACTTTCCTCCTTCGCGTACACACTGTTTTTAAGATTCCAAACCCATCTGAATCACAAAACTGTCTAAAAAGCTATTTAAACCAATACCGCCCTTTTGCTTTTTTTCGTTATACATTAATTTTTTCCACGTTTCGGCACTCAAAACAACTTTAATCCTTCGCGTACACACTGTTTTTATGATTCCGAACCCATCTGACTCACAAAAACCGTCTAAAAGGCCATTTAAACCAATACCGCCCATTTGTTTCTTTTCCTTATACATTCATTTTTTCCACATTTTTGTACTCAAAACAACTTTCCTCCTTCGCGTACACACTGTTTTTATGATTCCGAACCCATCTTACTCACAAAACTGTCTAAAAAGCCATTTAAACCAATACCGCCCTTTTGTTTTTTTTCCTTATACATTTATTTTTTCCACGTTTTTGCACTCAAAACAACTTTCCTCCTTCGCGTACACACTGTTTTTATGATTCCGAACCCATCTGTCTCACAAAATCGTCTAAAAGACCATTTAAACCAATACCTCCCTTTTGTTTCTTTTCCTTATACATTCACTTTTTCCACGTTTTTGCACTCAAGACAACTTTCCTCCTTCGCGTACACACTGTTTTTAAGATTCCAAACCCATCTGAATCACAAAACTGTCTAAAAAGCTATTTAAACCAATACCGCCCTTTTGTTTTTTTTCGTTATACATTAATTTTTTCCACGTTTTTGCACTCAAAACAACTTTCCTCCTCCGCGTACACACTGTTTTTAAGATTCCCAACCCATCTGACTCACAAAACTGTCTAAAAAGCCGTTTAAACCAATACCGCCCTGTCATTTTTTCCACGTTTTTGCACTCAAAACAATTTTCTTCCTTCTCGTACACACTTTTTTTATGAATCCGAACCACCTGACTCACAAAAACCGTCTGAAAGGCCATTTAAACCAATACCGCCCATTTGTTTCTTTTCCTTATACATTAATTTTTTCCACGTTTTTGCACTCAAAACAACTTTCCTCCTTCGCGTACACACTTTTTTTATGATTCCAAACCCATCTGTCTCACAAAATCGTCTAAAAGACCATTTAAACCAATACCTCCCTTTTGTTTCTTTTCCTTATACATTCATTTTTTCCACGTTTTTGCACTCAAAACAACTTTCCTCCTCCGCGTACACACTGTTTTTAAGATTCCCAACCCATCTGACTCACAAAACTGTCTAAAAAGCCGTTTAAACCAATACCGCCCTGTCATTTTTTCCACGTTTTTGCACTCAAAACAATTTTCTTCCTTCTCGTACACACTTTTTTTATGAATCCGAACCACCTGACTCACGAAAACCGTCTAAAAGGCCATTTAAACCAATACCGCCCATTTGTTTCTTTTCCTTATACATTCATTTTTTCCACGTTTTTGCACTCAAAACAACTTTCCTCCTTCGCGTACACACCGTTTTTATGATTCCGAACCCATCTTACTCACAAAACTGTCTAAAAAGCCATTCAAACCGATACCGCCCTTTTGTTTCTTTTCTTTATACATTTATTTTTTCCACGTTTCGGCACTTAAAACAACTTTCCTCCTTCGCGTACACACTGTTTTTAAGATTCCAAACCCATCTGAATCACAAAACTGTCTAAAAAGCCATTTAAACCAATACCGCCCTTATGTTTTTTTTCGTTATACATTAATTTTTTCCACGTTTTTGCACTCAAAACTACTTTCCTCCTTCGCGTACACACTGTTTTTATGATTCCGTACCCACCTGACTCACAAAACCGTCTAAAAGGCCATTTAAACCAATACCGCCCTTTTGTTTCTTTTCCTTATACATTCATTTTTTCCACGTTTCGGCACTCAAAACAACTTTCCTCCTTCGCGTACACACTGTTTTTATGATTCCGAACCAATCTGTCTCACAAAATCGTCTAAAAGACCATTTAAAGCAATACCTCCCTTTTGTTTCTTTTCCTTATACATTCATTTTTTCCACGTTTTTGCACTGAAGACAACTTTCCTTCGCGTACACACTGTTTTTAAGATTCCAAACCCATCTGAATCACAAAACTGTGTAAAAAGCCATTTAAACCAATACCGCCTTTATGTTTTTTTTCGTTATACATTAATTTTTTCCACGTTTTTGCACTCAAAACAACTTTCCTCCTTCTCGTACACACTTTTCTTATGAATCCGAACCCACCTGACTCACAAAAACCGTCTAAAAGGCCATTTAAACCAATACCGCCCATTTGTTTCTTTTCCTTATACATTCATTTTTTCCACATTTTTGTACTCAAAACAACTTTCCTCCTTCGCGTACACACTGTTTTTATGATTCCGAACCCATCTTACTCACAAAACTGTCTAAAAAGCCATTTAAACCAATACCGCCCTTTTGTTTCTTTTCCTTATACATTTATTTTTTCCACGTTTCGGCACTCAAAACAACTTTCCTCCTTTGCGTACACACTGTTTTTATGATTCCGAACCCATCTGTCTCACAAAATCGTCTAAAAGACCATTTAAACCAATACCTCCCTTTTGTTTCTTATCCTTACACATTCACTTTTTCCACGTTTTTGCACTCAAGACAACTTTCCTCCTTCGCGTACACACTGTTTTTAAGATTCCAAACCCATCTGAATCACAAAACTGTCTAAAAAGCTATTTAAACCAATACCGCCCTTTTGTTTTTTTTCGTTATACATTAATTTTTTCCACGTTTCGGCACTCAAAACAACTTTAATCCTTTGCGTACACACTGTTTTTATGATTCCGAACCCATCTGACTCACAAAATCGCCTAAAAGACCATTTAAACCAATACCTCCCTTTTGTTTCTTTTCCTTATACATTCATTTTTACCACGTTTTTCCAACTTTCCTCCTTCTCGTACACACTTTTTTTATGATTCCGAACCCACCTGACTCACAAAACCGTCTAAAAGACCATTTAAACCAATACCTCCCTTTTGTTTCTTTTCCTTATACATTCATTTATTCCACGTTTTTGCACTCAAAACAACTTTCCTCCTCCGCGTACACACTGTTTTTAAGATTCCCAACCCATCTGACTCACAAAACTGCCTAAAAAGCCATTTAAACCAATACCGCCCTTTTGTTTCTTTTCCTTATACATTAATTTTTTCCACGTTTTTGCACTCAAAACAACTTTCCTCCTTCGCGTACACACTGTTTTTATGATTCCGAACCCATCTGACTCACAAAATCGCCTAAAAGACCATTTAAACCAATACCTCCCTTTTGTTTCTTTTCCTTATACATTCATTTTTTTCCACGTTTTTGCACTCAAAACAACTTTCCTCCTCCGCGTACACACTGTTTTTAAGATTCCCAACCCATCTGACTCACAAAACTGTCTAAAAAGCCATTTAAACCAATACCGCCCTTTTGTTTCTTTTCCTTATACATTCATTTTTTCCACGTTTTTGCACTCAAAACAATTTTCCTTCTTCGCGTACACACTTTTTTTATGATTCCGAACCCATCTGACTCACAAAATCGTTAAAAAGGCCATTTAAACCAATACCGCCCTTTTGTTTCTTTTCCTTATACATTAATTTTTTCCACGTTTTTGCACTCAAAACAACTTTCCTCCTTCGCGTACACACTTTTTTTATGAATCCGAACCCACCTGACTCACAAAAACCGTCTAAAAGGCCATTTAAACCAATACCGCCCATTTGTTTCTTTTCCTTATACATTCATTTTTTCCACATTTTTGTACTCAAAACAACTTTCCTCCTTCGCGTACACACTGTTTTTATGATTCCGAACCCATCTTACTCACAAAACTGTCCAAAAAGCCATTTAAACCAATACCGCCCTTTTGTTTTTTTCCTTATACATTAATTTTTTCCACGTTTTTGCACTCAAAACAACTTTCCTCCTTCTCGTACACACTTTTTTTATGAATCCGAACCCACCTGACTCACAAAAACCGTCTAAAAGGCCATTTAAACCAATACCGCCCATTTGTTTCTTTTCCTTATACATTCATTTTTTCCACATTTTTGTACTCAAAACAACTTTCCTCCTTCGCGTACACACTGTTTTTATGATTCCGAACCCATCTTACTCACAAAACTGTCTAAAAAGCCATTTAAACCAATACCGCCCTTTTGTTTCTTTTCCTTATACATTTATTTTTTCCACGTTTCGGCACTCAAAACAACTTTCCTCCTTTGCGTACACACTGTTTTTATGATTCCGAACCCATCTGTCTCACAAAATCGTCTAAAAGACCATTTAAACCAATACCTCCCTTTTGTTTCTTTTCCTTACACATTCACTTTTTCCACGTTTTTGCACTCAAGACAACTTTCCTCCTTCGCGTACACACTGTTTTTAAGATTCCAAACCCATCTGAATCACAAAACTGTCTAAAAAGCTATTTAAACCAATACCGCCCTTTTGTTTTTTTTCGTTATACATTAATTTTTTCCACGTTTCGGCACTCAAAACAACTTTAATCCTTTGCGTACACACTGTTTTTATGATTCCGAACCCATCTGACTCACAAAATCGCCTAAAAGACCATTTAAACCAATACCTCCCTTTTGTTTCTTTTCCTTATACATTCATTTTTACCACGTTTTTCCAACTTTCCTCCTTCTCGTACACACTTTTTTTATGATTCCGAACCCACCTGACTCACAAAACCGTCTAAAAGACCATTTAAACCAATACCTCCCTTTTGTTTCTTTTCCTTATACATTCATTTATTCCACGTTTTTGCACTCAAAACAACTTTCCTCCTCCGCGTACACACTGTTTTTAAGATCATTTAAACCAATACCTCCTTTCTGTTTCTTTTCTTTATACATTCATTTTTTCCACGTTTTTGCACTCAAGACAACTTTCCTCCTTCGCGTACACACTATTTCTATGATTCCGAACACATCTGACTCACAAAATCGTCTAAAAGACCATTTAAACCAATACCTCCCTTTTGTTTCTTTTCCTTATACATTCACTTTTTCCACGTTTTTGTACTCAAAACAACTTTCCTCCTTCGCGTACACACTGTTTTTATGATTCCGAACCCATCTGTCTCACAAAATCGTCTAAAAGACCATTTAAACCAATACCTCCCTTTTGTTTCTTTTCCTTATACATTCACTTTTTCCACGTTTTTGCACTCAAGACAACTTTCCTCCTTCGCGTACACACTGTTTTTAAGACTAGCTGGCTTCGCCCGCTAGCGGGTCAGTATTTTCAAAGGAATCACTAAAATTAATGAATAACTAACAGTAATTTTTAGTGTTAAGAAAAGAAATTAAAAAAAAAAATCATTTCTGATTGGGTAAAAAGTCGGCCCGGGTCCCCACTGCCTTCGGCAGCGCAGTCCCGTGCGCGCTGCGCGCGCACAGCTTAAGGGATACTCGCGCTCCGCGCGCGTATACCTTCCCTGACCTTTCGTGCCCCCTAAAAAAACCATTTCTGATCGGGTAAAAACTCGCACCGGGCCTTCGGCAGCGCAGACCCATGCGCGCGCACGTGTGAAGGTATACGTGCGCTGCGCGCACATATTCCTTCTGAAGTCATATTTTTATTCTTAAGAAAAGAAAACTAACAGTAACAGAAACAAAAAGTAACTTTTAGTGTTAAGAAAAGAAATTAAAAAAAATCATTTCTGATTGGGTAAAAAGTCGGCCCGGGTCTCCACTGCCTTCGGCAGCGCAGTCCCGTGCGCGCTGCGCGCGCACAACTTAAGGGATATACGCGCTGCGCGCGCGTATACCTTCCCTGACCTTTCGTGCCCCCTAAAAAAATCATTTCTGATCGGGTAAAAACTCGCACCGGGTCCCCACTGCCTTCGGCAGCGCAGACCCATGCGCGCGCACGTGTGAAGTTATACGTGCGCTGCGCTCACATATTCCTCCTGAAGTCATATTTTTATTCTTAAGAAAAGAAAATTTAAAAAATCATTTCTCATCGGGTACAAAGTCGGACCGGGTCCCCACTGCCTTCGGCAGCGCAGTCACGTGCGCGCTGCGCACGCACAAGTTCACGGATACACGCGCTGCGCTCGCGTATTCCTTCCCTGACCCTTCGTGCCCCCTAAAAAAAAATCATTTCTGATCGTGCAAAAACTCGCACCGGGTCCCCACTGCCTTCGGCAGCGCAGTACCGTGCGCGCTGCGCGCACGACTGAAGGGATACACGCGCTGCGCGCGCGTATTCCTTCCCTGACCTTTTGTGCCCCCTAAAAAAAAATCATTTCTGATCGTGTAAAAACTCGCACCGGGTCCCCACTGCCTTCGGCAGCGCAGTCGCGTGCGCGCTGCGCGCGCACAAGTTAAGGGATACGCGCGCGGTGCACGTCTATTTCTTCTCCACCCTTTCAGGCCCTCTTAATTAACCTGCGTATACCAATTTTGAACGATCTAACTCATTTGGCTGAGATGCAAAAGAAAATTTAATCAAGACACCTCAAAACGTGTAAATCTGGTGAAAACTTTCGATAATTTAAATGAACTTTAAAATATCTTTCGAATGATGTATTCAAAATAATTTAATCATAATTAGAAATTGAAATATTGAAATTTGAAAATATTACAGCGCCATCTGTCGGTAGAAATTTCTGTATTCCACTGTTCCATTCCAATTCAAAAACGCTTTCTAATGATGTATTACTTATGAAATTATTTTAATTAGTAGCTGAGATACAAAGAAATCTAATTCAGGACACCTCAAAACGTGTAAATCTGGTGAAAACTTTCGATAATATAAAAGAACTTTAAAATATCTTTCGAATGATGTATTAAAAAGAATTTAATTAGAATTAGAAATTGAAATATTGAAATTTGAAAATAATACAGCACCGTAAGAGAAAACTGATTCAGGACACCTCAAAACGTGTAAATCTCGTGAAAACTTTCGATAATTTAAAAGAACTTTAAAATATCTTTCGAGTGATGCATTAAAAATAACTTAATTAGAATTAGAAATTGAAATATTGAAATTTGAAAAAATTACAGCGCCATCTGGCGGTAGAAATTTCTGTATTCCGCTGTTCGATTCCAAATCAAAAAAGCTTTCTAATGATGTATTACTTATGAAATTATTATAATTAGTATCTGAGATACAACAGAAAACTCATTCGGGACACCTCAAAACGTGTAAATCTGGTGAAAACTTTCGATAATATAAAAGAACTTTAAAATTTCTTTCGAATTAAGTATTAAAAATAATTTAATCATAATTAGAAATTGTAATATTGAAATTTGAAAATATTACAACGCCATAAAAGAAAACTGATTCAGAACACCTCAAAACGTGTAATTCTGGTGAAAACTTTCGATAATTTAAAAGAACTTTTAAATATCTTTCGAATGATGTATTAAAAATAATTGAATCATAATTAGAAATTGAAATATTGAAATTTGAAAATATTACAGCGCCATGAAAGAACACTGATTCAGGAGACCTCAAAACGCGTAAATCTGTTGAAAACTTTGAATTATGTAAAAGAACTTTAAAATATCTTTTGTATGATGTATAAAAAATAAATCAATCGTAATTAGAAATTGAAATACGCGTATTAAAATATTGCAAAAATGTCCGGCGTGTGAAGATAAAATTTAATTTGCAATTAAAATGTAAATCTTTTGTTTATTGACGGAAATGGATGAAATTTGAAATGCAAGTTTGTTTTGTGGTGTAAATATTATATACTAAATAAAATGTGTAAAATTTTAAAAATTGAAGAAAATAGAAAATTGTAATTTTTAATCGCACTACGAATCAGGTGACCTTAATGAATACCAGCTGTGTTTCCGTTGAAGACAGCTGGAGACTTAACGTCTGCAAAGATAACATTTTTGTGATTCGTTGCCAACATTTTTTTATAGTTTAGTTAATTTTAAAATATCTAATTGTCCGATCGATAAGCCGTTTAAACCATCGGATTGAGAAAAAAAAGCCCTTTCCAATGGTATCTTGTTTGTAACGATACGACTGATATTTCTAATTTATTTTCCACTTTTTCCGTAAAAATGTCGCTTTTTAAGCATTTAATCATGAATTCTGGGTCATTTTTCGATAGACAATGGTCGACGTTTTAATTAATATCTCCGCTAATTAGGGTCGCATCGTTTAGCAAATTAGATAACCCAGATCTGCGATAAATTCTCTGTCCGACGGTACCTGTTCGAAGTCCGTGCGACCATTAGCGGCGGAGCCTTATCCGTTTCAAGCCGTTTCTCACAGACAGACACACAGACACACACACAGACACACGCGTACAGATTTTAATAATATAGGAGATTCCAAACCCATCTGAATCACAAAACTGTCTAAAAAGCTATTTAAACCAATACCGCCCTTTTGTTTTTTTTCGTTATACATTAATTTTTTCCACGTTTCGGCACTCAAAACAACTTTAATCCTTCGCGTACACACTGTTTTTATGATTCCGAACCCATCTGACTCACAAAACTGTCTAAAAAGCCGTTTAAACCAATACCGCCCTGTCATTTTTTCCACGTTTTTGCACTCAAAACAATTTTCTTCCTTCTCGTACACACTTTTTTTATGAATCCGAACCACCTGACTCACAAAAACCGTCTGAAAGGCCATTTGAACCAATACCGCCCATTTGTTTCTTTTCCTTATACATTAATTTTTTCCACGTTTTTGCACTCAAAACAACTTTCCTCCTTCGCGTACACACTTTTTTTATGATTCCAAACCCATCTGTCTCACAAAATCGTCTAAAAGACCATTTAAACCAATACCTCCCTTTTGTTTCTTTTCCTTATACATTCATTTTTTCCACGTTTTTGCACTCAAAACAACTTTCCTCCTCCGCGTACACACTGTTTTTAAGATTCCCAACCCATCTGACTCACAAAACTGTCTAAAAAGCCGTTTAAACCAATACCGCCCTGTCATTTTTTCCACGTTTTTGCACTCAAAACAATTTTCTTCCTTCTCGTACACACTTTTTTTATGAATCCGAACCACCTGACTCACGAAAACCGTCTAAAAGGCCATTTAAACCAATACCGCCCATTTGTTTCTTTTCCTTATACATTCATTTTTTCCACGTTTTTGCACTCAAAACAACTTTCCTCCTTCGCGTACACACCGTTTTTATGATTCCGAACCCATCTTACTCACAAAACTGTCTAAAAAGCCATTCAAACCGATACCGCCCTTTTGTTTCTTTTCTTTATACATTTATTTTTTCCACGTTTCGGCACTCAAAACAACTTTCCTCCTTCGCGTACACACTGTTTTTAAGATTCCAAACCCATCTGAATCACAAAACTGTCTAAAAAGCCATTTAAACCAATACCGCCCTTATGTTTTTTTTCGTTATACATTAATTTTTTCCACGTTTTTGCACTCAAAACTACTTTCCTCCTTCGCGTACACACTGTTTTTATGATTCCGTACCCACTTGACTCACAAAACCGTCTAAAAGGCCATTTAAACCAATACCGCCCTTTTGTTTCTTTTCCTTATACATTCATTTTTTCCACGTTTCGGCACTCAAAACAACTTTCCTCCTTCGCGTACACACTGTTTTTATGATTCCGAACCCATCTGTCTCACAAAATCGTCTAAAAGACCATTTAAAGCAATACCTCCCTTTTGTTTCTTTTCCTTATACATTCATTTTTTCCACGTTTTTGCACTGAAGACAACTTTCCTTCGCGTACACACTGTTTTTAAGATTCCAAACCCATCTGAATCACAAAACTGTGTAAAAAGCCATTTAAACCAATACCGCCTTTATGTTTTTTTTCGTTATACATTAATTTTTTCCACGTTTTTGCACTCAAAACAACTTTCCTCCTTCTCGTACACACTTTTTTTATGAATCCGAACCCACCTGACTCACAAAAACCGTCTAAAAGGCCATTTAAACCAATACCGCCCATTTGTTTCTTTTCCTTATACATTCATTTTTTCCACATTTTTGTACTCAAAACAACTTTCCTCCTTCGCGTACACACTGTTTTTATGATTCCGAACCCATCTTACTCACAAAACTGTCTAAAAAGCCATTTAAACCAATACCGCCCTTTTGTTTCTTTTCCTTATACATTTATTTTTTCCACGTTTCGGCACTCAAAACAACTTTCCTCCTTTGCGTACACACTGTTTTTATGATTCCGAACCCATCTGTCTCACAAAATCGTCTAAAAGACCATTTAAACCAATACCTCCCTTTTGTTTCTTATCCTTACACATTCACTTTTTCCACGTTTTTGCACTCAAGACAACTTTCCTCCTTCGCGTACACACTGTTTTTAAGATTCCAAACCCATCTGAATCACAAAACTGTCTAAAAAGCTATTTAAACCAATACCGCCCTTTTGTTTTTTTTCGTTATACATTAATTTTTTCCACGTTTCGGCACTCAAAACAACTTTAATCCTTTGCGTACACACTGTTTTTATGATTCCGAACCCATCTGACTCACAAAATCGCCTAAAAGACCATTTAAACCAATACCTCCCTTTTGTTTCTTTTCCTTATACATTCATTTTTACCACGTTTTTCCAACTTTCCTCCTTCTCGTACACACTTTTTTTATGATTCCGAACCCACCTGACTCACAAAACCGTCTAAAAGACCATTTAAACCAATACCTCCCTTTTGTTTCTTTTCCTTATACATTCATTTATTCCACGTTTTTGCACTCAAAACAACTTTCCTCCTCCGCGTACACACTGTTTTTAAGATTCCCAACCCATCTGACTCACAAAACTGCCTAAAAAGCCATTTAAACTAATACCGCCCTTTTGTTTCTTTTCCTTATACATTAATTTTTTCCACGTTTTTGCACTCAAAACAACTTTCCTCCTTCGCGTACACACTGTTTTTATGATTCCGAACCCATCTGACTCACAAAATCGCCTAAAAGACCATTTAAACCAATACCTCCCTTTTGTTTCTTTTCCTTATACATTCATTTTTTTCCACGTTTTTGCACTCAAAACAACTTTCCTCCTCCGCGTACACACTGTTTTTAAGATTCCCAACCCATCTGACTCACAAAACTGTCTAAAAAGCCATTTAAACCAATACCGCCCTTTTGTTTCTTTTCCTTATACATTCATTTTTTCCACGTTTTTGCACTCAAAACAATTTTCCTTCTTCGCGTACACACTTTTTTTATGATTCCGAACCCATCTGACTCACAAAATCGTTAAAAAGGCCATTTAAACCAATACCGCCCTTTTGTTTCTTTTCCTTATACATTCATTTTTTCCACGTTTTTCCAACTTTCCTCCTTCTCGTACACACTTTTTTTATGAATCCGAACCCACCTGACTCACAAAAACCGTCTAAAAGGCCATTTAAACCAATACCGCCCATTTGTTTCTTTTCCTTATACATTCATTTTTTCCACATTTTTGTACTCAAAACAACTTTCCTCCTTCGCGTACACACTGTTTTTATGATTCCGAACCCATCTTACTCACAAAACTGTCCAAAAAGCCATTTAAACCAATACCGCCCTTTTGTTTTTTCCTTATACATTTATTTTTTCCACGTTTCGGCACTCAAAACAACTTTCCTCCTTTGCGTACACACTGTTTTTATGATTCCGAACCCATCTGTCTCACAAAATCGTCTAAAAGACCATTTAAACCAATACCTCCCTTTTGTTTCTTTTCCTTATACATTCACTTTTTCCACGTTTTTGCACTCAAGACAACTTTCCTCCTTCGCGTACACACTGTTTTTAAGATTCCATACCCATCTGAATCACAAAACTGTCTAAAAAGCTATTTAAACCAATACCGCCCTTTTGTTTTTTTTCGTTATACATTAATTTTTTCCACGTTTTTGCACTCAAAACAACTTTCCTCCTCCGCGTACACACTGTTTTTAAGATTCCCAACCCATCTGACTCACAAAACTGTCTAAAAAGCCGTTTAAACCAATACCGCCCTGTCATTTTTTCCACGTTTTTGCACTCAAAACAATTTTCTTCCTTCTCGTACACACTTTTTTTATGAATCCGAACCACCTGACTCACAAAAACCGTCTAAAAGGCCATTTAAACCAATACCAGCCATTTGTTTCTTTTCCTTATACATTAATTTTTTCCACGTTTTTGCACTCAAAACAACTTTCCTCCTTCGCGTACACACTTTTTTTATGATTCCAAACCCATCTGTCTCACAAAATCGTCTAAAAGACCATTTAAACCAATACCTCCCTTTTGTTTCTTTTCCTTATACATTCATTTTTTCCACGTTTTTGCACTCAAAACAACTTTCCTCCTCCGCGTACACACTGTTTTTAAGATTCCCAACCCATCTGACTTACAAAACTGTCTAAAAAGCCGTTTAAACCAATACCGCCCTGTCATTTTTTCCACGTTTTTGCACTCAAAACAATTTTCTTCCTTCTCGTACACACTTTTTTTATGAATCCGAACCACCTGACTCACAAAAACCGTCTAAAAGGCCATTTAAACCAATACCGCCCATTTGTTTCTTTTCCTTATACATTCATTTTTTCCACGTTTTTGCACTCAAAACAACTTTCCTCCTTCGCGTACACACTGTTTTTATGATTCCGAACCCATCTTACTCACAAAACTGTCTAAAAAGCCATTTAAACCAATACCTCCCTTTTGTTTCTTTTCCTTATACATTCATTTTTACCACGTTTTTCCAACTTTCCTCCTTCTCGTACACACTTTTTTTATGATTCCGAACCCACGTGACTCACAAAACCGTCTAAAAGACCATTTAAACCAATACCGCCCTTTTGTTTCTTTTCCTTATACATTCATTTTTTCCACGTTTCGGCACTCAAAACAACTTTCCTCCTTCGCGTGCACACTGTTTTTAAGATTCCAAACCCATCTGAATCACAAAACTGTATAAAAAGCCATTTAAACCAATACCGCCCTTATGTTTTTTTTCGTTATACATTAATTTTTTCCACATTTTTGCACTCAAAACAACTTTCCTCCTTCTCGTACACACTTTTTTTATGAATCCGAACCCACCTGACTCACAAAAACCGTCTAAAAGGCCATTTAAACCAATACCTCCTTTCTGTTTCTTTTCTTTATACATTCATTTTTTCCACGTTTTTGCACTCAAAACAACTTTCCTCCTCCGCGTACACACTGTTTTTAAGATTCCCAACCCATCTGACTCACAAAACTGCCTAAAAAGCCATTTAAACCAATACCGCCCTTTTCTTTCTTTTCCTTATACATTAATTTTTTCCACGTTTTTGCACTCAAAACAACTTTCCTCCTTCGCGTACACACTGTTTTTATGATTCCGAACCCATCTGACTCACAAAATCGCCTAAAAGACCATTTAAACCAATACTTCCCTCTTGTTTCTTTTCCTTATACATTCATTTTTTTCCACGTTTTTGCACTCAAAACAACTTTCCTCCTCCGCGTACACACTGTTTTTAAGATTCCCAACCCATCTGACTAACAAAACTGTCTAAAAAGCCATTTAAACCAATACCGCCCTTTTGTTTCTTTTCCTTATACATTCATTTTTTCCACGTTTTTGCACTCAAAACAATTTTCCTCCTTCGCGTACACACTTTTTTTATGATTCCGAACCCATCTGACTCACAAAATCGTTAAAAAGGCCATTTAAACCAATACAGCCCTTTTGTTTCTTTTCCTTATACATTCATTTTTTCCACGTTTTTCCAACTTTCCTCCTTCTCGTACACACTTTTTTTATGAATCCGAACCCACCTGACTCACAAAAACCGTCTAAAAGGCCATTTAAACCAATACCGCCCATTTGTTTCTTTTCCTTATACATTCATTTTTTCCACGTTTTTGCACTCAAAACAACTTTCCTCCTTCGCGTACACACCGTTTTTATGATTCCGAACCCATCTTACTGACAAAACTGTCTAAAAAGCCATTCAAACCAATACCGCCCTTTTGTTTCTTTTCTTTATACATTTATTTTTTCCACGTTTCGGCACTCAAAACAACTTTCCTCCTCCGCGTACACACTGTTTTTAACATTCCAAACCCATCTGACTCACAAAACTGTCTAAAAAGCTATTTAAACCAATACCGCCCTTTTGTTTTTTTTCGTTATACATTAAATTTTTCCACGTTTCGGCACTCAAAACAACTTTAATCCTTCGCGTATACACTGTTTTTATGATTCCGAACCCATCTGTCTCACAAAATCGTCTAAAAGACCATTTAAACCAATACCTCCCTTTTGTTTCTTTTCCTTATACATTCATTTTTTCCACGTTTTTGCACTCAAAACAACTTTCCTCCTCCGCGTACACACTGTTTTTAAGATTCCCAACCCATCTGACTCACAAAACTGCCTAAAAAGCCATTTAAACCAATACCGCCCTTTTGTTTCTTTTCCTTATACATTAATTTTTTCCACGTTTTTGCACTCAAAACAACTTTCCTCCTTCGCGTACACACTGTTTTTATGATTCCGAACCCATCTGACTCACAAAATCGCCTAAAAGACCATTTAAACCAATACCTCCCTTTTGTTTCTTTTCCTTATACATTCATTTTTTTCCACGTTTTTGCACTCAAAACAACTTTCCTCCTCCGCGTACACACTGTTTTTAACATTCCAAACCCATCTGACTCACAAAACTGTCTAAAAAGCTATTTAAACCAATACCGCCCTTTTGTTTTTTTTCGTTATACATTAAATTTTTCCACGTTTCGGCACTCAAAACAACTTTAATCCTTCGCGTATACACTGTTTTTATGATTCCGAACCCATCTGTCTCACAAAATCGTCTAAAAGACCATTAAAACCAATACGTCCCTTTTGTTTCTTTTCCTTATACATTCATTTTTTCCACGTTTTTGCACTCAAAACAACATCCCTCCTTCTTGTACACACTTTTCTGATGATTCCGAACCTACCTGACTCACAAAACCGTCTAAAAGGCCATTTAAACCAATACCGCGTTTTTGTTTCTTTTCCTTATACATTCATTTTTTCCACGTTTTTCCAACTTTCCTCCTTCTCGTACACACTTTTTTTATGATTCCGAACCCATCTGTCTCACAAAATCGTCTAAAAGACCATTTAAACCAATACCACCCTTTTGTTTCTTTTCCTTATACATTCATTTTTTCCACGTTTTTGCACTCAAAACAACTTTCCTCCTCCGCGTACACACTGTTTTTAAGATTCCCAACCCATCTGACTCACAAAACTGTCTAAAAAGCCGTTTAAACCAATACCGCCCTGTCATTTTTTCCACGTTTTTGCACTCAAAACAATTTTCTTCCTTCTCGTACACACTTTTTTTATGAATCCGAACCACCTGACTCACAAAAACCGTCTAAAAGGCCATTTAAACCAATACCGCCCATTTGTTTCTTTTCCTTATACATTCATTTTTTCCACGTTTTTGCACTCAAGACAACTTTCCTCCTTCGCGTACACACTGTTTTTAAGAATCCAAACCCATCTGAATCACAAAACTGTGTAAAAAGCCATTTAAACCAATACCGCCTTTATGTTTTTTTTCGTTATACATTAATTTTTTCCACGTTTTTGCACTCAAAACAACTTTCCTCCTTCTCGTACACACTTTTTTTATGAATCCGAACCCACCTGACTCACAAAAACCGTCTAAAAGGCCATTTAAACCAATACCGCCCATTTGTTTCTTTTCCTTATACATTCATTTTTTCCACATTTTTGTACTCAAAACAACTTTCCTCCTTCGCGTACACACTGTTTTTATGATTCCGAACCCATCTTACTCACAAAACTGTCTAAAAAGCCATTTAAACCAATACCGCCCTTTTGTTTCTTTTCCTTATACATTTATTTTTTCCACGTTTCGGCACTCAAAACAACTTTCCTCCTTCGCGTACACACTGTTTTTATGATTCCGAACCCATCTGACTCACAAAATCGCCTAAAAGACCATGTAAACCAATACCTCCCTTTTGTTTCTTTTCCTTATACATTCATTTTTTTCCACGTTTTTGCACTCAAAACAACTTTCCTCCTCCGCGTACACACTGTTTTTAAGATTCCCAACCCATCTGACTCACAAAACTGTCTAAAAAGCCATTTAAACCAATACCGCCCTTTTGTTTCTTTTCCTTATACATTCATTTTTTCCACATTTTTGTACTCAAAACAACTTTCCTCCTTCGCGTACACACTGTTTTTATGATTCCGAACCCATCTTACTCACAAAACTGTCCAAAAAGCCATTTAAACCAATACCGCCCTTTTGTTTTTTTTCCTTATACATTTATTTTTTCCACGTTTCGGCACTCAAAACAACTTTCCTCCTTTGCGTACACACTGTTTTTATGATTCCGAACCCATCTGTCTCACAAAATCGTCTAAAAGACCATTTAAACCAATACCTCCCTTTTGTTTCTTTTCCTTATACATTCACTTTTTCCACGTTTTTGCACTCAAGACAACTTTCCTCCTTCGCGTACACACTGTTTTTAAGATTCCAAACCCATCTGAATCACAAAACTGTCTAAAAAGCCATTTAAACCAATACCGCCCTTATGTTTTTTTTCGTTATACATTAATTTTTTCCACATTTTTGCACTCAAAACAACTTTCCTCCTTCTCGTACACACTTGTTTTATGAATCCGAACCCACCTGACTCACAAAAACCGTCTAAAAGGCCATTTAAACCAATACCTCCTTTCTGTTTCTTTTCTTTATACATTCATTTTTTCCACGTTTTTGCACTCAAGACAACTTTCCTCCTTCGCGTACACACTATTTCTATGATTCCGAACACATCTGACTCACAAAATCGTCTAAAAGACCATTTAAACCAATACCTCCCTTTTGTTTCTTTTCCTTATACATTCACTTTTTCCACGTTTTTGTACTCAAAACAACTTTCCTCCTTCGCGTACACACTGTTTTTATGATTCCGAACCCATCTGTCTCACAAAATCGTCTAAAAGACCATTTAAACCAATACCTCCCTTTTGTTTCTTTTCCTTATACATTCACTTTTTCCACGTTTTTGCACTCAAGACAACTTTCCTCCTTCGCGTACACACTGTTTTTAAGATTCCAAACCCATCTGAATCACAAAACTGTCTAAAAAGCTATTTAAACCAATACCGCCCTTTTGTTTTTTTTCGTTATACATTAATTTTTTCCACGTTTCGGCACTCAAAACAACTTTAATCCTTCGCGTACACACTGTTTTTATGATTCCGAACCCATCTGACTCACAAAAACCGTCTAAAAGGCCATTTAAACCAATACCGCCCATTTGTTTCTTTTCCTTATACATTCATTTTTTCCACATTTTTGTACTCAAAACAACTTTCCTCCTTCGCGTACACACTGTTTTTATGATTCCGAACCCATCTTACTCACAAAACTGTCTAAAAAGCCATTTAAACCAATACCGCCCTTTTGTTTTTTTTCCTTATACATTTATTTTTTCCACGTTTCGGCACTCAAAACAACTTTCCTCCTTTGCGTACACACTGTTTTTATGATTCCGAACCCATCTGTCTCACAAAATCGTCTAAAAGACCATTTAAACCAATACCTCCCTTTTGTTTCTTTTCCTTATACATTCACTTTTTCCACGTTTTTGCACTCAAGACAACTTTCCTCCTTCGCGTACACACTGTTTTTAAGATTCCAAACCCATCTGAATCACAAAACTGTCTAAAAAGCTATTTAAACCAATACCGTCCTTTTGTTTTTTTTCGTTATACATTAATTTTTTCCACGTTTTTGCACTCAAAACAACTTTCCTCCTCCGCGTACACACTGTTTTTAAGATTCCCAACCCATCTGACTCACAAAACTGTCTAAAAAGCCGTTTAAACCAATACCGCCCTGTCATTTTTTCCACGTTTTTGCACTCAAGACAATTTGCTTCCTTCTCGTACACACTTTTTTTATGAATCCGAACCACCTGACTCACAAAAACCGTCTAAAAGGCCATTTAAACCAATACCGCCCATTTGTTACTTTTCCTTATACATTAATTTTTTCCACGTTTTTGCACTCAAAACAACTTTCCTCCTTCGCGTACACACTTTTTTTATGATTCCAAACCCATCTGTCTCACAAAATCGTCTAAAAGACCATTTAAACCAATACCTCCCTTTTGTTTCTTTTCCTTATACATTCATTTTTTCCACGTTTTTGCACTCAAAACAACTTTCCTCCTCCGCGTACACACTGTTTTTAAGATTCCCAACCCATCTGACTCACAAAACTGTCTAAAAAGCCGTTTAAACCAATACCGCCCTGTCATTTTTTCCACGTTTTTGCACTCAAAACAATTTTCTTCCTACTCGTACACACTTTTTTTATGAATCCGAACCACCTGACTCACAAAAACCGTCTAAAAGGCCATTTAAACCAATACCGCCCATTTGTTTCTTTTCCTTATACATTCATTTTTTCCACGTTTTTGCACTCAAAACAACTTTCCTCCTTTGCGTACACACCGTTTTTATGATTCCGAACCCATCTGACTCACAAAATCGCCTAAAAGACCATTTAAACCAATACCTCCCTTTTGTTTCTTTTCCTTATACATTCATTTTTACCACGTTTTTCCAACTTTCCTCCTTCTCGTACACACTTTTTTTATGATTCCGAACCCACCTGACTCACAAAACCGTCTAAAAGACCATTTAAACCAATACCTCCCTTTTGTTTCTTTTCCTTATACATTCATTTTTTCCACGTTTTTGCACTCAAAACAACTTTCCTCCTCCGCGTACACACTGTTTTTAAGATTCCCAACCCATCTGACTCACAAAACTGCCTAAAAAGCCATTTAAACCAATACCGCCCTTTTGTTTCTTTTCCTTATACATTAATTTTTTCCACGTTTTTGCACTCAAAACAACTTTCCTCCTTCGCGTACACACTGTTTTTATGATTCCGAACCCATCTGACTCACAAAATCGCCTAAAAGACCATTTAAACCAATACCTCCCTTTTGTTTCTTTTCCTTATACATTCATTTTTTTCCACGTTTTTGCACTCAAAACAACTTTCCTCCTCCGCGTACACACTGTTTTTAAGATTCCCAACCCATCTGACTCACAAAACTGTCTAAAAAGCCATTTAAACCAATACCGCCCTTTTGTTTCTTTTCCTTATACATTCATTTTTTCCGAGTTTTTGCACTCAAAACAATTTTCCTCCTTCGCGTACACACTTTTTTTATGATTCCGAACCCATCAGACTCACAAAATCGTTAAAAAGGCCATTTAAACCAATACAGCCCTTTTGTTTCTTTTCCTTATACATTCATTTTTTCCACGTTTTTCCAACTTTCCTCCTTCTCGTACACACTTTTTTTATGAATCCGAACCCATCTGACTCACAAAAACCGTCTAAAAGGCCATTCAAACCAATACCGCCCTTTTGTTTCTTTTCTTTATACATTTATTTTTTCCACGTTTTTGCACTCAAAACAACTTTCCTCCTTCGCGTACACACTGTTTTTATGATTCCGAACCCATCTGACTCACAAAAACCGTCTAAAAGGCCATTTAAACCAATACCGCCCATTTGTTTCTTTTCCTTATACATTCATTTTTTCCACGTTTTTGCACTCAAAACAACTTTCCTCCTTCGCGTACACACCGTTTTTATGATTCCGAACCCATCTTACTCACAAAACTGTCTAAAAAGCCATTCAAACCAATACCGCCCTTTTGTTTCTTTTCTTTATACATTTATTTTTTCCACGTTTCGGCACTCAAAACAACTTTCCTCCTTCGCGTACACACTGTTTTTAAGATTCCAAACCCATCTGAATCACAAAACTGTCTAAAAAGCCATTTAAACCAATACCGCCCTTATGTTTTTTTTCGTTATACATTAATTTTTTCCACGTTTTTGCACTCAAAACAACTTTCCTCCTTCGCGTACACACTGTTTTTATGATTCCGTACCCACCTGACTCACAAAACCGTCTAAAAGGCCATTTAAACCAATACCGCCCTTTTGTTTCTTTTCCTTATACATTCATTTTTACCACGTTTTTCCAACTTTCCTCCTCCGCGTACACACTGTTTTTAAGATTCCCAACCCATCTGACTCACAAAACTGCCTAAAAAGCCATTTAAACCAATACCGCCCTTTTGTTTCTTTTCCTTATACATTAATTTTTTCCACGTTTTTGCACTCAAAACAACTTTCCTCCTTCGCGTACACACTGTTTTTATGATTCCGAACCCATCTGACTCACAAAATCGCCTAAAAGACCATTTAAACCAATACCTCCCTTTTGTTTCTTTTCCTTATACATTCATTTTTTTCCACGTTTTTGCACTCAAAACAACTTTCCTCCTCCGCGTACACACTGTTTTTAACATTCCAAACCCATCTGACTCACAAAACTGTCTAAAAAGCTATTTAAACCAATACCGCCCTTTTGTTTTTTTTCGTTATACATTAAATTTTTCCACGTTTCGGCACTCAAAACAACGTGGTTGGCACTCAAAACAACGTTGGTTTAAATGGTCTTTTAGGCGATTTTGTGAGTCAGATGGGTTCGGAATCATAAAAACAGTGTGTACGCGAAGGAGGAAAGTTGTTTTGAGTGCGTATACACTGTTTTTATGATTCCGAACCCATCTGTCTCACAAAATCGTCTAAAAGACCATTTAAACCAATACGTCCCTTTTGTTTCTTTTCCTTATACATTCATTTTTTCCACGTTTTTGCACTCAAAACAACATCCCTCCTTCTTGTACACACTTTTCTGATGATTCCGAACCTACCTGACTCACAAAACCGTCTAAAAGGCCATTTAAACCAATACCGCCTTTTTGTTTCTTTTCCTTATACATTCATTTTTTCCACGTTTTTCCAACTTTCCTCCTTCTCGTACACACTTTTTTTATGATTCCGAACCGACCTGACTCACAAAACCGTCTAAAAGACCATTTAAACCAATACCTCCCTTTTGTTTCTTTTCCTTATACATTCATTTTTTCCACGTTTTTGCACTCAAAACAACTTTCCTCCTTCGCGTACACACTTTTTTTATGATTCCGAACCCATCTGTCTCACAAAATCGTCTAAAAGACCATTTAAACCAATACCACCCTTTTGTTTTTTTTCGTTATACATTAATTTTTTCCACATTTTTGCACTCAAAACAACTTTCCTCCTTCTCGTACACACTTTTTTTATGAATCCGAACCCACCTGACTCACAAAAACCGTCTAAAAGGCCATTTAAACCAATACCTCCTTTCTGTTTCTTTTCTTTATACATTCATTTTTTCCACGTTTTTGCACTCAAAACAACTTTCCTCCTCCGCGTACACACTGTTTTTAAGATTCCCAACCCATCTGACTCACAAAACTGCCTAAAAAGCCATTTAAACCAATACCGCCCTTTTCTTTCTTTTCCTTATACATTAATTTTTTCCACGTTTTTGCACTCAAAACAACTTTCCTCCTTCGCGTACACACTGTTTTTATGATTCCGAACCCATCTGACTCACAAAATCGCCTAAAAGACCATTTAAACCAATACTTCCCTCTTGTTTCTTTTCCTTATACATTCATTTTTTTCCACGTTTTTGCACTCAAAACAACTTTCCTCCTCCGCGTACACACTGTTTTTAAGATTCCCAACCCATCTGACTAACAAAACTGTCTAAAAAGCCATTTAAACCAATACCGCCCTTTTGTTTCTTTTCCTTATACATTCATTTTTTCCACGTTTTTGCACTCAAAACAATTTTCCTCCTTCGCGTACACACTTTTTTTATGATTCCGAACCCATCTGACTCACAAAATCGTTAAAAAGGCCATTTAAACCAATACAGCCCTTTTGTTTCTTTTCCTTATACATTCATTTTTTCCACGTTTTTCCAACTTTCCTCCTTCTCGTACACACTTTTTTTATGAATCCGAACCCACCTGACTCACAAAAACCGTCTAAAAGGCCATTTAAACCAATACCGCCCATTTGTTTCTTTTCCTTATACATTCATTTTTTCCACGTTTTTGCACTCAAAACAACTTTCCTCCTTCGCGTACACACCGTTTTTATGATTCCGAACCCATCTTACTGACAAAACTGTCTAAAAAGCCATTCAAACCAATACCGCCCTTTTGTTTCTTTTCTTTATACATTTATTTTTTCCACGTTTCGGCACTCAAAACAACTTTCCTCCTCCGCGTACACACTGTTTTTAACATTCCAAACCCATCTGACTCACAAAACTGTCTAAAAAGCTATTTAAACCAATACCGCCCTTTTGTTTTTTTTCGTTATACATTAAATTTTTCCACGTTTCGGCACTCAAAACAACTTTAATCCTTCGCGTATACACTGTTTTTATGATTCCGAACCCATCTGTCTCACAAAATCGTCTAAAAGACCATTTAAACCAATACCTCCCTTTTGTTTCTTTTCCTTATACATTCATTTTTTCCACGTTTTTGCACTCAAAACAACTTTCCTCCTCCGCGTACACACTGTTTTTAAGATTCCCAACCCATCTGACTCACAAAACTGCCTAAAAAGCCATTTAAACCAATACCGCCCTTTTGTTTCTTTTCCTTATACATTAATTTTTTCCACGTTTTTGCACTCAAAACAACTTTCCTCCTTCGCGTACACACTGTTTTTATGATTCCGAACCCATCTGACTCACAAAATCGCCTAAAAGACCATTTAAACCAATACCTCCCTTTTGTTTCTTTTCCTTATACATTCATTTTTTTCCACGTTTTTGCACTCAAAACAACTTTCCTCCTCCGCGTACACACTGTTTTTAACATTCCAAACCCATCTGACTCACAAAACTGTCTAAAAAGCTATTTAAACCAATACCGCCCTTTTGTTTTTTTTCGTTATACATTAAATTTTTCCACGTTTCGGCACTCAAAACAACTTTAATCCTTCGCGTATACACTGTTTTTATGATTCCGAACCCATCTGTCTCACAAAATCGTCTAAAAGACCATTAAAACCAATACGTCCCTTTTGTTTCTTTTCCTTATACATTCATTTTTTCCACGTTTTTGCACTCAAAACAACATCCCTCCTTCTTGTACACACTTTTCTGATGATTCCGAACCTACCTGACTCACAAAACCGTCTAAAAGGCCATTTAAACCAATACCGCGTTTTTGTTTCTTTTCCTTATACATTCATTTTTTCCACGTTTTTCCAACTTTCCTCCTTCTCGTACACACTTTTTTTATGATTCCGAACCCATCTGTCTCACAAAATCGTCTAAAAGACCATTTAAACCAATACCACCCTTTTGTTTCTTTTCCTTATACATTCATTTTTTCCACGTTTTTGCACTCAAAACAACTTTCCTCCTCCGCGTACACACTGTTTTTAAGATTCCCAACCCATCTGACTCACAAAACTGTCTAAAAAGCCGTTTAAACCAATACCGCCCTGTCATTTTTTCCACGTTTTTGCACTCAAAACAATTTTCTTCCTTCTCGTACACACTTTTTTTATGAATCCGAACCACCTGACTCACAAAAACCGTCTAAAAGGCCATTTAAACCAATACCGCCCATTTGTTTCTTTTCCTTATACATTCATTTTTTCCACGTTTTTGCACTCAAGACAACTTTCCTCCTTCGCGTACACACTGTTTTTAAGAATCCAAACCCATCTGAATCACAAAACTGTGTAAAAAGCCATTTAAACCAATACCGCCTTTATGTTTTTTTTCGTTATACATTAATTTTTTCCACGTTTTTGCACTCAAAACAACTTTCCTCCTTCTCGTACACACTTTTTTTATGAATCCGAACCCACCTGACTCACAAAAACCGTCTAAAAGGCCATTTAAACCAATACCGCCCATTTGTTTCTTTTCCTTATACATTCATTTTTTCCACATTTTTGTACTCAAAACAACTTTCCTCCTTCGCGTACACACTGTTTTTATGATTCCGAACCCATCTTACTCACAAAACTGTCTAAAAAGCCATTTAAACCAATACCGCCCTTTTGTTTCTTTTCCTTATACATTTATTTTTTCCACGTTTCGGCACTCAAAACAACTTTCCTCCTTCGCGTACACACTGTTTTTATGATTCCGAACCCATCTGACTCACAAAATCGCCTAAAAGACCATGTAAACCAATACCTCCCTTTTGTTTCTTTTCCTTATACATTCATTTTTTTCCACGTTTTTGCACTCAAAACAACTTTCCTCCTCCGCGTACACACTGTTTTTAAGATTCCCAACCCATCTGACTCACAAAACTGTCTAAAAAGCCATTTAAACCAATACCGCCCTTTTGTTTCTTTTCCTTATACATTCATTTTTTCCACATTTTTGTACTCAAAACAACTTTCCTCCTTCGCGTACACACTGTTTTTATGATTCCGAACCCATCTTACTCACAAAACTGTCCAAAAAGCCATTTAAACCAATACCGCCCTTTTGTTTTTTTTCCTTATACATTTATTTTTTCCACGTTTCGGCACTCAAAACAACTTTCCTCCTTTGCGTACACACTGTTTTTATGATTCCGAACCCATCTGTCTCACAAAATCGTCTAAAAGACCATTTAAACCAATACCTCCCTTTTGTTTCTTTTCCTTATACATTCACTTTTTCCACGTTTTTGCACTCAAGACAACTTTCCTCCTTCGCGTACACACTGTTTTTAAGATTCCAAACCCATCTGAATCACAAAACTGTCTAAAAAGCCATTTAAACCAATACCGCCCTTATGTTTTTTTTCGTTATACATTAATTTTTTCCACATTTTTGCACTCAAAACAACTTTCCTCCTTCTCGTACACACTTGTTTTATGAATCCGAACCCACCTGACTCACAAAAACCGTCTAAAAGGCCATTTAAACCAATACCTCCTTTCTGTTTCTTTTCTTTATACATTCATTTTTTCCACGTTTTTGCACTCAAGACAACTTTCCTCCTTCGCGTACACACTATTTCTATGATTCCGAACACATCTGACTCACAAAATCGTCTAAAAGACCATTTAAACCAATACCTCCCTTTTGTTTCTTTTCCTTATACATTCACTTTTTCCACGTTTTTGTACTCAAAACAACTTTCCTCCTTCGCGTACACACTGTTTTTATGATTCCGAACCCATCTGTCTCACAAAATCGTCTAAAAGACCATTTAAACCAATACCTCCCTTTTGTTTCTTTTCCTTATACATTCACTTTTTCCACGTTTTTGCACTCAAGACAACTTTCCTCCTTCGCGTACACACTGTTTTTAAGATTCCAAACCCATCTGAATCACAAAACTGTCTAAAAAGCTATTTAAACCAATACCGCCCTTTTGTTTTTTTTCGTTATACATTAATTTTTTCCACGTTTCGGCACTCAAAACAACTTTAATCCTTCGCGTACACACTGTTTTTATGATTCCGAACCCATCTGACTCACAAAAACCGTCTAAAAGGCCATTTAAACCAATACCGCCCATTTGTTTCTTTTCCTTATACATTCATTTTTTCCACATTTTTGTACTCAAAACAACTTTCCTCCTTCGCGTACACACTGTTTTTATGATTCCGAACCCATCTTACTCACAAAACTGTCTAAAAAGCCATTTAAACCAATACCGCCCTTTTGTTTTTTTTCCTTATACATTTATTTTTTCCACGTTTCGGCACTCAAAACAACTTTCCTCCTTTGCGTACACACTGTTTTTATGATTCCGAACCCATCTGTCTCACAAAATCGTCTAAAAGACCATTTAAACCAATACCTCCCTTTTGTTTCTTTTCCTTATACATTCACTTTTTCCACGTTTTTGCACTCAAGACAACTTTCCTCCTTCGCGTACACACTGTTTTTAAGATTCCAAACCCATCTGAATCACAAAACTGTCTAAAAAGCTATTTAAACCAATACCGTCCTTTTGTTTTTTTTCGTTATACATTAATTTTTTCCACGTTTTTGCACTCAAAACAACTTTCCTCCTCCGCGTACACACTGTTTTTAAGATTCCCAACCCATCTGACTCACAAAACTGTCTAAAAAGCCGTTTAAACCAATACCGCCCTGTCATTTTTTCCACGTTTTTGCACTCAAGACAATTTGCTTCCTTCTCGTACACACTTTTTTTATGAATCCGAACCACCTGACTCACAAAAACCGTCTAAAAGGCCATTTAAACCAATACCGCCCATTTGTTACTTTTCCTTATACATTAATTTTTTCCACGTTTTTGCACTCAAAACAACTTTCCTCCTTCGCGTACACACTTTTTTTATGATTCCAAACCCATCTGTCTCACAAAATCGTCTAAAAGACCATTTAAACCAATACCTCCCTTTTGTTTCTTTTCCTTATACATTCATTTTTTCCACGTTTTTGCACTCAAAACAACTTTCCTCCTCCGCGTACACACTGTTTTTAAGATTCCCAACCCATCTGACTCACAAAACTGTCTAAAAAGCCGTTTAAACCAATACCGCCCTGTCATTTTTTCCACGTTTTTGCACTCAAAACAATTTTCTTCCTACTCGTACACACTTTTTTTATGAATCCGAACCACCTGACTCACAAAAACCGTCTAAAAGGCCATTTAAACCAATACCGCCCATTTGTTTCTTTTCCTTATACATTCATTTTTTCCACGTTTTTGCACTCAAAACAACTTTCCTCCTTTGCGTACACACCGTTTTTATGATTCCGAACCCATCTGACTCACAAAATCGCCTAAAAGACCATTTAAACCAATACCTCCCTTTTGTTTCTTTTCCTTATACATTCATTTTTACCACGTTTTTCCAACTTTCCTCCTTCTCGTACACACTTTTTTTATGATTCCGAACCCACCTGACTCACAAAACCGTCTAAAAGACCATTTAAACCAATACCTCCCTTTTGTTTCTTTTCCTTATACATTCATTTTTTCCACGTTTTTGCACTCAAAACAACTTTCCTCCTCCGCGTACACACTGTTTTTAAGATTCCCAACCCATCTGACTCACAAAACTGCCTAAAAAGCCATTTAAACCAATACCGCCCTTTTGTTTCTTTTCCTTATACATTAATTTTTTCCACGTTTTTGCACTCAAAACAACTTTCCTCCTTCGCGTACACACTGTTTTTATGATTCCGAACCCATCTGACTCACAAAATCGCCTAAAAGACCATTTAAACCAATACCTCCCTTTTGTTTCTTTTCCTTATACATTCATTTTTTTCCACGTTTTTGCACTCAAAACAACTTTCCTCCTCCGCGTACACACTGTTTTTAAGATTCCCAACCCATCTGACTCACAAAACTGTCTAAAAAGCCATTTAAACCAATACCGCCCTTTTGTTTCTTTTCCTTATACATTCATTTTTTCCGAGTTTTTGCACTCAAAACAATTTTCCTCCTTCGCGTACACACTTTTTTTATGATTCCGAACCCATCAGACTCACAAAATCGTTAAAAAGGCCATTTAAACCAATACAGCCCTTTTGTTTCTTTTCCTTATACATTCATTTTTTCCACGTTTTTCCAACTTTCCTCCTTCTCGTACACACTTTTTTTATGAATCCGAACCCATCTGACTCACAAAAACCGTCTAAAAGGCCATTCAAACCAATACCGCCCTTTTGTTTCTTTTCTTTATACATTTATTTTTTCCACGTTTTTGCACTCAAAACAACTTTCCTCCTTCGCGTACACACTGTTTTTATGATTCCGAACCCATCTGACTCACAAAAACCGTCTAAAAGGCCATTTAAACCAATACCGCCCATTTGTTTCTTTTCCTTATACATTCATTTTTTCCACGTTTTTGCACTCAAAACAACTTTCCTCCTTCGCGTACACACCGTTTTTATGATTCCGAACCCATCTTACTCACAAAACTGTCTAAAAAGCCATTCAAACCAATACCGCCCTTTTGTTTCTTTTCTTTATACATTTATTTTTTCCACGTTTCGGCACTCAAAACAACTTTCCTCCTTCGCGTACACACTGTTTTTAAGATTCCAAACCCATCTGAATCACAAAACTGTCTAAAAAGCCATTTAAACCAATACCGCCCTTATGTTTTTTTTCGTTATACATTAATTTTTTCCACGTTTTTGCACTCAAAACAACTTTCCTCCTTCGCGTACACACTGTTTTTATGATTCCGTACCCACCTGACTCACAAAACCGTCTAAAAGGCCATTTAAACCAATACCGCCCTTTTGTTTCTTTTCCTTATACATTCATTTTTACCACGTTTTTCCAACTTTCCTCCTCCGCGTACACACTGTTTTTAAGATTCCCAACCCATCTGACTCACAAAACTGCCTAAAAAGCCATTTAAACCAATACCGCCCTTTTGTTTCTTTTCCTTATACATTAATTTTTTCCACGTTTTTGCACTCAAAACAACTTTCCTCCTTCGCGTACACACTGTTTTTATGATTCCGAACCCATCTGACTCACAAAATCGCCTAAAAGACCATTTAAACCAATACCTCCCTTTTGTTTCTTTTCCTTATACATTCATTTTTTTCCACGTTTTTGCACTCAAAACAACTTTCCTCCTCCGCGTACACACTGTTTTTAACATTCCAAACCCATCTGACTCACAAAACTGTCTAAAAAGCTATTTAAACCAATACCGCCCTTTTGTTTTTTTTCGTTATACATTAAATTTTTCCACGTTTCGGCACTCAAAACAACGTGGTTGGCACTCAAAACAACGTTGGTTTAAATGGTCTTTTAGGCGATTTTGTGAGTCAGATGGGTTCGGAATCATAAAAACAGTGTGTACGCGAAGGAGGAAAGTTGTTTTGAGTGCGTATACACTGTTTTTATGATTCCGAACCCATCTGTCTCACAAAATCGTCTAAAAGACCATTTAAACCAATACGTCCCTTTTGTTTCTTTTCCTTATACATTCATTTTTTCCACGTTTTTGCACTCAAAACAACATCCCTCCTTCTTGTACACACTTTTCTGATGATTCCGAACCTACCTGACTCACAAAACCGTCTAAAAGGCCATTTAAACCAATACCGCCTTTTTGTTTCTTTTCCTTATACATTCATTTTTTCCACGTTTTTCCAACTTTCCTCCTTCTCGTACACACTTTTTTTATGATTCCGAACCGACCTGACTCACAAAACCGTCTAAAAGACCATTTAAACCAATACCTCCCTTTTGTTTCTTTTCCTTATACATTCATTTTTTCCACGTTTTTGCACTCAAAACAACTTTCCTCCTTCGCGTACACACTTTTTTTATGATTCCGAACCCATCTGTCTCACAAAATCGTCTAAAAGACCATTTAAACCAATACCACCCTTTTGTTTCTTTTCCTTATACATTCATTTTTTCCACGTTTTTGCACTCAAGACAACTTTCCTCCTTCGCGTACACACTGTTTTTAAGATTCCAAACCCATCTGAATCACAAAACTGTGTAAAAAGCCATTTAAACCAATACCGCCTTTATGTTTTTTTTCGTTATACATTAATTTTTTCCACGTTTTTGCACTCAAAACAACTTTCCTCCTTCTCGTACACACTTTTTTTATGAATCCGAACCCACCTGACTCACAAAAACCGTCTAAAAGGCCATTTAAACCAATACCGCCCATTTGTTTCTTTTCCTTATACGTTCATTTTTTCCACGTTTTTGCACTCAAAACAACTTTCCTCCTTCGCGTACACACCGTTTTTATGATTCCGAACCCATCTTACTGACAAAACTGTCTAAAAAGCCATTCAAACCAATACCGCCCTTTTGTTTCTTTTCTTTATACATTTATTTTTTCCACGTTTCGGCACTCAAAACAACTTTCCTCCTCCGCGTACACACTGTTTTTAACATTCCAAACCCATCTGACTCACAAAACTGTCTAAAAAGCTATTTAAACCAATACCGCCCTTTTGTTTTTTTTTGTTATACATTAAATTTTTCCACGTTTCGGCACTCAAAACAACTTTAATCCTTCGCGTATACACTGTTTTTATGATTCCGAACCCATCTGTCTCACAAAATCGTCTAAAAGACCATTTAAACCAATACCTCCCTTTTGTTTCTTTTCCTTATACATTCATTTTTTCCACGTTTTTGCACTCAAAACAACTTTCCTCCTCCGCGTACACACTGTTTTTAAGATTCCCAACCCATCTGACTCACAAAACTGCCTAAAAAGCCATTTAAACCAATACCGCCCTTTTGTTTTTTTTCGTTATACATTAAATTTTTCCACGTTTCGGCACTCAAAACAACTTTAATCCTTCGCGTATACACTGTTTTTATGATTCCGAACCCATCTGTCTCACAAAATCGTCTAAAAGACCATTAAAACCAATACGTCCCTTTTGTTTCTTTTCCTTATACATTCATTTTTTCCACGTTTTTGCACTCAAAACAACATCCCTCCTTCTTGTACACACTTTTCTGATGATTCCGAACCTACCTGACTCACAAAACCGTCTAAAAGGCCATTTAAACCAATACCGCGTTTTTGTTTCTTTTCCTTATACATTCATTTTTTCCACGTTTTTCCAACTTTCCTCCTTCTCGTACACACTTTTTTTATGATTCCGAACCCATCTGTCTCACAAAATCGTCTAAAAGACCATTTAAACCAATACCACCCTTTTGTTTCTTTTCCTTATACATTCATTTTTTCCACGTTTTTGCACTCAAAACAACTTTCCTCCTCCGCGTACACACTGTTTTTAAGATTCCCAACCCATCTGACTCACAAAACTGTCTAAAAAGCCGTTTAAACCAATACCGCCCTGTCATTTTTTCCACGTTTTTGCACTCAAAACAATTTTCTTCCTTCTCGTACACACTTTTTTTATGAATCCGAACCACCTGACTCACAAAAACCGTCTAAAAGGCCATTTAAACCAATACCGCCCATTTGTTTCTTTTCCTTATACATTCATTTTTTCCACGTTTTTGCACTCAAGACAACTTTCCTCCTTCGCGTACACACTGTTTTTAAGAATCCAAACCCATCTGAATCACAAAACTGTGTAAAAAGCCATTTAAACCAATACCGCCTTTATGTTTTTTTTCGTTATACATTAATTTTTTCCACGTTTTTGCACTCAAAACAACTTTCCTCCTTCTCGTACACACTTTTTTTATGAATCCGAACCCACCTGACTCACAAAAACCGTCTAAAAGGCCATTTAAACCAATACCGCCCATTTGTTTCTTTTCCTTATACATTCATTTTTTCCACATTTTTGTACTCAAAACAACTTTCCTCCTTCGCGTACACACTGTTTTTATGATTCCGAACCCATCTTACTCACAAAACTGTCTAAAAAGCCATTTAAACCAATACCGCCCTTTTGTTTCTTTTCCTTATACATTTATTTTTTCCACGTTTCGGCACTCAAAACAACTTTCCTCCTTCGCGTACACACTGTTTTTATGATTCCGAACCCATCTGACTCACAAAATCGCCTAAAAGACCATGTAAACCAATACCTCCCTTTTGTTTCTTTTCCTTATACATTCATTTTTTTCCACGTTTTTGCACTCAAAACAACTTTCCTCCTCCGCGTACACACTGTTTTTAAGATTCCCAACCCATCTGACTCACAAAACTGTCTAAAAAGCCATTTAAACCAATACCGCCCTTTTGTTTCTTTTCCTTATACATTCATTTTTTCCACATTTTTGTACTCAAAACAACTTTCCTCCTTCGCGTACACACTGTTTTTATGATTCCGAACCCATCTTACTCACAAAACTGTCCAAAAAGCCATTTAAACCAATACCGCCCTTTTGTTTTTTTTCCTTATACATTTATTTTTTCCACGTTTCGGCACTCAAAACAACTTTCCTCCTTTGCGTACACACTGTTTTTATGATTCCGAACCCATCTGTCTCACAAAATCGTCTAAAAGACCATTTAAACCAATACCTCCCTTTTGTTTCTTTTCCTTATACATTCACTTTTTCCACGTTTTTGCACTCAAGACAACTTTCCTCCTTCGCGTACACACTGTTTTTAAGATTCCAAACCCATCTGAATCACAAAACTGTCTAAAAAGCCATTTAAACCAATACCGCCCTTATGTTTTTTTTCGTTATACATTAATTTTTTCCACATTTTTGCACTCAAAACAACTTTCCTCCTTCTCGTACACACTTGTTTTATGAATCCGAACCCACCTGACTCACAAAAACCGTCTAAAAGGCCATTTAAACCAATACCTCCTTTCTGTTTCTTTTCTTTATACATTCATTTTTTCCACGTTTTTGCACTCAAGACAACTTTCCTCCTTCGCGTACACACTATTTCTATGATTCCGAACACATCTGACTCACAAAATCGTCTAAAAGACCATTTAAACCAATACCTCCCTTTTGTTTCTTTTCCTTATACATTCACTTTTTCCACGTTTTTGTACTCAAAACAACTTTCCTCCTTCGCGTACACACTGTTTTTATGATTCCGAACCCATCTGTCTCACAAAATCGTCTAAAAGACCATTTAAACCAATACCTCCCTTTTGTTTCTTTTCCTTATACATTCACTTTTTCCACGTTTTTGCACTCAAGACAACTTTCCTCCTTCGCGTACACACTGTTTTTAAGATTCCCAACCCATCTGACTCACAAAACTGTCTAAAAAGCCGTTTAAACCAATACCGCCCTGTCATTTTTTCCACGTTTTTGCACTCAAAACAATTTTCTTCCTTCTCGTACACACTTTTTTTATGAATCCGAACCACCTGACTCACAAAAACCGTCTAAAAGGCCATTTAAACCAATACCGCCCATTTGTTTCTTTTCCTTATACATTATTTTTTCCACGTTTTTGCACTCAAAACAACTTTCCTCCTTCGCGTACACACTTTTTTTATGATTCCAAACCCATCTGTCTCACAAAATCGTCTAAAAGACCATTTAAACCAATACCTCCCTTTTGTTTCTTTTCCTTATACATTCATTTTTTCCACGTTTTTGCACTCAAAACAACTTTCCTCCTCCGCGTACACACTGTTTTTAAGATTCCCAACCCATCTGACTCACAAAACTGTCTAAAAAGCCGTTTAAACCAATACCGCCCTGTCATTTTTTCCACGTTTTTGCACTCAAAACAATTTTCTTCCTACTCGTACACACTTTTTTTATGAATCCGAACCACCTGACTCACAAAAACCGTCTAAAAGGCCATTTAAACCAATACCGCCCATTTGTTTCTTTTCCTTATACATTCATTTTTTCCACGTTTTTGCACTCAAAACAACTTTCCTCCTTTGCGTACACACCGTTTTTATGATTCCGAACCCATCTGACTCACAAAATCGCCTAAAAGACCATTTAAACCAATACCTCCCTTTTGTTTCTTTTCCTTATACATTCATTTTTACCACGTTTTTCCAACTTTCCTCCTTCTCGTACACACTTTTTTTATGATTCCGAACCCACCTGACTCACAAAACCGTCTAAAAGACCATTTAAACCAATACCTCCCTTTTGTTTCTTTTCCTTATACATTCATTTTTTCCACGTTTTTGCACTCAAAACAACTTTCCTCCTCCGCGTACACACTGTTTTTAAGATTCCCAACCCATCTGACTCACAAAACTGCCTAAAAAGCCATTTAAACCAATACCGCCCTTTTGTTTCTTTTCCTTATACATTAATTTTTTCCACGTTTTTGCACTCAAAACAACTTTCCTCCTTCGCGTACACACTGTTTTTATGATTCCGAACCCATCTGACTCACAAAATCGCCTAAAAGACCATTTAAACCAATACCTCCCTTTTGTTTCTTTTCCTTATACATTCATTTTTTTCCACGTTTTTGCACTCAAAACAACTTTCCTCCTCCGCGTACACACTGTTTTTAAGATTCCCAACCCATCTGACTCACAAAACTGTCTAAAAAGCCATTTAAACCAATACCGCCCTTTTGTTTCTTTTCCTTATACATTCATTTTTTCCGAGTTTTTGCACTCAAAACAATTTTCCTCCTTCGCGTACACACTTTTTTTATGATTCCGAACCCATCAGACTCACAAAATCGTTAAAAAGGCCATTTAAACCAATACAGCCCTTTTGTTTCTTTTCCTTATACATTCATTTTTTCCACGTTTTTCCAACTTTCCTCCTTCTCGTACACACTTTTTTTATGAATCCGAACCCATCTGACTCACAAAAACCGTCTAAAAGGCCATTCAAACCAATACCGCCCTTTTGTTTCTTTTCTTTATACATTTATTTTTTCCACGTTTTTGCACTCAAAACAACTTTCCTCCTTCGCGTACACACTGTTTTTATGATTCCGAACCCATCTGACTCACAAAAACCGTCTAAAAGGCCATTTAAACCAATACCGCCCATTTGTTTCTTTTCCTTATACATTCATTTTTTCCACGTTTTTGCACTCAAAACAACTTTCCTCCTTCGCGTACACACCGTTTTTATGATTCCGAACCCATCTTACTCACAAAACTGTCTAAAAAGCCATTCAAACCAATACCGCCCTTTTGTTTCTTTTCTTTATACATTTATTTTTTCCACGTTTCGGCACTCAAAACAACTTTCCTCCTTCGCGTACACACTGTTTTTAAGATTCCAAACCCATCTGAATCACAAAACTGTCTAAAAAGCCATTTAAACCAATACCGCCCTTATGTTTTTTTTCGTTATACATTAATTTTTTCCACGTTTTTGCACTCAAAACAACTTTCCTCCTTCGCGTACACACTGTTTTTATGATTCCGTACCCACCTGACTCACAAAACCGTCTAAAAGGCCATTTAAACCAATACCGCCCTTTTGTTTCTTTTCCTTATACATTCATTTTTACCACGTTTTTCCAACTTTCCTCCTCCGCGTACACACTGTTTTTAAGATTCCCAACCCATCTGACTCACAAAACTGCCTAAAAAGCCATTTAAACCAATACCGCCCTTTTGTTTCTTTTCCTTATACATTAATTTTTTCCACGTTTTTGCACTCAAAACAACTTTCCTCCTTCGCGTACACACTGTTTTTATGATTCCGAACCCATCTGACTCACAAAATCGCCTAAAAGACCATTTAAACCAATACCTCCCTTTTGTTTCTTTTCCTTATACATTCATTTTTTTCCACGTTTTTGCACTCAAAACAACTTTCCTCCTCCGCGTACACACTGTTTTTAACATTCCAAACCCATCTGACTCACAAAACTGTCTAAAAAGCTATTTAAACCAATACCGCCCTTTTGTTTTTTTTCGTTATACATTAAATTTTTCCACGTTTCGGCACTCAAAACAACGTGGTTGGCACTCAAAACAACGTTGGTTTAAATGGTCTTTTAGGCGATTTTGTGAGTCAGATGGGTTCGGAATCATAAAAACAGTGTGTACGCGAAGGAGGAAAGTTGTTTTGAGTGCGTATACACTGTTTTTATGATTCCGAACCCATCTGTCTCACAAAATCGTCTAAAAGACCATTTAAACCAATACGTCCCTTTTGTTTCTTTTCCTTATACATTCATTTTTTCCACGTTTTTGCACTCAAAACAACATCCCTCCTTCTTGTACACACTTTTCTGATGATTCCGAACCTACCTGACTCACAAAACCGTCTAAAAGGCCATTTAAACCAATACCGCCTTTTTGTTTCTTTTCCTTATACATTCATTTTTTCCACGTTTTTCCAACTTTCCTCCTTCTCGTACACACTTTTTTTATGATTCCGAACCGACCTGACTCACAAAACCGTCTAAAAGACCATTTAAACCAATACCTCCCTTTTGTTTCTTTTCCTTATACATTCATTTTTTCCACGTTTTTGCACTCAAAACAACTTTCCTCCTTCGCGTACACACTTTTTTTATGATTCCGAACCCATCTGTCTCACAAAATCGTCTAAAAGACCATTTAAACCAATACCACCCTTTTGTTTCTTTTCCTTATACATTCATTTTTTCCGAGTTTTTGCACTCAAAACAATTTTCCTCCTTCGCGTACACACTTTTTTTATGATTCCGAACCCATCAGACTCACAAAATCGTTAAAAAGGCCATTTAAACCAATACAGCCCTTTTGTTTCTTTTCCTTATACATTCATTTTTTCCGAGTTTTTGCACTCAAAACAATTTTCCTCCTTCGCGTACACACTTTTTTTATGATTCCGAACCCATCAGACTCACAAAATCGTTAAAAAGGCCATTTAAACCAATACAGCCCTTTTGTTTCTTTTCCTTATACATTCATTTTTTCCACGTTTTTCCAACTTTCCTCCTTCTCGTACACACTTTTTTTATGAATCCGAACCCATCTGACTCACAAAAACCGTCTAAAAGGCCATTCAAACCAATACCGCCCTTTTGTTTCTTTTCTTTATACATTTATTTTTTCCACGTTTTTGCACTCAAAACAACTTTCCTCCTTCGCGTACACACTGTTTTTATGATTCCGAACCCATCTGACTCACAAAAACCGTCTAAAAGGCCATTTAAACCAATACCGCCCATTTGTTTCTTTTCCTTATACATTCATTTTTTCCACGTTTTTGCACTCAAAACAACTTTCCTCCTTCGCGTACACACCGTTTTTATGATTCCGAACCCATCTTACTCACAAAACTGTCTAAAAAGCCATTCAAACCAATACCGCCCTTTTGTTTCTTTTCTTTATACATTTATTTTTTCCACGTTTCGGCACTCAAAACAACTTTCCTCCTTCGCGTACACACTGTTTTTAAGATTCCAAACCCATCTGAATCACAAAACTGTCTAAAAAGCCATTTAAACCAATACCGCCCTTATGTTTTTTTTCGTTATACATTAATTTTTTCCACGTTTTTGCACTCAAAACAACTTTCCTCCTTCGCGTACACACTGTTTTTATGATTCCGTACCCACCTGACTCACAAAACCGTCTAAAAGGCCATTTAAACCAATACCGCCCTTTTGTTTCTTTTCCTTATACATTCATTTTTACCACGTTTTTCCAACTTTCCTCCTCCGCGTACACACTGTTTTTAAGATTCCCAACCCATCTGACTCACAAAACTGCCTAAAAAGCCATTTAAACCAATACCGCCCTTTTGTTTCTTTTCCTTATACATTAATTTTTTCCACGTTTTTGCACTCAAAACAACTTTCCTCCTCCGCGTACACACTGTTTTTAACATTCCAAACCCATCTGACTCACAAAACTGTCTAAAAAGCTATTTAAACCAATACCGCCCTTTTGTTTTTTTTCGTTATACATTAAATTTTTCCACGTTTCGGCACTCAAAACAACGTGGTTGGCACTCAAAACAACGTTGGTTTAAATGGTCTTTTAGGCGATTTTGTGAGTCAGATGGGTTCGGAATCATAAAAACAGTGTGTACGCGAAGGAGGAAAGTTGTTTTGAGTGCGTATACACTGTTTTTATGATTCCGAACCCATCTGTCTCACAAAATCGTCTAAAAGACCATTTAAACCAATACGTCCCTTTTGTTTCTTTTCCTTATACATTCATTTTTTCCACGTTTTTGCACTCAAAACAACATCCCTCCTTCTTGTACACACTTTTCTGATGATTCCGAACCTACCTGACTCACAAAACCGTCTAAAAGGCCATTTAAACCAATACCGCCTTTTTGTTTCTTTTCCTTATACATTCATTTTTTCCACGTTTTTCCAACTTTCCTCCTTCTCGTACACACTTTTTTTATGATTCCGAACCGACCTGACTCACAAAACCGTCTAAAAGACCATTTAAACCAATACCTCCCTTTTGTTTCTTTTCCTTATACATTCATTTTTTCCACGTTTTTGCACTCAAAACAACTTTCCTCCTTCGCGTACACACTTTTTTTATGATTCCGAACCCATCTGTCTCACAAAATCATCTAAAAGACCATTTAAACCAATACCACCCTTTTGTTTCTTTTCCTTATACATTCATTTTTTCCACGTTTTTGCACTCAAGACAACTTTCCTCCTTCGCGTACACACTGTTTTTAAGATTCCAAACCCATCTGAATCACAAAACTGTGTAAAAAGCCATTTAAACCAATACCGCCTTTATGTTTTTTTTCGTTATACATTAATTTTTTCCACGTTTTTGCACTCAAAACAACTTTCCTCCTTCTCGTACACACTTTTTTTATGAATCCGAACCCACCTGACTCACAAAAACCGTCTAAAAGGCCATTTAAACCAATACCGCCCATTTGTTTCTTTTCCTTATACATTCATTTTTTCTACATTTTTGTACTCAAAACAACTTTCCTCCTTCGCGTACACACTGTTTTTATGATTCCGAACCCATCTTACTCACAAAAATGTCTAAAAAGCCATTTAAACCAATACCGCCCTTTTGTTTCTTTTCCTTATACATTTATTTTTTCCACGTTTCGGCACTCAAAACAACTTTCCTCCTTTGCGTACACACTGTTTTTATGATTCCGAACCCATCTGTCTTACAAAATCGTCTAAAAGACCATTTAAACCAATACCTCCCTTTTGTTTCTTTTCCTTATACATTCACTTTTTCCACGTTTTTGCACTCAAGACAACTTTCCTCCTTCGCGTACACACTGTTTTTAAGATTCCAAACCCATCTGAATCACAAAACTGTCTAAAAAGCTATTTAAACCAATACCGCCCTTTTGTTTTTTTTTCGTTATACATTAATTTTTTCCACGTTTCGGCACTCAAAACAACTTTAATCCTTCGCGTACACACTGTTTTTATGATTCCGAACCCATCTGACTCACAAAATCGCCTAAAAGACCATTTAAACCAATACCTCCCTTTTGTTTCTTTTCCTTATACATTCATTTTTACCACGTTTTTCCAACTTTCCTCCTTCTCGTACACACTTTTTTTATGATTCCGAACCCACCTGACTCACAAAACCGTCTAAAAGACCATTTAAACCAATACCTCCCTTTTGTTTCTTTTCCTTATACATTCATTTTTTCCACGTTTTTGCACTCAAAACAACTTTCCTCCTCCGCGTACACACTGTTTTTAAGATTCCCAACCCATCTGACTCACAAAACTGCCTAAAAAGCCATTTAAACCAATACCGCCCTTTTGTTTCTTTTCCTTATACATTAATTTTTTCCACGTTTTTGCACTCAAAACAACTTTCCTCCTTCTTGTACACACTTTTCTGATGATTCCGAACCCATCTGTCTCACAAAATCGTCTAAAAGACCATTTAAACCAATACGTCCCTTTTGTTTCTTTTCCTTATACATTCATTTTTTCCACGTTTTTGCACTCAAAACAACATCCCTCCTTCTTGTACACACTTTTCTGATGATTCCGAACCTACCTGACTCACAAAACCGTCTAAAAGGCCATTTAAACCAATACCGCCTTTTTGTTTCTTTTCCTTATACATTCATTTTTTCCACGTTTTTCCAACTTTCCTCCTTCTCGTACACACTTTTTTTATGATTCCGAACCGACCTGACTCACAAAACCGTCTAAAAGACCATTTAAACCAATACCTCCCTTTTGTTTCTTTTCCTTATACATTCATTTTTTCCACGTTTTTGCACTCAAAACAACTTTCCTCCTTCGCGTACACACTTTTTTTATGATTCCGAACCCATCTGTCTCACAAAATCGTCTAAAAGACCATTTAAACCAATACCACCCTTTTGTTTCTTTTCCTTATACATTCATTTTTTCCACGTTTTTGCACTCAAAACAACTTTCCTCCTCCGCGTACACACTGTTTTTAAGATTCCCAACCCATCTGACTCACAAAACTGTCTAAAAAGCCGTTTAAACCAATACCGCCCTGTCATTTTTTCCACGTTTTTGCACTCAAAACAATTTTCTTCCTTCTCGTACACACTTTTTTTATGAATCCGAACCACCTGACTCACAAAAACCGTCTAAAAGGCCATTTAAACCAATACCGCCCATTTGTTTCTTTTCCTTATACATTCATTTTTTCCACGTTTTTGCACTCAAGACAACTTTCCTCCTTCGCGTACACACTGTTTTTAAGATTCCAAACCCATCTGAATCACAAAACTGTGTAAAAAGCCATTTAAACCAATACCGCCTTTATGTTTTTTTTCGTTATACATTAATTTTTTCCACGTTTTTGCACTCAAAACAACTTTCCTCCTTCTCGTACACACTTTTTTTATGAATCCGAACCCACCTGACTCACAAAAACTGTCTAAAAGGCCATTTAAACCAATACCGCCCATTTGTTTCTTTTCCTTATACATTCATTTTTTCCACATTTTTGTACTCAAAACAACTTTCCTCCTTCGCGTACACACTGTTTTTATGATTCCGAACCCATCTTACTCACAAAACTGTCTAAAAAGCCATTTAAACCAATACCGCCCTTTTGTTTCTTTTCCTTATACATTTATTTTTTCCACGTTTCGGCACTCAAAACAACTTTCCTCCTTTGCGTACACACTGTTTTTATGATTCCGAACCCATCTGTCTTACAAAATCGTCTAAAAGACCATTTAAACCAATACCTCCCTTTTGTTTCTTTTCCTTATACATTCACTTTTTCCACGTTTTTGCACTCAAGACAACTTTCCTCCTTCGCGTACACACTGTTTTTAAGATTCCAAACCCATCTGAATCACAAAACTGTCTAAAAAGCTATTTAAACCAATACCGCCCTTTTGTTTTTTTTCGTTATACATTAATTTTTTCCACGTTTCGGCACTCAAAACAACTTTAATCCTTCGCGTACACACTGTTTTTATGACTCCGAACCCATCTGAATCACAAAATCGCCTAAAAGACCATTTAAACCAATACCTCCCTTTTGTTTCTTTTCCTTATACATTCATTTTTTCCACGTTTTTGCACTCAAGACAACTTTCCTCCTCCGCGTACACACTGTTTTTAAGATTCCAAACCCATCTGAATCACAAAACTGTCTAAAAAGCTATTTAAACCAATACCGCCCTTTTGTTTTTTTTCGTTATACATTAATTTTTTCCACGTTTTTGCACTCAAAACAACATCCCTCCTTCTTGTACACACTTTTCTGATGATTCCGAACCTACCTGACTCACAAAACCGTCTAAAAGGCCATTTAAACCAATACCGCCTTTTTGTTTCTTTTCCTTATACATTCATTTTTTCCACGTTTTTCCAACTTTCCTCCTTCTCGTACACACTTTTTTTATGAATCCGAACCGACCTGACTCACAAAACCGTCTAAAAGACCATTTAAACCAATACCTCCCTTTTGTTTCTTTTCCTTATACATTCATTTTTTCCACGTTTTTGCACTCAAAACAACTTTCCTCCTTCGCGTACACACTTTTTTTATGATTCCGAACCCATCTGTCTCACAAAATCGTCTAAAAGACCATTTAAACCAATACCTCCCTTTTGTTTCTTTTCCTTATACATTCATTTTTTCCACGTTTTTGCACTCAAAACAACTTTCCTCCTCCGCGTACACACTGTTTTTAAGATTCCCAACCCATCTGACTCACAAAACTGTCTAAAAAGCCGTTTAAACCAATACCGCCCTGTCATTTTTTCCACGTTTTTGCACTCAAAACAATTTTCTTCCTTCTCGTACACGCTTTTTTTATGAATCCGAACCGACCTGACTCACAAAATCGTTAAAAAGGCCATTTAAACCAATACCGCCCTTTTGTTTCTTTTCCTTATACATTCATTTTTTCCACGTTTTTGCACTCAAAACAACTTTCCTCCTTCTCGTACGCACTTTTTTTATGAATCCGAACCCACCTGACTCACAAAAACCGTCTAAAAGGCCATTTAAACCAATACCGCCCATTTGTTTCTTTTCCTTATACATTCATTTTTTCCACATTTTTGTACTCAAAACAACTTTCCTCCTTCGCGTACACACTGTTTTTATGATTCCGAACCCATCTTACTCACAAAACTGTCTAAAAAGCCATTTAAACCAATACCGCCTTTATGTTTTTTTTCGTTGTACATTAATTTTTTCCACGTTTTTGCACTCAAAACAACTTTCCTCCTTCTCGTACACACTTTTTTTATGAATCCGAACCCACCTGACTCACAAAAACCGTCTAAAAGGCCATTTAAACCAATACCGCCCATTTGTTTCTTTTCCTTATACATTCATTTTTTCCACATTTTTGTACTCAAAACAAATTTCCTCCTTCGCGTACACACTGTTTTTATGATTCCGAACCCATCTTACTTACAAAACTGTCTAAAAAGCCATTTAAACCAATACCGCCCTTTTGTTTCTTTTCCTTATACATTTATTTTTTCCACGTTTCGGCACTCAAAACAACTTTCCTCCTTTGCGTACACACTGTTTTTATGATTCCGAACCCATCTGTCTCACAAAATCGTCTAAAAGACCATTTAAACCAATACCTCCCTTTTGTTTCTTTTCCTTATACATTCACTTTTTCCACGTTTTTGCACTCAAGACAACTTTCCTCCTTCGCGTACACACTGTTTTTAAGATTCCAAACCCATCTGAATCACAAAACTGTCTAAAAAGCTATTTAAACCAATACCGCCCTTTTATTTTTTTTCGTTATACATTAATTTTTTCCACGTTTCGGCACTCAAAACAACTTTAATCCTTCGCGTACACACTGTTTTTATGATTCCGAACCCATCTGACTCACAAAATCGCCTAAAAGACCATTTAAACCAATACCTCCCTTTTGTTTCTTTTCCTTATACATTCATTTTTACCACGTTTTTCCAACTTTCCTCCTTCTCGTACACACTTTTTTTATGATTCCGAACCCACCTGACTCACAAAACCGTCTAAAAGACCATTTAAACCAATACCTCCCTTTTGTTTCTTTTCCTTATACATTCATTTTTTCCACGTTTTTGCACTCAAAACAACTTTCCTCCTCCGCGTACACACTGTTTTTAACATTCCAAACCCATCTGACTCACAAAACTGTCTAAAAAGCTATTTAAACCAATACCACCCTTTTGTTTTTTTTCGTTATACATTAAATTTTTCCACGTTTCGGCACTCAAAACAACTTTAATCCTTCGCGTATACACTGTTTTTATGATTCCGAACCCATCTGTCTCACAAAATCGTCTAAAAGACCATTTAAACCAATACGTCCCTTTTGTTTCTTTTCCTTATACATTCATTTTTTCCACGTTTTTGCACTCAAAACAACATTCCTCCTTCTTGTACACACTTTTCTGATGATTCCGAACCTACCTGACTCACAAAACCGTCTAAAAGGCCATTTAAACCAATACCGCCTTTTTGTTTCTTTTCCTTATACATTCATTTTTTCCACGTTTTTCCAACTTTCCTCCTTCTCGTACACACTTTTTTTATGATTCCGAACCGACCTGACTCACAAAACCGTCTAAAAGACCATTTAAACCAATACCTCCCTTTTGTTTCTTTTCCTTATACATTCATTTTTTCCACGTTTTTGCACTCAAAACAACTTTCCTCCTTCGCGTACACACTTTTTTTATGATTCCGAACCCATCTGTCTCACAAAATCGTCTAAAAGACCATTTAAACCAATACCTCCCTTTTGTTTCATTTCCTTATACATTCATTTTTTCCACGTTTTTGCACTCAAAACAACTTTCCTCCTCCGCGTACACACTGTTTTTAAGATTCCGAACCCATCTGACTCACAAAACTGTCTAAAAAGCCGTTTAAACCAATACCGCCCTGTCATTTTTTCCACGTTTTTGCACTCAAAACAATTTTCTTCCTTCTCGTACACACTTTTTTTATGAATCCGAACCACCTGACTCACAAAAACCGTCTAAAAGGCCATTTAAACCAATACCGCCCATTTGTTTCTTTTCCTTATACATTCATTTTTTCCACGTTTCGGCACTCAAAACAACTTTCCTCCTTCGCGTACACACTGTTTTTAAGATTCCAAACCCATCTGAATCACAAAACTGTCTAAAAAGCCATTTAAACCAATACCGCCCTTATGTTTTTTTTCGTTATACATTAATTTTTTCCACGTTTTTGCACTCAAAACAACTTTCCTCCTTCGCGTACACACTGTTTTTATGATTCCGAACCCACCTGACTCACAAAACCGTCTAAAAGGCCATTTAAACCAATACCGCCCTTTTGTTTCTTTTCCTTATACATTCATTTTTTCCACGTTTCGGCACTCAAAACAACTTTCCTCCTTCGCGTACACACTGTTTTTATGATTCCGAACCCATCTGTCTCACAAAATCGTCTAAAAGACCATTTAAAGCAATACCTCCCTTTTGTTTCTTTTCCTTATACATTCATTTTTTATACGTTTTTGCACTCAAGACAACTTTCCTCCTTCGCGTACACACTGTTTTTAAGATTTTAAACCCATCTGAATCACAAAACTGTGTAAAAAGCCATTTAAACCAATACCGCCTTTATGTTTTTTTTCGTTATACATTAATTTTTTCCACGTTTTTGCACTTAAAACAACTTTCCTCCTTCTCGTACACACTTTTTTTATGAATCCGAACCCACCTGACTCACAAAAACCGTCCAAAAGGCCATTTAAACCAATACCGCCCATTTGTTTCTTTTCCTTATACATTCATTTTTTCCACATTTTTGTACTCAAAACAACTTTCCTCCTTCGCGTACACACTGTTTTTATGATTCCGAACCCATCTTACTCACAAAACTGTCTAAAAAGCCATTTAAACCAATACCGCCCTTTTGTTTCTTTTCCTTATACATTTATTTTTTCCACGTTTCGGCACTGAAAACAACTTTCCTCCTTTGCGTACACACTGTTTTTATGATTCCGAACCCATCTGTCTCACAAAATCGTCTAAAAGACCATTTAAACCAATACCTCCCTTTTGTTTCTTTTCCTTATACATTCACTTTTTCCACGTTTCGGCACTGAAAACAACTTTCCTCCTTTGCGTACACACTGTTTTTATGATTCCGAACCCATCTGTCTCACAAAATCGTCTAAAAGACCATTTAAACCAATACCTCCCTTTTGTTTCTTTTCCTTATACATTCATTTTTTCCACGTTTTTGCACTCAAGACAACTTTCCTCCTTCGCGTACACACTGTTTTTAAGATTCCAAACCCATCTGAATCACAAAACTGTCTACAAAGCTATTTAAACCAATACCGCCCTTTTGTTTTTTTTCGTTATACATTAATTTTTTCCACGTTTCGGCACTCAAAACAACTTTAATCCTTCGCGTACACACTGTTTTTATGATTCCGAACCCATCTGACTCACAAAATCGCCTAAAAGACCATTTAAACCAATACCTCCCTTTTGTTTCTTTTCCTTATACATTCATTTTTACCACGTTTTTCCAACTTTCCTCCTTCTCGTACACACTTTTTTTATGATTCCGAACCCACCTGACTCACAAAACCGTCTAAAAGACCATTTAAACCAATACCTCCCTTTTGTTTCTTTTCCTTATACATTCATTTTTTCCACGTTTTTGCACTCAAAACAACTTTCCTCCTCCGCGTACACACTGTTTTTAACATTCCAAACCCATCTGACTCACAAAACTGTCTAAAAAGCTATTTAAACCAATACCACCCTTTTGTTTTTTTTCGTTATACATTAAATTTTTCCACGTTTCGGCACTCAAAACAACTTTAATCCTTCGCGTATACACTGTTTTTATGATTCCGAACCCATCTGTCTCACAAAATCGTCTAAAAGACCATTTAAACCAATACCTCCCTTTTGTTTCTTTTCCTTATACATTCATTTTTTCCACGTTTTTGCACTCAAAACAACTTTCCTCCTCCGCGTACACACTGTTTTTAAGATTCCCAACCCATCTGACTCACAAAACTGTCTAAAAAGCCGTTTAAACCAATACCGCCCTGTCATTTTTTCCACGTTTTTGCACTCAAAACAATTTTCTTCCTTCTCGTACACACTTTTTTTATGAATCCGAACCACCTGACTCACAAAAACCGTCTAAAAGGCCATTTAAACCAATACCGCCCATTTGTTTCTTTTCCTTATACATTCATTTTTTCCACGTTTCGGCACTCAAAACAACTTTCCTCCTTCGCGTACACACTGTTTTTAAGATTCCAAACCCATCTGAATCACAAAACTGTCTAAAAAGCCATTTAAACCAATACCGCCCTTATGTTTTTTTTCGTTATACATTAATTTTTTCCACGTTTTTGCACTCAAAACAACTTTCCTCCTTCGCGTACACACTGTTTTTATGATTCCGAACCCACCTGACTCACAAAACCGTCTAAAAGGCCATTTAAACCAATACCGCCCTTTTGTTTCTTTTCCTTATACATTCATTTTTTCCACGTTTCGGCACTCAAAACAACTTTCCTCCTTCGCGTACACACTGTTTTTATGATTCCGAACCCATCTGTCTCACAAAATCGTCTAAAAGACCATTTAAAGCAATACCTCCCTTTTGTTTCTTTTCCTTATACATTCATTTTTTATACGTTTTTGCACTCAAGACAACTTTCCTCCTTCGCGTACACACTGTTTTTAAGATTCCAAACCCATCTGAATCACAAAACTGTGTAAAAAGCCATTTAAACCAATACCGCCTTTATGTTTTTTTTCGTTATATATTAATTTTTTCCACGTTTTTGCACTTAAAACAACTTTCCTCCTTCTCGTACACACTTTTTTTATGAATCCGAACCCACCTGACTCACAAAAACCGTCCAAAAGGCCATTTAAACCAATACCGCCCATTTGTTTCTTTTCCTTATACATTCATTTTTTCCACATTTTTGTACTCAAAACAACTTTCCTCCTTCGCGTACACACTGTTTTTATGATTCCGAACCCATCTTACTCACAAAACTGTCTAAAAAGCCATTTAAACCAATACCGCCCTTTTGTTTCTTTTCCTTATACATTTATTTTTTCCACGTTTCGGCACTGAAAACAACTTTCCTCCTTTGCGTACACACTGTTTTTATGATTCCGAACCCATCTGTCTCACAAAATCGTCTAAAAGACCATTTAAACCAATACCTCCCTTTTGTTTCTTTTCCTTATACATTCACTTTTTCCACGTTTCGGCACTGAAAACAACTTTCCTCCTTTGCGTACACACTGTTTTTATGATTCCGAACCCATCTGTCTCACAAAATCGTCTAAAAGACCATTTAAACCAATACCTCCCTTTTGTTTCTTTTCCTTATACATTCATTTTTTCCACGTTTTTGCACTCAAGACAACTTTCCTCCTTCGCGTACACACTGTTTTTAAGATTCCAAACCCATCTGAATCACAAAACTGTCTAAAAAGCTATTTAAACCAATACCGCCCTTTTGTTTTTTTTCGTTATACATTAATTTTTTCCACGTTTCGGCACTCAAAACAACTTTAATCCTTCGCGTACACACTGTTTTTATGATTCCGAACCCATCTGACTCACAAAATCGCCTAAAAGACCATTTAAACCAATACCTCCCTTTTGTTTCTTTTCCTTATACATTCATTTTTACCACGTTTTTCCAACTTTCCTCCTTCTCGTACACACTTTTTTTATGATTCCGAACCCACCTGACTCACAAAACCGTCTAAAAGACCATTTAAACCAATACCTCCCTTTTGTTTCTTTTCCTTATACATTCATTTTTTCCACGTTTTTGCACTCAAAACAACTTTCCTCCTCCGCGTACACACTGTTTTTAACATTCCAAACCCATCTGACTCACAAAACTGTCTAAAAAGCTATTTAAACCAATACCACCCTTTTGTTTTTTTTCGTTATACATTAAATTTTTCCACGTTTCGGCACTCAAAACAACTTTAATCCTTCGCGTATACACTGTTTTTATGATTCCGAACCCATCTGTCTCACAAAATCGTCTAAAAGACCATTTAAACCAATACGTCCCTTTTGTTTCTTTTCCTTATACATTCATTTTTTCCACGTTTTTGCACTCAAAACAACATTCCTCCTTCTTGTACACACTTTTCTGATGATTCCGAACCTACCTGACTCAAAAAACCGTCTAAAAGGCCATTTAAACCAATACCGCCTTTTTGTTTCTTTTCCTTATACATTCATTTTTTCCACGTTTTTCCAACTTTCCTCCTTCTCGTACACACTTTTTTTATGATTCCGAACCGACCTGACTCACAAAACCGTCTAAAAGACCATTTAAACCAATACCTCCCTTTTGTTTCTTTTCCTTATACATTCATTTTTTCCACGTTTTTGCACTCAAAACAACTTTCCTCCTTCGCGTACACACTTTTTTTATGATTCCGAACCCATCTGTCTCATTAAATCGTCTAAAAGACCATTTAAACCAATACCTCCCTTTTGTTTCTTTTCCTTATACATTCATTTTTTCCACGTTTTTGCACTCAAAACAACTTTCCTCCTCCGCGTACACACTGTTTTTAAGATTCCCAACCCATCTGACTCACAAAACTGTCTAAAAAGCCGTTTAAACCAATACCGCCCTGTCATTTTTTCCACGTTTTTGCACTCAAAACAATTTTCTTCCTTCTCGTACACACTTTTTTTATGAATCCGAACCACCTGACTCACAAAAACCGTCTAAAAGGCCATTTAAACCAATACCGCCCATTTGTTTCTTTTCCTTATACATTCATTTTTTCCACGTTTCGGCACTCAAAACAACTTTCCTCCTTCGCGTACACACTGTTTTTAAGATTCCAAACCCATCTGAATCACAAAACTGTCTAAAAAGCCATTTAAACCAATACCGCCCTTATGTTTTTTTTCGTTATACATTAATTTTTTCCACGTTTTTGCACTCAAAACAACTTTCCTCCTTCGCGTACACACTGTTTTTATGATTCCGAACCCACCTGACTCACAAAACCGTCTAAAAGGCCATTTAAACCAATACCGCCCTTTTGTTTCTTTTCCTTATACATTCATTTTTTCCACGTTTCGGCACTCAAAACAACTTTCCTCCTTCGCGTACACACTGTTTTTATGATTCCGAACCCATCTGTCTCACAAAATCGTCTAAAAGACCATTTAAAGCAATACCTCCCTTTTGTTTCTTTTCCTTATACATTCATTTTTTATACGTTTTTGCACTCAAGACAACTTTCCTCCTTCGCGTACACACTGTTTTTAAGATTCCAAACCCATCTGAATCACAAAACTGTGTAAAAAGCCATTTAAACCAATACCGCCTTTATGTTTTTTTTCGTTATACATTAATTTTTTCCACGTTTTTGCACTTAAAACAACTTTCCTCCTTCTCGTACACACTTTTTTTATGAATCCGAACCCACCTGACTCACAAAAACCGTCCAAAAGGCCATTTAAACCAATACCGCCCATTTGTTTCTTTTCCTTATACATTCATTTTTTCCACATTTTTGTACTCAAAACAACTTTCCTCCTTCGCGTACACACTGTTTTTATGATTCCGAACCCATCTTACTCACAAAACTGTCTAAAAAGCCATTTAAACCAATACCGCCCTTTTGTTTCTTTTCCTTATACATTTATTTTTTCCACGTTTCGGCACTGAAAACAACTTTCCTCCTTTGCGTACACACTGTTTTTATGATTCCGAACCCATCTGTCTCACAAAATCGTCTAAAAGACCATTTAAACCAATACCTCCCTTTTGTTTCTTTTCCTTATACATTCACTTTTTCCACGTTTCGGCACTGAAAACAACTTTCCTCCTTTGCGTACACACTGTTTTTATGATTCCGAACCCATCTGTCTCACAAAATCGTCTAAAAGACCATTTAAACCAATACCTCCCTTTTGTTTCTTTTCCTTATACATTCATTTTTTCCACGTTTTTGCACTCAAGACAACTTTCCTCCTTCGCGTACACACTGTTTTTAAGATTCCAAACCCATCTGAATCACAAAACTGTCTAAAAAGCTATTTAAACCAATACCGCCCTTTTGTTTTTTTTCGTTATACATTAATTTTTTCCACGTTTCGGCACTCAAAACAACTTTAATCCTTCGCGTACACACTGTTTTTATGATTCCGAACCCATCTGACTCACAAAATCGCCTAAAAGACCATTTAAACCAATACCTCCCTTTTGTTTCTTTTCCTTATACATTCATTTTTACCACGTTTTTCCAACTTTCCTCCTTCTCGTACACACTTTTTTTATGATTCCGAACCCACCTGACTCACAAAACCGTCTAAAAGACCATTTAAACCAATACCTCCCTTTTGTTTCTTTTCCTTATACATTAATTTTTTCCACGTTTTTGCACTCAAAACAACTTTCCTCCTTCGCGTACACACTGTTTTTATGATTCCGAACCAATCTGACTCACAAAATCGCCTAAAAGACCATTTAAACCAATACGTCCCTTTTGTTTCTTTTCCTTATACATTCATTTTTTCCACGTTTTTGCACTCAAAACAACATTCCTCCTTCTTGTACACACTTTTCTGATGATTCCGAACCTACCTGACTCACAAAACCGTCTAAAAGGCCATTTAAACCAATACCGCCTTTTTGTTTCTTTTCCTTATACATTCATTTTTTCCACGTTTCGGCACTCAAAACAACTTTCCTCCTTCGCGTACACACTGTTTTTATGATTCCGAACCCATCTGTCTCACAAAATCGTCTAAAAGACCATTTAAAGCAATACCTCCCTTTTGTTTCTTTTCCTTATACATTCATTTTTTATGCGTTTTTGCACTCAAGACAACTTTCCTCCTTCGCGTACACACTGTTTTTAAGATTCCAAACCCATCTGAATCACAAAACTGTGTAAAAAGCCATTTAAACCAATACCGCCTTTATGTTTTTTTTCGTTATACATTAATTTTTTCCACGTTTTTGCACTCAAAACAACTTTCCTCCTTCTCGTACACACTTTTTTTATGAATCCGAACCCACCTGACTCACAAAAACCGTCTAAAAGGCCATTTAAACCAATACCGCCCATTTGTTTCTTTTCCTTATACATTCATTTTTTCCACATTTTTGTACTCAAAACAACTTTCCTCCTTCGCGTACACACTGTTTTTATGATTCCGAACCCATCTTACTCACAAAACTGTCTAAAAAGCCATTTAAACCAATACCGCCCTTTTGTTTCTTTTCCTTATACATTTATTTTTTCCACGTTTCGGCACTGAAAACAACTTTCCTCCTTTGCGTACACACTGTTTTTATGATTCCGAACCCATCTGTCTCACAAAATCGTCTAAAAGACCATTTAAACCAATACCTCCCTTTTGTTTCTTTTCCTTATACATTCACTTTTTCCACGTTTCGGCACTGAAAACAACTTTCCTCCTTCGCGTACACACTGTTTTTATGATACCGAACCCATCTGTCTCACAAAATCGTCTAAAAGACCATTTAAACCAATACCTCCCTTTTGTTTCTTTTCCTTATACATTCATTTTTTCCACGTTTTTGCACTCAAGACAACTTTCCTCCTTCGCGTACACACTGTTTTTAAGATTCCAAACCCATCTGAATCACAAAACTGTCTAAAAAGCTATTTAAACCAATACCGCCCTTTTGTTTTTTTTCGTTATACATTAATTTTTTCCACGTTTCGGCACTCAAAACAACTTTAATCCTTCGCGTACACACTGTTTTTATGACTCCGAACCCATCTGACTCACAAAATCGCCTAAAAGACCATTTAAACCAATACCTCCCTTTTGTTTCTTTTCCTTATACATTCATTTTTACCACGTTTTTCCAACTTTCCTCCTTCTCGTACACACTTTTTTTATGATTCCGAACCCACCTGACTCACAAAACCGTCTAAAAGACCATTTAACCAATACCTCCCTTTTGTTTCTTTTCCTTATACATTCATTTTTTCCACGTTTTTGCACTCAAGACAACTTTCCTCCTCCGCGTACACACTGTTTTTAAGATTCCCAACCCATCTGACTCACAAAACTGCCTAAAAAGCCATTTAAACCAATTCCGCCCTTTTGTTTCTTTTCCTTATACATTAAATTTTTCCACGTTTCGGCACTCAAAACAACTTTAATCCTTCGCGTATACACTGTTTTTATGATTCCGAACCCATCTGTCTCACAAAATCGTCTAAAAGACCATTTAAACCAATACCTCCCTTTTGTGTCTTTTCCTTATACATTCACTTTTTCCACGTTTTTGCACTCAAGACAACTTTCCTCCTTCGCGTACAAACTGTTTTTAAGATTCCAAACCCATCTGAATCACAAAACTGTCTAAAAAGCTATTTAAACCAATACCGCCCTTTTGTTTTTTTTCGTTATACATTAATTTTTTCCACGTTTTTGCACTCAAAACAACATCCCTCCTTCTTGTACACACTTTTCTGATGATTCCGAACCTACCTGACTCACAAAACCGTCTAAAAGGCCATTTAAACCAATACCGCCTTTTTGTTTCTTTTCCTTATACATTCATTTTTTCCACGTTTTTCCAACTTTCCTCCTTCTCGTACACACTTTTTTTATGAATCCGAACCGACCTGACTCACAAAACCGTCTAAAAGACCATTTAAACCAATACCTCCCTTTTGTTTCTTTTCCTTATACATTAATTTTTTCCACGTTTTTGCACTCAAAACAACTTTCCTCCTTCAAGTACACACTGTTTTTATGATTCCGAACCAATCTGTCTCACAAAATCGTCTAAAAGACCATTTAAACCAATACCTCCCTTTTGTTTCTTTTCCTTATACATTCATTTTTTCCACGTTTTTGCACTCAAAACAACTTTCCTCCTCCGCGTACACACTGTTTTTAAGATTCCCAACCCATCTGACTCACAAAACTGTCTAAAAAGCCGTTTAAACCAATACCGCCCTGTCATTTTTTCCACGTTTTTGCACTCAAAACAATTTTCTTCCTTCTCGTACACACTTTTTTTATGAATCCGAACCACCTGACTCACAAAAACCGTCTAAAAGGCCATTTAAACCAATACCGCCCATTTGTTTCTTTTCCTTATACATTCATTTTTTCCACGTTTCGGCACTCAAAACAACTTTCCTCCTTCGCGTACACACTGTTTTTAAGATTCCAAACCCATCTGAATCACAAAACTGTCTAAAAAGCCATTTAAACCAATACCGCCCTTATGTTTTTTTTCGTTATACATTAATTTTTTCCACGTTTTTGCACTCAAAACAACTTTCCTCCTTCGCGTACACACTGTTTTTATGATTCCGAACCCACCTGACTCACAAAACCGTCTAAAAGGCCATTTAAACCAATACCGCCCTTTTGTTTCTTTTCCTTATACATTCATTTTTTCCACGTTTCGGCACTCAAAACAACTTTCCTCCTTCGCGTACACACTGTTTTTATGATTCCGAACCCATCTGTCTCACAAAATCGTCTAAAAGACCATTTAAAGCAATACCTCCCTTTTGTTTCTTTTCCTTATACATTCATTTTTTATACGTTTTTGCACTCAAGACAACTTTCCTCCTTCGCGTACACACTGTTTTTAAGATTCCAAACCCATCTGAATCACAAAACTGTGTAAAAAGCCATTTAAACCAATACCGCCTTTATGTTTTTTTTCGTTATATATTAATTTTTTCCACGTTTTTGCACTTAAAACAACTTTCCTCCTTCTCGTACACACTTTTTTTATGAATCCGAACCCACCTGACTCACAAAAACCGTCCAAAAGGCCATTTAAACCAATACCGCCCATTTGTTTCTTTTCCTTATACATTCATTTTTTCCACATTTTTGTACTCAAAACAACTTTCCTCCTTCGCGTACACACTGTTTTTATGATTCCGAACCCATCTTACTCACAAAACTGTCTAAAAAGCCATTTAAACCAATACCGCCCTTTTGTTTCTTTTCCTTATACATTTATTTTTTCCACGTTTCGGCACTGAAAACAACTTTCCTCCTTTGCGTACACACTGTTTTTATGATTCCGAACCCATCTGTCTCACAAAATCGTCTAAAAGACCATTTAAACCAATACCTCCCTTTTGTTTCTTTTCCTTATACATTCACTTTTTCCACGTTTCGGCACTGAAAACAACTTTCCTCCTTTGCGTACACACTGTTTTTATGATTCCGAACCCATCTGTCTCACAAAATCGTCTAAAAGACCATTTAAACCAATACCTCCCTTTTGTTTCTTTTCCTTATACATTCATTTTTTCCACGTTTTTGCACTCAAGACAACTTTCCTCCTTCGCGTACACACTGTTTTTAAGATTCCAAACCCATCTGAATCACAAAACTGTCTAAAAAGCTATTTAAACCAATACCGCCCTTTTGTTTTTTTTCGTTATACATTAATTTTTTCCACGTTTCGGCACTCAAAACAACTTTAATCCTTCGCGAGAACTTTGTTTTGAGTGCAAAAACGTGGAAAAAATGAATGTATAAGGAAAAGAAACAAAAGGGCGGTATTGGTTTAAATGGCCTTTTTATGATTCCGAACCCATCTGACTCACAAAATCGCCTAAAAGACCATTTAAACCAATACCTCCCTTTTGTTTCTTTTCCTTATACATTCATTTTTACCACGTTTTTCCAACTTTCCTCCTTCTCGTACACACTTTTTTTATGATTCCGAACCCACCTGACTCACAAAACCGTCTAAAAGACCATTTAAACCAATACCTCCCTTTTGTTTCTTTTCCTTATACATTCATTTTTTCCACGTTTTTGCACTCAAAACAACTTTCCTCCTCCGCGTACACACTGTTTTTAACATTCCAAACCCATCTGACTCACAAAACTGTCTAAAAAGCTATTTAAACCAATACCACCCTTTTGTTTTTTTTCGTTATACATTAAATTTTTCCACGTTTCGGCACTCAAAACAACTTTAATCCTTCGCGTATACACTGTTTTTATGATTCCGAACCCATCTGTCTCACAAAATCGTCTAAAAGACCATTTAAACCAATACGTCCCTTTTGTTTCTTTTCCTTATACATTCATTTTTTCCACGTTTTTGCACTCAAAACAACATTCCTCCTTCTTGTACACACTTTTCTGATGATTCCGAACCTACCTGACTCAAAAAACCGTCTAAAAGGCCATTTAAACCAATACCGCCTTTTTGTTTCTTTTCCTTATACATTCATTTTTTCCACGTTTTTCCAACTTTCCTCCTTCTCGTACACACTTTTTTTATGATTCCGAACCGACCTGACTCACAAAACCGTCTAAAAGACCATTTAAACCAATACCTCCCTTTTGTTTCTTTTCCTTATACATTCATTTTTTCCACGTTTTTGCACTCAAAACAACTTTCCTCCTTCGCGTACACACTTTTTTTATGATTCCGAACCCATCTGTCTCATTAAATCGTCTAAAAGACCATTTAAACCAATACCTCCCTTTTGTTTCTTTTCCTTATACATTCATTTTTTCCACGTTTTTGCACTCAAAACAACTTTCCTCCTCCGCGTACACACTGTTTTTAAGATTCCCAACCCATCTGACTCACAAAACTGTCTAAAAAGCCGTTTAAACCAATACCGCCCTGTCATTTTTTCCACGTTTTTGCACTCAAAACAATTTTCTTCCTTCTCGTACACACTTTTTTTATGAATCCGAACCACCTGACTCACAAAAACCGTCTAAAAGGCCATTTAAACCAATACCGCCCATTTGTTTCTTTTCCTTATACATTCATTTTTTCCACGTTTCGGCACTCAGAACAACTTTCCTCCTTCGCGTACACACTGTTTTTAAGATTCCAAACCCATCTGAATCACAAAACTGTCTAAAAAGCCATTTAAACCAATACCGCCCTTATGTTTTTTTTCGTTATACATTAATTTTTTCCACGTTTTTGCACTCAAAACAACTTTCCTCCTTCGCGTACACACTGTTTTTATGATTCCGAACCCACCTGACTCACAAAACCGTCTAAAAGGCCATTTAAACCAATACCGCCCTTTTGTTTCTTTTCCTTATACATTCATTTTTTCCACGTTTCGGCACTCAAAACAACTTTCCTCCTTCGCGTACACACTGTTTTTATGATTCCGAACCCATCTGTCTCACAAAATCGTCTAAAAGACCATTTAAAGCAATACCTCCCTTTTGTTTCTTTTCCTTATACATTCATTTTTTATACGTTTTTGCACTCAAGACAACTTTCCTCCTTCGCGTACACACTGTTTTTAAGATTCCAAACCCATCTGAATCACAAAACTGTGTAAAAAGCCATTTAAACCAATACCGCCTTTATGTTTTTTTTCGTTATACATTAATTTTTTCCACGTTTTTGCACTTAAAACAACTTTCCTCCTTCTCGTACACACTTTTTTTATGAATCCGAACCCACCTGACTCACAAAAACCGTCCAAAAGGCCATTTAAACCAATACCGCCCATTTGTTTCTTTTCCTTATACATTCATTTTTTCCACATTTTTGTACTCAAAACAACTTTCCTCCTTCGCGTACACACTGTTTTTATGATTCCGAACCCATCTTACTCACAAAACTGTCTAAAAAGCCATTTAAACCAATACCGCCCTTTTGTTTCTTTTCCTTATACATTTATTTTTTCCACGTTTCGGCACTGAAAACAACTTTCCTCCTTTGCGTACACACTGTTTTTATGATTCCGAACCCATCTGTCTCACAAAATCGTCTAAAAGACCATTTAAACCAATACCTCCCTTTTGTTTCTTTTCCTTATACATTCACTTTTTCCACGTTTCGGCACTGAAAACAACTTTCCTCCTTTGCGTACACACTGTTTTTATGATTCCGAACCCATCTGTCTCACAAAATCGTCTAAAAGACCATTTAAACCAATACCTCCCTTTTGTTTCTTTTCCTTATACATTCATTTTTTCCACGTTTTTGCACTCAAGACAACTTTCCTCCTTCGCGTACACACTGTTTTTAAGATTCCAAACCCATCTGAATCACAAAACTGTCTAAAAAGCTATTTAAACCAATACCGCCCTTTTGTTTTTTTTCGTTATACATTAATTTTTTCCACGTTTCGGCACTCAAAACAACTTTAATCCTTCGCGTACACACTGTTTTTATGATTCCGAACCCATCTGACTCACAAAATCGCCTAAAAGACCATTTAAACCAATACCTCCCTTTTGTTTCTTTTCCTTATACATTCATTTTTACCACGTTTTTCCAACTTTCCTCCTTCTCGTACACACTTTTTTTATGATTCCGAACCCACCTGACTCACAAAACCGTCTAAAAGACCATTTAAACCAATACCTCCCTTTTGTTTCTTTTCCTTATACATTAATTTTTTCCACGTTTTTGCACTCAAAACAACTTTCCTCCTTCGCGTACACACTGTTTTTATGATTCCGAACCAATCTGACTCACAAAATCGCCTAAAAGACCATTTAAACCAATACGTCCCTTTTGTTTCTTTTCCTTATACATTCATTTTTTCCACGTTTTTGCACTCAAAACAACATTCCTCCTTCTTGTACACACTTTTCTGATGATTCCGAACCTACCTGACTCACAAAACCGTCTAAAAGGCCATTTAAACCAATACCGCCTTTTTGTTTCTTTTCCTTATACATTCATTTTTTCCACGTTTCGGCACTCAAAACAACTTTCCTCCTTCGCGTACACACTGTTTTTATGATTCCGAACCCATCTGTCTCACAAAATCGTCTAAAAGACCATTTAAAGCAATACCTCCCTTTTGTTTCTTTTCCTTATACATTCATTTTTTATGCGTTTTTGCACTCAAGACAACTTTCCTCCTTCGCGTACACACTGTTTTTAAGATTCCAAACCCATCTGAATCACAAAACTGTGTAAAAAGCCATTTAAACCAATACCGCCTTTATGTTTTTTTTCGTTATACATTAATTTTTTCCACGTTTTTGCACTCAAAACAACTTTCCTCCTTCTCGTACACACTTTTTTTATGAATCCGAACCCACCTGACTCACAAAAACCGTCTAAAAGGCCATTTAAACCAATACCGCCCATTTGTTTCTTTTCCTTATACATTCATTTTTTCCACATTTTTGTACTCAAAACAACTTTCCTCCTTCGCGTACACACTGTTTTTATGATTCCGAACCCATCTTACTCACAAAACTGTCTAAAAAGCCATTTAAACCAATACCGCCCTTTTGTTTCTTTTCCTTATACATTTATTTTTTCCACGTTTCGGCACTGAAAACAACTTTCCTCCTTTGCGTACACACTGTTTTTATGATTCCGAACCCATCTGTCTCACAAAATCGTCTAAAAGACCATTTAAACCAATACCTCCCTTTTGTTTCTTTTCCTTATACATTCACTTTTTCCACGTTTCGGCACTGAAAACAACTTTCCTCCTTCGCGTACACACTGTTTTTATGATACCGAACCCATCTGTCTCACAAAATCGTCTAAAAGACCATTTAAACCAATACCTCCCTTTTGTTTCTTTTCCTTATACATTCATTTTTTCCACGTTTTTGCACTCAAGACAACTTTCCTCCTTCGCGTACACACTGTTTTTAAGATTCCAAACCCATCTGAATCACAAAACTGTCTAAAAAGCTATTTAAACCAATACCGCCCTTTTGTTTTTTTTCGTTATACATTAATTTTTTCCACGTTTCGGCACTCAAAACAACTTTAATCCTTCGCGTACACACTGTTTTTATGACTCCGAACCCATCTGACTCACAAAATCGCCTAAAAGACCATTTAAACCAATACCTCCCTTTTGTTTCTTTTCCTTATACATTCATTTTTACCACGTTTTTCCAACTTTCCTCCTTCTCGTACACACTTTTTTTATGATTCCGAACCCACCTGACTCACAAAACCGTCTAAAAGACCATTTAACCAATACCTCCCTTTTGTTTCTTTTCCTTATACATTCATTTTTTCCACGTTTTTGCACTCAAGACAACTTTCCTCCTCCGCGTACACACTGTTTTTAAGATTCCCAACCCATCTGACTCACAAAACTGCCTAAAAAGCCATTTAAACCAATTCCGCCCTTTTGTTTCTTTTCCTTATACATTAAATTTTTCCACGTTTCGGCACTCAAAACAACTTTAATCCTTCGCGTATACACTGTTTTTATGATTCCGAACCCATCTGTCTCACAAAATCGTCTAAAAGACCATTTAAACCAATACCTCCCTTTTGTGTCTTTTCCTTATACATTCACTTTTTCCACGTTTTTGCACTCAAGACAACTTTCCTCCTTCGCGTACACACTGTTTTTAAGATTCCAAACCCATCTGAATCACAAAACTGTCTAAAAAGCTATTTAAACCAATACCGCCCTTTTGTTTTTTTTCGTTATACATTAATTTTTTCCACGTTTTTGCACTCAAAACAACATCCCTCCTTCTTGTACACACTTTTCTGATGATTCCGAACCTACCTGACTCACAAAACCGTCTAAAAGGCCATTTAAACCAATACCGCCTTTTTGTTTCTTTTCCTTATACATTCATTTTTTCCACGTTTTTCCAACTTTCCTCCTTCTCGTACACACTTTTTTTATGAATCCGAACCGACCTGACTCACAAAACCGTCTAAAAGACCATTTAAACCAATACCTCCCTTTTGTTTCTTTTCCTTATACATTAATTTTTTCCACGTTTTTGCACTCAAAACAACTTTCCTCCTTCAAGTACACACTGTTTTTATGATTCCGAACCAATCTGTCTCACAAAATCGTCTAAAAGACCATTTAAACCAATACCTCCCTTTTGTTTCTTTTCCTTATACATTCATTTTTTCCACGTTTTTGCACTCAAAACAACTTTCCTCCTCCGCGTACACACTGTTTTTAAGATTCCCAACCCATCTGACTCACAAAACTGTCTAAAAAGCCGTTTAAACCAATACCGCCCTGTCATTTTTTCCACGTTTTTGCACTCAAAACAATTTTCTTCCTTCTCGTACACACTTTTTTTATGATTCCGAACCCACCTGACTCACAAAACCGTCTAAAAGGCCATTTAAACCAATACCGCCCTTTTGTTTCTTTTCCTTATACATTCATTTTTTCCACGTTTCGGCACTCAAAACAACTTTCCTCCTTCGCGTACACACTGTTTTTATGATTCCGAACCCATCTGTCTCACAAAATCGTCTAAAAGACCATTTAAAGCAATACCTCCCTTTTGTTTCTTTTCCTTATACATTCATTTTTTATACGTTTTTGCACTCAAGACAACTTTCCTCCTTCGCGTACACACTGTTTTTAAGATTCCAAACCCATCTGAATCACAAAACTGTGTAAAAAGCCATTTAAACCAATACCGCCTTTATGTTTTTTTTCGTTATATATTAATTTTTTCCACGTTTTTGCACTTAAAACAACTTTCCTCCTTCTCGTACACACTTTTTTTATGAATCCGAACCCACCTGACTCACAAAAACCGTCCAAAAGGCCATTTAAACCAATACCGCCCATTTGTTTCTTTTCCTTATACATTCATTTTTTCCACATTTTTGTACTCAAAACAACTTTCCTCCTTCGCGTACACACTGTTTTTATGATTCCGAACCCATCTTACTCACAAAACTGTCTAAAAAGCCATTTAAACCAATACCGCCCTTTTGTTTCTTTTCCTTATACATTTATTTTTTCCACGTTTCGGCACTGAAAACAACTTTCCTCCTTTGCGTACACACTGTTTTTATGATTCCGAACCCATCTGTCTCACAAAATCGTCTAAAAGACCATTTAAACCAATACCTCCCTTTTGTTTCTTTTCCTTATACATTCACTTTTTCCACGTTTCGGCACTGAAAACAACTTTCCTCCTTTGCGTACACACTGTTTTTATGATTCCGAACCCATCTGTCTCACAAAATCGTCTAAAAGACCATTTAAACCAATACCTCCCTTTTGTTTCTTTTCCTTATACATTCATTTTTTCCACGTTTTTGCACTCAAGACAACTTTCCTCCTTCGCGTACACACTGTTTTTAAGATTCCAAACCCATCTGAATCACAAAACTGTCTAAAAAGCTATTTAAACCAATACCGCCCTTTTGTTTTTTTTCGTTATACATTAATTTTTTCCACGTTTCGGCACTCAAAACAACTTTAATCCTTCGCGAGAACTTTGTTTTGAGTGCAAAAACGTGGAAAAAATGAATGTATAAGGAAAAGAAACAAAAGGGCGGTATTGGTTTAAATGGCCTTTTTATGATTCCGAACCCATCTGACTCACAAAATCGCCTAAAAGACCATTTAAACCAATACCTCCCTTTTGTTTCTTTTCCTTATACATTCATTTTTACCACGTTTTTCCAACTTTCCTCCTTCTCGTACACACTTTTTTTATGATTCCGAACCCACCTGACTCACAAAACCGTCTAAAAGACCATTTAAACCAATACCTCCCTTTTGTTTCTTTTCCTTATACATTCATTTTTTCCACGTTTTTGCACTCAAAACAACTTTCCTCCTCCGCGTACACACTGTTTTTAACATTCCAAACCCATCTGACTCACAAAACTGTCTAAAAAGCTATTTAAACCAATACCACCCTTTTGTTTTTTTTCGTTATACATTAAATTTTTCCACGTTTCGGCACTCAAAACAACTTTAATCCTTCGCGTATACACTGTTTTTATGATTCCGAACCCATCTGTCTCACAAAATCGTCTAAAAGACCATTTAAACCAATACGTCCCTTTTGTTTCTTTTCCTTATACATTCATTTTTTCCACGTTTTTGCACTCAAAACAACATTCCTCCTTCTTGTACACACTTTTCTGATGATTCCGAACCTACCTGACTCAAAAAACCGTCTAAAAGGCCATTTAAACCAATACCGCCTTTTTGTTTCTTTTCCTTATACATTCATTTTTTCCACGTTTTTCCAACTTTCCTCCTTCTCGTACACACTTTTTTTATGATTCCGAACCGACCTGACTCACAAAACCGTCTAAAAGACCATTTAAACCAATACCTCCCTTTTGTTTCTTTTCCTTATACATTCATTTTTTCCACGTTTTTGCACTCAAAACAACTTTCCTCCTTCGCGTACACACTTTTTTTATGATTCCGAACCCATCTGTCTCATTAAATCGTCTAAAAGACCATTTAAACCAATACCTCCCTTTTGTTTCTTTTCCTTATACATTCATTTTTTCCACGTTTTTGCACTCAAAACAACTTTCCTCCTCCGCGTACACACTGTTTTTAAGATTCCCAACCCATCTGACTCACAAAACTGTCTAAAAAGCCGTTTAAACCAATACCGCCCTGTCATTTTTTCCACGTTTTTGCACTCAAAACAATTTTCTTCCTTCTCGTACACACTTTTTTTATGAATCCGAACCACCTGACTCACAAATACCGTCTAAAAGGCCATTTAAACCAATACCGCCCATTTGTTTCTTTTCCTTATACATTCATTTTTTCCACGTTTCGGCACTCAAAACAACTTTCCTCCTTCGCGTACACACTGTTTTTAAGATTCCAAACCCATCTGAATCACAAAACTGTCTAAAAAGCCATTTAAACCAATACCGCCCTTATGTTTTTTTTCGTTATACATTAATTTTTTCCACGTTTTTGCACTCAAAACAACTTTCCTCCTTCGCGTACACACTGTTTTTATGATTCCGAACCCACCTGACTCACAAAACCGTCTAAAAGGCCATTTAAACCAATACCGCCCTTTTGTTTCTTTTCCTTATACATTCATTTTTTCCACGTTTCGGCACTCAAAACAACTTTCCTCCTTCGCGTACACACTGTTTTTATGATTCCGAACCCATCTGTCTCACAAAATCGTCTAAAAGACCATTTAAAGCAATACCTCCCTTTTGTTTCTTTTCCTTATACATTCATTTTTTATACGTTTTTGCACTCAAGACAACTTTCCTCCTTCGCGTACACACTGTTTTTAAGATTCCAAACCCATCTGAATCACAAAACTGTGTAAAAAGCCATTTAAACCAATACCGCCTTTATGTTTTTTTTCGTTATACATTAATTTTTTCCACGTTTTTGCACTTAAAACAACTTTCCTCCTTCTCGTACACACTTTTTTTATGAATCCGAACCCACCTGACTCACAAAAACCGTCCAAAAGGCCATTTAAACCAATACCGCCCATTTGTTTCTTTTCCTTATACATTCATTTTTTCCACATTTTTGTACTCAAAACAACTTTCCTCCTTCGCGTACACACTGTTTTTATGATTCCGAACCCATCTTACTCACAAAACTGTCTAAAAAGCCATTTAAACCAATACCGCCCTTTTGTTTCTTTTCCTTATACATTTATTTTTTCCACGTTTCGGCACTGAAAACAACTTTCCTCCTTTGCGTACACACTGTTTTTATGATTCCGAACCCATCTGTCTCACAAAATCGTCTAAAAGACCATTTAAACCAATACCTCCCTTTTGTTTCTTTTCCTTATACATTCACTTTTTCCACGTTTCGGCACTGAAAACAACTTTCCTCCTTTGCGTACACACTGTTTTTATGATTCCGAACCCATCTGTCTCACAAAATCGTCTAAAAGACCATTTAAACCAATACCTCCCTTTTGTTTCTTTTCCTTATACATTCATTTTTTCCACGTTTTTGCACTCAAGACAACTTTCCTCCTTCGCGTACACACTGTTTTTAAGATTCCAAACCCATCTGAATCACAAAACTGTCTAAAAAGCTATTTAAACCAATACCGCCCTTTTGTTTTTTTTCGTTATACATTAATTTTTTCCACGTTTCGGCACTCAAAACAACTTTAATCCTTCGCGTACACACTGTTTTTATGATTCCGAACCCATCTGACTCACAAAATCGCCTAAAAGACCATTTAAACCAATACCTCCCTTTTGTTTCTTTTCCTTATACATTCATTTTTACCACGTTTTTCCAACTTTCCTCCTTCTCGTACACACTTTTTTTATGATTCCGAACCCACCTGACTCACAAAACCGTCTAAAAGACCATTTAAACCAATACCTCCCTTTTGTTTCTTTTCCTTATACATTAATTTTTTCCACGTTTTTGCACTCAAAACAACTTTCCTCCTTCGCGTACACACTGTTTTTATGATTCCGAACCAATCTGACTCACAAAATCGCCTAAAAGACCATTTAAACCAATACGTCCCTTTTGTTTCTTTTCCTTATACATTCATTTTTTCCACGTTTTTGCACTCAAAACAACATTCCTCCTTCTTGTACACACTTTTCTGATGATTCCGAACCTACCTGACTCACAAAACCGTCTAAAAGGCCATTTAAACCAATACCGCCTTTTTGTTTCTTTTCCTTATACATTCATTTTTTCCACGTTTCGGCACTCAAAACAACTTTCCTCCTTCGCGTACACACTGTTTTTATGATTCCGAACCCATCTGTCTCACAAAATCGTCTAAAAGACCATTTAAAGCAATACCTCCCTTTTGTTTCTTTTCCTTATACATTCATTTTTTATGCGTTTTTGCACTCAAGACAACTTTCCTCCTTCGCGTACACACTGTTTTTAAGATTCCAAACCCATCTGAATCACAAAACTGTGTAAAAAGCCATTTAAACCAATACCGCCTTTATGTTTTTTTTCGTTATACATTAATTTTTTCCACGTTTTTGCACTCAAAACAACTTTCCTCCTTCTCGTACACACTTTTTTTATGAATCCGAACCCACCTGACTCACAAAAACCGTCTAAAAGGCCATTTAAACCAATACCGCCCATTTGTTTCTTTTCCTTATACATTCATTTTTTCCACATTTTTGTACTCAAAACAACTTTCCTCCTTCGCGTACACACTGTTTTTATGATTCCGAACCCATCTTACTCACAAAACTGTCTAAAAAGCCATTTAAACCAATACCGCCCTTTTGTTTCTTTTCCTTATACATTTATTTTTTCCACGTTTCGGCACTGAAAACAACTTTCCTCCTTTGCGTACACACTGTTTTTATGATTCCGAACCCATCTGTCTCACAAAATCGTCTAAAAGACCATTTAAACCAATACCTCCCTTTTGTTTCTTTTCCTTATACATTCACTTTTTCCACGTTTCGGCACTGAAAACAACTTTCCTCCTTCGCGTACACACTGTTTTTATGATACCGAACCCATCTGTCTCACAAAATCGTCTAAAAGACCATTTAAACCAATACCTCCCTTTTGTTTCTTTTCCTTATACATTCATTTTTTCCACGTTTTTGCACTCAAGACAACTTTCCTCCTTCGCGTACACACTGTTTTTAAGATTCCAAACCCATCTGAATCACAAAACTGTCTAAAAAGCTATTTAAACCAATACCGCCCTTTTGTTTTTTTTCGTTATACATTAATTTTTTCCACGTTTCGGCACTCAAAACAACTTTAATCCTTCGCGTACACACTGTTTTTATGACTCCGAACCCATCTGACTCACAAAATCGCCTAAAAGACCATTTAAACCAATACCTCCCTTTTGTTTCTTTTCCTTATACATTCATTTTTACCACGTTTTTCCAACTTTCCTCCTTCTCGTACACACTTTTTTTATGATTCCGAACCCACCTGACTCACAAAACCGTCTAAAAGACCATTTAACCAATACCTCCCTTTTGTTTCTTTTCCTTATACATTCATTTTTTCCACGTTTTTGCACTCAAGACAACTTTCCTCCTCCGCGTACACACTGTTTTTAAGATTCCCAACCCATCTGACTCACAAAACTGCCTAAAAAGCCATTTAAACCAATTCCGCCCTTTTGTTTCTTTTCCTTATACATTAAATTTTTCCACGTTTCGGCACTCAAAACAACTTTAATCCTTCGCGTATACACTGTTTTTATGATTCCGAACCCATCTGTCTCACAAAATCGTCTAAAAGACCATTTAAACCAATACCTCCCTTTTGTGTCTTTTCCTTATACATTCACTTTTTCCACGTTTTTGCACTCAAGACAACTTTCCTCCTTCGCGTACACACTGTTTTTAAGATTCCAAACCCATCTGAATCACAAAACTGTCTAAAAAGCTATTTAAACCAATACCGCCCTTTTGTTTTTTTTCGTTATACATTAATTTTTTCCACGTTTTTGCACTCAAAACAACATCCCTCCTTCTTGTACACACTTTTCTGATGATTCCGAACCTACCTGACTCACAAAACCGTCTAAAAGGCCATTTAAACCAATACCGCCTTTTTGTTTCTTTTCCTTATACATTCATTTTTTCCACGTTTTTCCAACTTTCCTCCTTCTCGTACACACTTTTTTTATGAATCCGAACCGACCTGACTCACAAAACCGTCTAAAAGACCATTTAAACCAATACCTCCCTTTTGTTTCTTTTCCTTATACATTAATTTTTTCCACGTTTTTGCACTCAAAACAACTTTCCTCCTTCGCGTACACACTGTTTTTATGATTCCGAACCAATCTGTCTCACAAAATCGTCTAAAAGACCATTTAAACCAATACCTCCCTTTTGTTTCTTTTCCTTATACATTCATTTTTTCCACGTTTTTGCACTCAAAACAACTTTCCTCCTCCGCGTACACACTGTTTTTAAGATTCCCAACCCATCTGACTCACAAAACTGTCTAAAAAGCCGTTTAAACCAATACCGCCCTGTCATTTTTTCCACGTTTTTGCACTCAAAACAATTTTCTTCCTACTCGTACACACTTTTTTTATGAATCCGAACCACCTGACTCACAAAAACCGTCTAAAAGGCCATTTAAACCAATACCGCCCATTTGTTTCTTTTCCTTATACATTCATTTTTTCCACGTTTTTGCACTCAAAACAACTTTCCTCCTTTGCGTACACACCGTTTTTATGATTCCGAACCCATCTGACTCACAAAATCGCCTAAAAGACCATTTAAACCAATACCTCCCTTTTGTTTCTTTTCCTTATACATTCATTTTTACCACGTTTTTCCAACTTTCCTCCTTCTCGTACACACTTTTTTTATGATTCCGAACCCACCTGACTCACAAAACCGTCTAAAAGACCATTTAAACCAATACCTCCCTTTTGTTTCTTTTCCTTATACATTCATTTTTTCCACGTTTTTGCACTCAAAACAACTTTCCTCCTCCGCGTACACACTGTTTTTAAGATTCCCAACCCATCTGACTCACAAAACTGCCTAAAAAGCCATTTAAACCAATACCGCCCTTTTGTTTCTTTTCCTTATACATTAATTTTTTCCACGTTTTTGCACTCAAAACAACTTTCCTCCTTCGCGTACACACTGTTTTTATGATTCCGAACCCATCTGACTCACAAAATCGCCTAAAAGACCATTTAAACCAATACCTCCCTTTTGTTTCTTTTCCTTATACATTCATTTTTTTCCACGTTTTTGCACTCAAAACAACTTTCCTCCTCCGCGTACACACTGTTTTTAAGATTCCCAACCCATCTGACTCACAAAACTGTCTAAAAAGCCATTTAAACCAATACCGCCCTTTTGTTTCTTTTCCTTATACATTCATTTTTTCCACGTTTTTGCACTCAAAACAATTTTCCTCCTTCGCGTACACACTTTTTTTATGATTCCGAACCCATCTGACTCACAAAATCGTTAAAAAGGCCATTTAAACCAATACAGCCCTTTTGTTTCTTTTCCTTATACATTCATTTTTTCCACGTTTTTCCAACTTTCCTCCTTCTCGTACACACTTTTTTTATGAATCCGAACCCATCTGACTCACAAAAACCGTCTAAAAGGCCATTCAAACCAATACCGCCCTTTTGTTTCTTTTCTTTATACATTTATTTTTTCCACGTTTTTGCACTCAAAACAACTTTCCTCCTTCGCGTACACACTGTTTTTATGATTCCGAACCCATCTGACTCACAAAAACCGTCTAAAAGGCCATTTAAACCAATACCGCCCTTATGTTTTTTTTCGTTATACATTAATTTTTTCCACGTTTCGGCACTCAAAACAACTTTCCTCCTTCGCGTACACACTGTTTTTAAGATTCCAAACCCATCTGAATCACAAAACTGTCTAAAAAGCCATTTAAACCAATACCGCCCTTATGTTTTTTTTCGTTATACATTAATTTTTTCCACGTTTTTGCACTCAAAACAACTTTCCTCCTTCGCGTACACACTGTTTTTATGATTCCGTACCCACCTGACTCACAAAACCGTCTAAAAGGCCATTTAAACCAATACCGCCCTTTTGTTTCTTTTCCTTATACATTCATTTTTACCACGTTTTTCCAACTTTCCTCCTCCGCGTACACACTGTTTTTAAGATTCCCAACCCATCTGACTCACAAAACTGCCTAAAAAGCCATTTAAACCAATACCGCCCTTTTGTTTCTTTTCCTTATACATTAATTTTTTCCACGTTTTTGCACTCAAAACAACTTTCCTCCTTCGCGTACACACTGTTTTTATGATTCCGAACCCATCTGACTCACAAAATCGCCTAAAAGACCATTTAAACCAATACCTCCCTTTTGTTTCTTTTCCTTATACATTCATTTTTTTCCACGTTTTTGCACTCAAAACAACTTCCCTCCTCCGCGTACACACTGTTTTTAACATTCCAAACCCATCTGACTCACAAAACTGTCTAAAAAGCTATTTAAACCAATACCGCCCTTTTGTTTTTTTTCGTTATACATTAAATTTTTCCACGTTTCGGCACTCAAAACAACGTGGTTGGCACTCAAAACAACGTTGGTTTAAATGGTCTTTTAGGCGATTTTGTGAGTCAGATGGGTTCGGAATCATAAAAACAGTGTGTACGCGAAGGAGGAAAGTTGTTTTGAGTGCGTATACACTGTTTTTATGATTCCGAACCCATCTGTCTCATAAAATCGTCTAAAAGACCATTTAAACCAATACGTCCCTTTTGTTTCTTTTCCTTATACATTCATTTTTTCCACGTTTTTGCACTCAAAACAACATCCCTCCTTCTTGTACACACTTTTCTGATGATTCCGAACCTACCTGACTCACAAAACCGTCTAAAAGGCCATTTAAACCAATACCGCCTTTTTGTTTCTTTTCCTTATACATTCATTTTTTCCACGTTTTTCCAACTTTCCTCCTTCTCGTACACACTTTTTTTATGATTCCGAACCGACCTGACTCACAAAACCGTCTAAAAGACCATTTAAACCAATACCTCCCTTTTGTTTCTTTTCCTTATACATTCATTTTTTCCACGTTTTTGCACTCAAAACAACTTTCCTCCTTCGCGTACACACTTTTTTTATGATTCCGAACCCATCTGTCTCACAAAATCGTCTAAAAGACCATTTAAACCAATACCACCCTTTTGTTTCTTTTCCTTATACATTCTTTTTTTCCACGTTTTTGCACTCAAGACAACTTTCCTCCTTCGCGTACACACTGTTTTTAAGATTCCAAACCCATCTGAATCACAAAACTGTGTAAAAAGCCATTTAAACCAATACCGCCTTTATGTTTTTTTTCGTTATACATTAATTTTTTCCACGTTTTTGCACTCAAAACAACTTTCCTCCTTCTCGTACACAGTTTTTTTATGAATCCGAACCCACCTGACTCACAAAAACCGTCTAAAAGGCCATTTAAACCAATACCGCCCATTTGTTTCTTTTCCTTATACATTCATTTTTTCCACATTTTTGTACTCAAAACAACTTTCCTCCTTCGCGTACACACTGTTTTTATGATTCCGAACCCATCTTACTCACAAAAATGTCTAAAAAGCCATTTAAACCAATACCGCCCTTTTGTTTCTTTTCCTTATACATTTATTTTTTCCACGTTTCGGCACTCAAAACAACTTTCCTCCTTTGCGTACACACTGTTTTTATGATTCCGAACCCATCTGTCTTACAAAATCGTCTAAAAGACCATTTAAACCAATACCTCCCTTTTGTTTCTTTTCCTTATACATTCACTTTTTCCACGTTTTTGCACTCAAGACAACTTTCCTCCTTCGCGTACACACTGTTTTTAAGATTCCAAACCCATCTGAATCACAAAACTGTCTAAAAAGCTATTTAAACCAATACCGCCCTTTTGTTTTTTTTTCGTTATACATTAATTTTTTCCACGTTTCGGCACTCAAAACAACTTTAATCCTTCGCGTACACACTGTTTTTATGATTCCGAACCCATCTGACTCACAAAATCGCCTAAAAGCCCATTTAAACCAATACCTCCCTTTTGTTTCTTTTCCTTATACATTCATTTTTACCACGTTTTTCCAACTTTCCTCCTTCTCGTACACACTTTTTTTATGATTCCGAACCCACCTGACTCACAAAACCGTCTAAAAGACCATTTAAACCAATACCTCCCTTTTGTTTCTTTTCCTTATACATTCATTTTTTCCACGTTTTTGCACTCAAAACAACTTTCCTCCTCCGCGTACACACTGTTTTTAAGATTCCCAACCCATCTGACTCACAAAACTGCCTAAAAAGCCATTTAATCCAATACCGCCCTTTTGTTTCTTTTCCTTATACATTAATTTTTTCCACGTTTTTGCACTCAAAACAACTTTCCTCCTTCGCGTACACACTGTTTTTATGATTCCGAACCCATCTGACTCACAAAATCGCCTAAAAGACCATTTAAACCAATACCTCCCTTTTGTTTCTTTTCCTTATACATTCATTTTTTTCCACGTTTTTGCACTCAAAACAACTTTCCTCCTCCGCGTACACACTGTTTTTAACATTCCAAACCCATCTGACTCACAAAACTGTCTAAAAAGCTATTTAAACCAATACCGCCCTTTTGTTTTTTTTCGTTATACATTAAATTTTTCCACGTTTCGGCACTCAAAACAACTTTAATCCTTCGCGTATACACTGTTTTTATGATTCCGAACCCATCTGTCTCACAAAATCGTCTAAAAGACCATTTAAACCAATACGTCCCTTTTGTTTCTTTTCCTTATACATTCATTTTTTCCACGTTTTTGCACTCAAAACAACATCCCTCCTTCTTGTACACACTTTTCTGATGATTCCGAACCTACCTGACTCACAAAACCGTCTAAAAGGCCATTTAAACCAATACCGCCTTTTTGTTTCTTTTCCTTATACATTCATTTTTTCCACGTTTTTCCAACTTTCCTCCTTCTCGTACACACTTTTTTTATGATTCCGAACCGACCTGACTCACAAAACCGTCTAAAAGACCATTTAAACCAATACCTCCCTTTTGTTTCTTTTCCTTATACATTCATTTTTTCCACGTTTTTGCACTCAAAACAACTTTCCTCCTTCGCGTACACACTTTTTTTATGATTCCGAACCCATCTGTCTCACAAAATCGTCTAAAAGACCATTTAAACCAATACCACCCTTTTGTTTCTTTTCCTTATACATTCATTTTTTCCACGTTTTTGCACTCAAAACAACTTTCCTCCTCCGCGTACACACTGTTTTTAAGATTCCAAACCCATCTGAATCACAAAACTGTGTAAAAAGCCATTTAAACCAATACCGCCTTTATGTTTTTTTTCGTTATACATTAATTTTTTCCACGTTTTTGCACTCAAAACAACTTTCCTCCTTCTCGTACACACTTTTTTTATGAATCCGAACCCACCTGACTCACAAAAACTGTCTAAAAGGCCATTTAAACCAATACCGCCCATTTGTTTCTTTTCCTTATACATTCATTTTTTCCACATTTTTGTACTCAAAACAACTTTCCTCCTTCGCGTACACACTGTTTTTATGATTCCGAACCCATCTTACTCACAAAACTGTCTAAAAAGCCATTTAAACCAATACCGCCCTTTTGTTTCTTTTCCTTATACATTTATTTTTTCCACGTTTCGGCACTCAAAACAACTTTCCTCCTTTGCGTACACACTGTTTTTATGATTCCGAACCCATCTGTCTTACAAAATCGTCTAAAAGACCATTTAAACCAATACCTCCCTTTTGTTTCTTTTCCTTATACATTCACTTTTTCCACGTTTTTGCACTCAAGACAACTTTCCTCCTTCGCGTACACACTGTTTTTAAGATTCCAAACCCATCTGAATCACAAAACTGTCTAAAAAGCTATTTAAACCAATACCGCCCTTTTGTTTTTTTTCGTTATACATTAATTTTTTCCACGTTTCGGCACTCAAAACAACTTTAATCCTTCGCGTACACACTGTTTTTATGACTCCGAACCCATCTGACTCACAAAATCGCCTAAAAGACCATTTAAACCAATACCTCCCTTTTGTTTCTTTTCCTTATACATTCATTTTTACCACGTTTTTCCAACTTTCCTCCTTCTCGTACACACTTTTTTTATGATTCCGAACCCACCTGACTCACAAAACCGTCTAAAAGACCATTTAACCAATACCTCCCTTTTGTTTCTTTTCCTTATACATTCATTTTTTCCACGTTTTTGCACTCAAGACAACTTTCCTCCTCCGCGTACACACTGTTTTTAAGATTCCAAACCCATCTGAATCACAAAACTGTCTAAAAAGCTATTTAAACCAATACCGCCCTTTTGTTTTTTTTCGTTATACATTAATTTTTTCCACGTTTTTGCACTCAAAACAACATCCCTCCTTCTTGTACACACTTTTCTGATGATTCCGAACCTACCTGACTCACAAAACCGTCTAAAAGGCCATTTAAACCAATACCGCCTTTTTGTTTCTTTTCCTTATACATTCATTTTTTCCACGTTTTTCCAACTTTCCTCCTTCTCGTACACACTTTTTTTATGAATCCGAACCGACCTGACTCACAAAACCGTCTAAAAGACCATTTAAACCAATACCTCCCTTTTGTTTCTTTTCCTTATACATTCATTTTTTCCACGTTTTTGCACTCAAAACAACTTTCCTCCTTCGCGTACACACTTTTTTTATGATTCCGAACCCATCTGTCTCACAAAATCGTCTAAAAGACCATTTAAACCAATACCTCCCTTTTGTTTCTTTTCCTTATACATTCATTTTTTCCACGTTTTTGCACTCAAAACAACTTTCCTCCTCCGCGTACACACTGTTTTTAAGATTCCCAACCCATCTGACTCACAAAACTGTCTAAAAAGCCGTTTAAACCAATACCGCCCTGTCATTTTTTCCACGTTTTTGCACTCAAAACAATTTTCTTCCTTCTCGTACACGCTTTTTTTATGAATCCGAACCACCTGACTCACAAAAACCGTCTAAAAGGCCATTTAAACCAATACCGCCCATTTGTTTCTTTTCCTTATACATTCATTTTTTCCACGTTTTTGCACTCAAGACAACTTTCCTCCTTCGCGTACACACTGTTTTTAAGATTCCAAACCCATCTGAATCACAAAACTGTGTAAAAAGCCATTTAAACCAATACCGCCTTTATGTTTTTTTTCGTTGTACATTAATTTTTTCCACGTTTTTGCACTCAAAACAACTTTCCTCCTTCTCGTACACACTTTTTTTATGAATCCGAACCCACCTGACTCACAAAAACCGTCTAAAAGGCCATTTAAACCAATACCGCCCATTTGTTTCTTTTCCTTATACATTCATTTTTTCCACATTTTTGTACTCAAAACAAATTTCCTCCTTCGCGTACACACTGTTTTTATGATTCCGAACCCATCTTACTCACAAAACTGTCTAAAAAGCCATTTAAACCAATACCGCCCTTTTGTTTCTTTTCCTTATACATTTATTTTTTCCACGTTTCGGCACTCAAAACAACTTTCCTCCTTTGCGTACACACTGTTTTTATGATTCCGAACCCATCTGTCTCACAAAATCGTCTAAAAGACCATTTAAACCAATACCTCCCTTTTGTTTCTTTTCCTTATACATTCACTTTTTCCACGTTTTTGCACTCAAGACAACTTTCCTCCTTCGCGTACACACTGTTTTTAAGATTCCAAACCCATCTGAATCACAAAACTGTCTAAAAAGCTATTTAAACCAATACCGCCCTTTTGTTTTTTTTCGTTATACATTAATTTTTTCCACGTTTCGGCACTCAAAACAACTTTAATCCTTCGCGTACACACTGTTTTTATGACTCCGAACCCATCTGACTCACAAAATCGCCTAAAAGACCATTTAAACCAATACCTCCCTTTTGTTTCTTTTCCTTATACATTCATTTTTACCACGTTTTTCCAACTTTCCTCCTTCTCGTACACACTTTTTTTATGATTCCGAACCCACCTGACTCACAAAACCGTCTAAAAGACCATTTAACCAATACCTCCCTTTTGTTTCTTTTCCTTATACATTCATTTTTTCCACGTTTTTGCACTCAAGACAACTTTCCTCCTCCGCGTACACACTGTTTTTAAGATTCCAAACCCATCTGAATCACAAAACTGTCTAAAAAGCTATTTAAACCAATACCGCCCTTTTGTTTTTTTTCGTTATACATTAATTTTTTCCACGTTTTTGCACTCAAAACAACATCCCTCCTTCTTGTACACACTTTTCTGATGATTCCGAACCTACCTGACTCACAAAACCGTCTAAAAGGCCATTTAAACCAATACCGCCTTTTTGTTTCTTTTCCTTATACATTCATTTTTTCCACGTTTTTCCAACTTTCCTCCTTCTCGTACACACTTTTTTTATGAATCCGAACCGACCTGACTCACAAAACCGTCTAAAAGACCATTTAAACCAATACCTCCCTTTTGTTTCTTTTCCTTATACATTCATTTTTTCCACGTTTTTGCACTCAAAACAACTTTCCTCCTTCGCGTACACACTTTTTTTATGATTCCGAACCCATCTGTCTCACAAAATCGTCTAAAAGACCATTTAAACCAATACCTCCCTTTTGTTTCTTTTCCTTATACATTCATTTTTTCCACGTTTTTGCACTCAAAACAACTTTCCTCCTCCGCGTACACACTGTTTTTAAGATTCCCAACCCATCTGACTCACAAAACTGTCTAAAAAGCCGTTTAAACCAATACCGCCCTGTCATTTTTTCCACGTTTTTGCACTCAAAACAATTTTCTTCCTTCTCGTACACGCTTTTTTTATGAATCCGAACCACCTGACTCACAAAAACCGTCTAAAAGGCCATTTAAACCAATACCGCCCATTTGTTTCTTTTCCTTATACATTCATTTTTTCCACGTTTTTGCACTCAAGACAACTTTCCTCCTTCGCGTACACACTGTTTTTAAGATTCCAAACCCATCTGAATCACAAAACTGTGTAAAAAGCCATTTAAACCAATACCGCCTTTATGTTTTTTTTCGTTGTACATTAATTTTTTCCACGTTTTTGCACTCAAAACAACTTTCCTCCTTCTCGTACACACTTTTTTTATGAATCCGAACCCACCTGACTCACAAAAACCGTCTAAAAGGCCATTTAAACCAATACCGCCCATTTGTTTCTTTTCCTTATACATTCATTTTTTCCACATTTTTGTACTCAAAACAAATTTCCTCCTTCGCGTACACACTGTTTTTATGATTCCGAACCCATCTTACTCACAAAACTGTCTAAAAAGCCATTTAAACCAATACCGCCCTTTTGTTTCTTTTCCTTATACATTTATTTTTTCCACGTTTCGGCACTCAAAACAACTTTCCTCCTTTGCGTACACACTGTTTTTATGATTCCGAACCCATCTGTCTCACAAAATCGTCTAAAAGACCATTTAAACCAATACCTCCCTTTTGTTTCTTTTCCTTATACATTCACTTTTTCCACGTTTTTGCACTCAAGACAACTTTCCTCCTTCGCGTACACACTGTTTTTAAGATTCCAAACCCATCTGAATCACAAAACTGTCTAAAAAGCTATTTAAACCAATACCGCCCTTTTATTTTTTTTCGTTATACATTAATTTTTTCCACGTTTCGGCACTCAAAACAACTTTAATCCTTCGCGTACACACTGTTTTTATGATTCCGAACCCATCTGACTCACAAAATCGCCTAAAAGACCATTTAAACCAATACCTCCCTTTTGTTTCTTTTCCTTATACATTCATTTTTACCACGTTTTTCCAACTTTCCTCCTTCTCGTACACACTTTTTTTATGATTCCGAACCCACCTGACTCACAAAAACCGTCCAAAAGGCCATTTAAACCAATACCGCCCATTTGTTTCTTTTCCTTATACATTCATTTTTTCCACATTTTTGTACTCAAAACAACTTTCCTCCTTCGCGTACACACTGTTTTTATGATTCCGAACCCATCTTACTCACAAAACTGTCTAAAAAGCCATTTAAACCAATACCGCCCTTTTGTTTCTTTTCCTTATACATTTATTTTTTCCACGTTTCGGCACTGAAAACAACTTTCCTCCTTTGCGTACACACTGTTTTTATGATTCCGAACCCATCTGTCTCACAAAATCGTCTAAAAGACCATTTAAACCAATACCTCCCTTTTGTTTCTTTTCCTTATACATTCACTTTTTCCACGTTTCGGCACTGAAAACAACTTTCCTCCTTTGCGTACACACTGTTTTTATGATTCCGAACCCATCTGTCTCACAAAATCGTCTAAAAGACCATTTAAACCAATACCTCCCTTTTGGTTCTTTTCCTTATACATTCATTTTTTCCACGTTTTTGCACTCAAGACAACTTTCCTCCTTCGCGTACACACTGTTTTTAAGATTCCAAACCCATCTGAATCACAAAACTGTCTAAAAAGCTATTTAAACCAATACCGCCCTTTTGTTTTTTTTCGTTATACATTAATTTTTTCCACGTTTCGGCACTCAAAACAACTTTAATCCTTCGCGTACACACTGTTTTTATGATTCCGAACCCATCTGACTCACAAAATCGCCTAAAAGACCATTTAAACCAATACCTCCCTTTTGTTTCTTTTCCTTATACATTCATTTTTACCACGTTTTTCCAACTTTCCTCCTTCTCGTACACACTTTTTTTATGATTCCGAACCCACCTGACTCACAAAACCGTCTAAAAGACCATTTAAACCAATACCTCCCTTTTGTTTCTTTTCCTTATACATTCATTTTTTCCACGTTTTTGCACTCAAAACAACTTTCCTCCTCCGCGTACACACTGTTTTTAACATTCCAAACCCATCTGACTCACAAAACTGTCTAAAAAGCTATTTAAACCAATACCACCCTTTTGTTTTTTTTCGTTATACATTAAATTTTTCCACGTTTCGGCACTCAAAACAACTTTAATCCTTCGCGTATACACTGTTTTTATGATTCCGAACCCATCTGTCTCACAAAATCGTCTAAAAGACCATTTAAACCAATACGTCCCTTTTGTTTCTTTTCCTTATACATTCATTTTTTCCACGTTTTTGCACTCAAAACAACATTCCTCCTTCTTGTACACACTTTTCTGATGATTCCGAACCTACCTGACTCACAAAACCGTCTAAAAGGCCATTTAAACCAATACCGCCTTTTTGTTTCTTTTCCTTATACATTCATTTTTTCCACGTTTTTCCAACTTTCCTCCTTCTCGTACACACTTTTTTTATGATTCCGAACCGACCTGACTCACAAAACCGTCTAAAAGACCATTTAAACCAATACCTCCCTTTTGTTTCTTTTCCTTATACATTCATTTTTTCCACGTTTTTGCACTCAAAACAACTTTCCTCCTTCGCGTACACACTTTTTTTATGATTCCGAACCCATCTGTCTCACAAAATCGTCTAAAAGACCATTTAAACCAATACCTCCCTTTTGTTTCTTTTCCTTATACATTCATTTTTTCCACGTTTTTGCACTCAAAACAACTTTCCTCCTCCGCGTACACACTGTTTTTAAGATTCCCAACCCATCTGACTCACAAAACTGTCTAAAAAGCCGTTTAAACCAATACCGCCCTGTCATTTTTTCCACGTTTTTGCACTCAAAACAATTTTCTTCCTTCTCGTACACACTTTTTTTATGAATCCGAACCACCTGACTCACAAAAACCGTCTAAAAGGCCATTTAAACCAATACCGCCCATTTGTTTCTTTTCCTTATACATTCATTTTTTCCACGTTTCGGCACTCAAAACAACTTTCCTCCTTCGCGTACACACTGTTTTTAAGATTCCAAACGCATCTGAATCACAAAACTGTCTAAAAAGCCATTTAAACCAATACCGCCCTTATGTTTTTTTTCGTTATACATTAATTTTTTCCACGTTTTTGCACTCAAAACAACTTTCCTCCTTCGCGTACACACTGTTTTTATGATTCCGAACCCACCTGACTCACAAAACCGTCTAAAAGGCCATTTAAACCAATACCGCCCTTTTGTTTCTTTTCCTTATACATTCATTTTTTCCACGTTTCGGCACTCAAAACAACTTTCCTCCTTCGCGTACACACTGTTTTTATGATTCCGAACCCATCTGTCTCACAAAATCGTCTAAAAGACCATTTAAAGCAATACCTCCCTTTTGTTTCTTTTCCTTATACATTCATTTTTTATACGTTTTTGCACTCAAGACAACTTTCCTCCTTCGCGTACACACTGTTTTTAAGATTCCAAACCCATCTGAATCACAAAACTGTGTAAAAAGCCATTTAAACCAATACCGCCTTTATGTTTTTTTTCGTTGTACATTAATTTTTTCCACGTTTTTGCACTCAAAACAACTTTCCTCCTTCTCGTACACACTTTTTTTATGAATCCGAACCCACCTGACTCACAAAAACCGTCTAAAAGGCCATTTAAACCAATACCGCCCATTTGTTTCTTTTCCTTATACATTCATTTTTTCCACATTTTTGTACTCAAAACAAATTTCCTCCTTCGCGTACACACTGTTTTTATGATTCCGAACCCATCTTACTCACAAAACTGTCTAAAAAGCCATTTAAACCAATACCGCCCTTTTGTTTCTTTTCCTTATACATTTATTTTTTCCACGTTTCGGCACTCAAAACAACTTTCCTCCTTTGCGTACACACTGTTTTTATGATTCCGAACCCATCTGTCTCACAAAATCGTCTAAAAGACCATTTAAACCAATACCTCCCTTTTGTTTCTTTTCCTTATACATTCACTTTTTCCACGTTTTTGCACTCAAGACAACTTTCCTCCTTCGCGTACACACTGTTTTTAAGATTCCAAACCCATCTGAATCACAAAACTGTCTAAAAAGCTATTTAAACCAATACCGCCCTTTTATTTTTTTTCGTTATACATTAATTTTTTCCACGTTTCGGCACTCAAAACAACTTTAATCCTTCGCGTACACACTGTTTTTATGATTCCGAACCCATCTGACTCACAAAATCGCCTAAAAGACCATTTAAACCAATACCTCCCTTTTGTTTCTTTTCCTTATACATTCATTTTTACCACGTTTTTCCAACTTTCCTCCTTCTCGTACACACTTTTTTTATGATTCCGAACCCACCTGACTCACAAAACCGTCTAAAAGACCATTTAAACCAATACCACCCTTTTGTTTTTTTTCGTTATACATTAAATTTTTCCACGTTTCGGCACTCAAAACAACTTTAATCCTTCGCGTATACACTGTTTTTATGATTCTGAACCCATCTGTCTCACAAAATCGTCTAAAAGACCATTTAAACCAATACGTCCCTTTTGTTTCTTTTCCTTATACATTCATTTTTTCCACGTTTTTGCACTCAAAACAACATTCCTCCTTCTTGTACACACTTTTCTGATGATTCCGAACCTACCTGACTCACAAAACCGTCTAAAAGGCCATTTAAACCAATACCGCCTTTTTGTTTCTTTTCCTTATACATTCATTTTTTCCACGTTTTTCCAACTTTCCTCCTTCTCGTACACACTTTTTTTATGATTCCGAACCGACCTGACTCACAAAACCGTCTAAAAGACCATTTAAACCAATACCTCCCTTTTGTTTCTTTTCCTTATACATTCATTTTTTCCACGTTTTTGCACTCAAAACAACTTTCCTCCTTCGCGTACACACTTTTTTTATGATTCCGAACCCATCTGTCTCACAAAATCGTCTAAAAGACCATTTAAACCAATACCTCCCTTTTGTTTCTTTTCCTTATACATTCATTTTTTCCACGTTTTTGCACTCAAAACAACTTTCCTCCTTCGCGTACACACTGTTTTTATGATTCCGAACCCACCTGTCTCACAAAACCGTCTAAAAGGCCATTTAAACCAATACCGCCCTTTTGTTTCTTTTCCTTATACATTCATTTTTTCCACGTTTCGGCACTCAAAACAACTTTCCTCCTTCGCGTACACACTGTTTTTAAGATTCCCAACCCATCTGACTCACAAAACTGTCTAAAAAGCCGTTTAAACCAATACCGCCCTGTCATTTTTTCCACGTTTTTGCACTCAAAACAATTTTCTTCCTTCTCGTACACACTTTTTTTATGAATCCGAACCACCTGACTCACAAAAACCGTCTAAAAGGCCATTTAAACCAATACCGCCCATTTGTTTCTTTTCCTTATACATTCATTTTTTCCACGTTTCGGCACTCAAAACAACTTTCCTCCTTCGCGTACACACTGTTTTTAAGATTCCAAACCCATCTGAATCACAAAACTGTCTAAAAAGCCATTTAAACCAATACCGCCCTTATGTTTTTTTTCGTTATACATTAATTTTTTCCACGTTTTTGCACTCAAAACAACTTTCCTCCTTCGCGTACACACTGTTTTTATGATTCCGAACCCACCTGTCTCACAAAACCGTCTAAAAGGCCATTTAAACCAATACCGCCCTTTTGTTTCTTTTCCTTATACATTCATTTTTTCCACGTTTCGGCACTCAAAACAACTTTCCTCCTTCGCGTACACACTGTTTTTATGATTCCGAACCCATCTGTCTCACAAAATCGTCTAAAAGACCATTTAAAGCAATACCTCCCTTTTGTTTCTTTTCCTTATACATTCATTTTTTATACGTTTTTGCACTCAAGACAACTTTCCTCCTTCGCGTACACACTGTTTTTAAGATTCCAAACCCATCTGAATCACAAAACTGTGTAAAAAGCCATTTAAACCAATACCGCCTTTATGTTTTTTTTCGTTATACATTAATTTTTTCCACGTTTTTGCACTTAAAACAACTTTCCTCCTTCTCGTACACACTTTTTTTATGAATCCGAACCCACCTGACTCACAAAAACCGTCCAAAAGGCCATTTAAACCAATACCGCCCATTTGTTTCTTTTCCTTATACATTCATTTTTTCCACATTTTTGTACTCAAAACAACTTTCCTCCTTCGCGTACACACTGTTTTTATGATTCCGAACCCATCTTACTCACAAAACTGTCTAAAAAGCCATTTAAACCAATACCGCCCTTTTGTTTCTTTTCCTTATACATTTATTTTTTCCACGTTTCGGCACTGAAAACAACTTTCCTCCTTTGCGTACACACTGTTTTTATGATTCCGAACCCATCTGTCTCACAAAATCGTCTAAAAGACCATTTAAACCAATACCTCCCTTTTGTTTCTTTTCCTTATACATTCACTTTTTCCACGTTTCGGCACTGAAAACAACTTTCCTCCTTTGCGTACACACTGTTTTTATGATTCCGAACCCATCTGTCTCACAAAATCGTCTAAAAGACCATTTAAACCAATACCTCCCTTTTGGTTCTTTTCCTTATACATTCATTTTTTCCACGTTTTTGCACTCAAGACAACTTTCCTCCTTCGCGTACACACTGTTTTTAAGATTCCAAACCCATCTGAATCACAAAACTGTCTAAAAAGCTATTTAAACCAATACCGCCCTTTTGTTTTTTTTCGTTATACATTAATTTTTTCCACGTTTCGGCACTCAAAACAACTTTAATCCTTCGCGTACACACTGTTTTTATGATTCCGAACCCATCTGACTCACAAAATCGCCTAAAAGACCATTTAAACCAATACCTCCCTTTTGTTTCTTTTCCTTATACATTCATTTTTACCACGTTTTTCCAACTTTCCTCCTTCTCGTACACACTTTTTTTATGATTCCGAACCCACCTGACTCACAAAACCGTCTAAAAGACCATTTAAACCAATACCTCCCTTTTGTTTCTTTTCCTTATACATTCATTTTTTCCACGTTTTTGCACTCAAAACAACTTTCCTCCTCCGCGTACACACTGTTTTTAACATTCCAAACCCATCTGACTCACAAAACTGTCTAAAAAGCTATTTAAACCAATACCACCCTTTTGTTTTTTTTCGTTATACATTAAATTTTTCCACGTTTCGGCACTCAAAACAACTTTAATCCTTCGCGTATACACTGTTTTTATGATTCCGAACCCATCTGTCTCACAAAATCGTCTAAAAGACCATTTAAACCAATACGTCCCTTTTGTTTCTTTTCCTTATACATTCATTTTTTCCACGTTTTTGCACTCAAAACAACATTCCTCCTTCTTGTACACACTTTTCTGATGATTCCGAACCTACCTGACTCACAAAACCGTCTAAAAGGCCATTTAAACCAATACCGCCTTTTTGTTTCTTTTCCTTATACATTCATTTTTTCCACGTTTTTCCAACTTTCCTCCTTCTCGTACACACTTTTTTTATGATTCCGAACCGACCTGACTCACAAAACCGTCTAAAAGACCATTTAAACCAATACCTCCCTTTTGTTTCTTTTCCTTATACATTCATTTTTTCCACGTTTTTGCACTCAAAACAACTTTCCTCCTTCGCGTACACACTTTTTTTATGATTCCGAACCCATCTGTCTCACAAAATCGTCTAAAAGACCATTTAAACCAATACCTCCCTTTTGTTTCTTTTCCTTATACATTCATTTTTTCCACGTTTTTGCACTCAAAACAACTTTCCTCCTCCGCGTACACACTGTTTTTAAGATTCCCAACCCATCTGACTCACAAAACTGTCTAAAAAGCCGTTTAAACCAATACCGCCCTGTCATTTTTTCCACGTTTTTGCACTCAAAACAATTTTCTTCCTTCTCGTACACACTTTTTTTATGAATCCGAACCACCTGACTCACAAAAACCGTCTAAAAGGCCATTTAAACCAATACCGCCCATTTGTTTCTTTTCCTTATACATTCATTTTTTCCACGTTTCGGCACTCAAAACAACTTTCCTCCTTCGCGTACACACTGTTTTTAAGATTCCAAACGCATCTGAATCACAAAACTGTCTAAAAAGCCATTTAAACCAATACCGCCCTTATGTTTTTTTTCGTTATACATTAATTTTTTCCACGTTTTTGCACTCAAAACAACTTTCCTCCTTCGCGTACACACTGTTTTTATGATTCCGAACCCACCTGACTCACAAAACCGTCTAAAAGGCCATTTAAACCAATACCGCCCTTTTGTTTCTTTTCCTTATACATTCATTTTTTCCACGTTTCGGCACTCAAAACAACTTTCCTCCTTCGCGTACACACTGTTTTTATGATTCCGAACCCATCTGTCTCACAAAATCGTCTAAAAGACCATTTAAAGCAATACCTCCCTTTTGTTTCTTTTCCTTATACATTCATTTTTTATACGTTTTTGCACTCAAGACAACTTTCCTCCTTCGCGTACACACTGTTTTTAAGATTCCAAACCCATCTGAATCACAAAACTGTGTAAAAAGCCATTTAAACCAATACCGCCTTTATGTTTTTTTTCGTTATACATTAATTTTTTCCACGTTTTTGCACTTAAAACAACTTTCCTCCTTCTCGTACACACTTTTTTTATGAATCCGAACCCACCTGACTCACAAAAACCGTCCAAAAGGCCATTTAAACCAATACCGCCCATTTGTTTCTTTTCCTTATACATTCATTTTTTCCACATTTTTGTACTCAAAACAACTTTCCTCCTTCGCGTACACACTGTTTTTATGATTCCGAACCCATCTTACTCACAAAACTGTCTAAAAAGCCATTTAAACCAATACCGCCCTTTTGTTTCTTTTCCTTATACATTTATTTTTTCCACGTTTCGGCACTGAAAACAACTTTCCTCCTTTGCGTACACACTGTTTTTATGATTCCGAACCCATCTGTCTCACAAAATCGTCTAAAAGACCATTTAAACCAATACCTCCCTTTTGTTTCTTTTCCTTATACATTCACTTTTTCCACGTTTCGGCACTGAAAACAACTTTCCTCCTTTGCGTACACACTGTTTTTATGATTCCGAACCCATCTGTCTCACAAAATCGTCTAAAAGACCATTTAAACCAATACCTCCCTTTTGTTTCTTTTCCTTATACATTCATTTTTTCCACGTTTTTGCACTCAAGACAACTTTCCTCCTTCGCGTACACACTGTTTTTAAGATTCCAAACCCATCTGAATCACAAAACTGTCTAAAAAGCTATTTAAACCAATACCGCCCTTTTGTTTTTTTTCGTTATACATTAATTTTTTCCACGTTTCGGCACTCAAAACAACTTTAATCCTTCGCGTACACACTGTTTTTATGATTCCGAACCCATCTGACTCACAAAATCGCCTAAAAGACCATTTAAACCAATACCTCCCTTTTGTTTCTTTTCCTTATACATTCATTTTTACCACGTTTTTCCAACTTTCCTCCTTCTCGTACACACTTTTTTTATGATTCCGAACCCACCTGACTCACAAAACCGTCTAAAAGACCATTTAAACCAATACCTCCCTTTTGTTTCTTTTCCTTATACATTAATTTTTTCCACGTTTTTGCACTCAAAACAACTTTCCTCCTTCGCGTACACACTGTTTTTATGATTCCGAACCAATCTGACTCACAAAATCGCCTAAAAGACCATTTAAACCAATACGTCCCTTTTGTTTCTTTTCCTTATACATTCATTTTTTCCACGTTTTTGCACTCAAAACAACATTCCTCCTTCTTGTACACACTTTTCTGATGATTCCGAACCTACCTGACTCACAAAACCGTCTAAAAGGCCATTTAAACCAATACCGCCTTTTTGTTTCTTTTCCTTATACATTCATTTTTTCCACGTTTTTCCAACTTTCCTCCTTCTCGTACACACTTTTTTTATGATTCCGAACCCATCTGACTCACAAAATCGCCTAAAAGACCATTTAAACCAATACCTCCCTTTTGTTTCTTTTCCTTATACATTCATTTTTACCACGTTTTTCCAACTTTCCTCCTTCTCGTACACACTTTTTTTATGATTCCGAACCCACCTGACTCACAAAACCGTCTAAAAGACCATTTAAACCAATACCTCCCTTTTGTTTCTTTTCCTTATACATTAATTTTTTCCACGTTTTTGCACTCAAAACAACTTTCCTCCTTCGCGTACACACTTTTTTTATGATTCCGAACCCATCTGTCTCACAAAATCGTCTAAAAGACCATTTAAACCAATACCTCCCTTTTGTTTCTTTTCCTTATACATTCATTTTTTCCACGTTTTTGCACTCAAAACAACTTTCCTCCTCCGCGTACACACTGTTTTTAAGATTCCCAACCCATCTGACTCACAAAACTGTCTAAAAAGCCGTTTAAACCAATACCGCCCTGTCATTTTTTCCACGTTTTTGCACTCAAAACAATTTTCTTCCTTCTCGTACACACTGTTTTTATGATTCCGAACCCATCTTACTCACAAAACTGTCTAAAAAGCCATTTAAACCAATACCGCCCTTTTGTTTCTTTTCCTTATACATTTATTTTTTCCACGTTTCGGCACTGAAAACAACTTTCCTCCTTTGCGTACACACTGTTTTTATGAATCCGAACCACCTGACTCACAAAAACCGTCTAAAAGGCCATTTAAACCAATACCGCCCATTTGTTTCTTTTCCTTATACATTCATTTTTTCCACGTTTCGGCACTCAAAACAACTTTCCTCCTTCGCGTACACACTGTTTTTAAGATTCCAAACCCATCTGAATCACAAAACTGTCTAAAAAGCCATTTAAACCAATACCGCCCTTATGTTTTTTTTCGTTATACATTAATTTTTTCCACGTTTTTGCACTCAAAACAACTTTCCTCCTTCGCGTACACACTGTTTTTATGATTCCGAACCCACCTGACTCACAAAACCGTCTAAAAGGCCATTTAAACCAATACCGCCCTTTTGTTTCTTTTCCTTATACATTCATTTTTTCCACGTTTCGGCACTCAAAACAACTTTAATCCTTCGCGTACACACTGTTTTTATGATTCCGAACCCATCTGACTCACAAAATCGCCTAAAAGACCATTTAAACCAATACCTCCCTTTTGTTTCTTTTCCTTATACATTCATTTTTACCACGTTTTTCCAACTTTCCTCCTTCTCGTACACACTTTTTTTATGATTCCGAACCCACCTGACTCACAAAACCGTCTAAAAGACCATTTAAACCAATACCTCCCTTTTGTTTCTTTTCCTTATACATTAATTTTTTCCACGTTTTTGCACTCAAAACAACTTTCCTCCTTCGCGTACACACTGTTTTTATGATTCCGAACCAATCTGACTCACAAAATCGCCTAAAAGACCATTTAAACCAATACGTCCCTTTTGTTTCTTTTCCTTATACATTCATTTTTTCCACGTTTTTGCACTCAAAACAACATTCCTCCTTCTTGTACACACTTTTCTGATGATTCCGAACCTACCTGACTCACAAAACCGTCTAAAAGGCCATTTAAACCAATACCGCCTTTTTGTTTCTTTTCCTTATACATTCATTTTTTCCACGTTTCGGCACTCAAAACAACTTTCCTCCTTCGCGTACACACTGTTTTTATGATTCCGAACCCATCTGTCTCACAAAATCGTCTAAAAGACCATTTAGAGCAATACCTCCCTTTTGTTTCTTTTCCTTATACATTCATTTTTTATGCGTTTTTGCACTCAAGACAACTTTCCTCCTTCGCGTACACACTGTTTTTAAGATTCCAAACCCATCTGAATCACAAAACTGTGTAAAAAGCCATTTAAACCAATACCGCCTTTATGTTTTTTTTCGTTATACATTAATTTTTTCCACGTTTTTGCACTCAAAACAACTTTCCTCCTTCTCGTACACACTTTTTTTATGAATCCGAACCCATCTTACTCACAAAACTGTCTAAAAAGCCATTTAAACCAATACCGCCCTTTTGTTTCTTTTCCTTATACATTTATTTTTTCCACGTTTCGGCACTGAAAACAACTTTCCTCCTTTGCGTACACACTGTTTTTATGATTCCGAACCCATCTGTCTCACAAAATCGTCTAAAAGACCATTTAAACCAATACCTCCCTTTTGTTTCTTTTCCTTATACATTCACTTTTTCCACGTTTCGGCACTGAAAACAACTTTCCTCCTTCGCGTACACACTGTTTTTATGATACCGAACCCATCTGTCTCACAAAATCGTCTAAAAGACCATTTAAACCAATACCTCCCTTTTGTTTCTTTTCCTTATACATTCATTTTTTCCACGTTTTTGCACTCAAGACAACTTTCCTCCTTCGCGTACACACTGTTTTTAAGATTCCAAACCCATCTGAATCACAAAACTGTCTAAAAAGCTATTTAAACCAATACCGCCCTTTTGTTTTTTTTCGTTATACATTAATTTTTTCCACGTTTCGGCACTCAAAACAACTTTAATCCTTCGCGTACACACTGTTTTTATGACTCCGAACCCATCTGACTCACAAAATCGCCTAAAAGACCATTTAAACCAATACCTCCCTTTTGTTTCTTTTCCTTATACATTCATTTTTACCACGTTTTTCCAACTTTCCTCCTTCTCGTACACACTTTTTTTATGATTCCGAACCCACCTGACTCACAAAACCGTCTAAAAGACCATTTAACCAATACCTCCCTTTTGTTTCTTTTCCTTATACATTCATTTTTTCCACGTTTTTGCACTCAAGACAACTTTCCTCCTCCGCGTACACACTGTTTTTAAGATTCCCAACCCATCTGACTCACAAAACTGCCTAAAAAGCCATTTAAACCAATTCCGCCCTTTTGTTTCTTTTCCTTATACATTAAATTTTTCCACGTTTCGGCACTCAAAACAACTTTAATCCTTCGCGTATACACTGTTTTTATGATTCCGAACCCATCTGTCTCACAAAATCGTCTAAAGGACCATTTAAACCAATACCTCCCTTTTGTGTCTTTTCCTTATACATTCACTTTTTCCACGTTTTTGCACTCAAGACAACTTTCCTCCTTCGCGTACACACTGTTTTTAAGATTCCAAACCCATCTGAATCACAAAACTGTCTAAAAAGCTATTTAAACCAATACCGCCCTTTTGTTTTTTTTCGTTATACATTAATTTTTTCCACGTTTTTGCACTCAAAACAACATCCCTCCTTCTTGTACACACTTTTCTGATGATTCCGAACCTACCTGACTCACAAAACCGTCTAAAAGGCCATTTTATTCCGCCTTTTTGTTTCTTTTCCTTATACATTCATTTTTTCCACGTTTTTCCAACTTTCCTCCTTCTCGTACACACTTTTTTTATGAATCCGAACCGACCTGACTCACAAAACCGTCTAAAAGACCATTTAAACCAATACCTCCCTTTTGTTTCTTTTCCTTATACATTAATTTTTTCCACGTTTTTGCACTCAAAACAACTTTCCTCCTTCGCGTACACACTGTTTTTATGATTCCGAACCAATCTGACTCACAAAATCGCCTAAAAGACCATTTAAACCAATACGTCCCTTTTGTTTCTTTTCCTTATACATTCATTTTTTCCACGTTTTTGCACTCAAAACAACATTCCTCCTTCTTGTACACACTTTTCTGATGATTCCGAACCTACCTGACTCACAAAACCGTCTAAAAGGCCATTTAAACCAATACCGCCTTTTTGTTTCTTTTCCTTATACATTCATTTTTTCCACGTTTCGGCACTCAAAACAACTTTCCTCCTTCGCGTACACACTGTTTTTATGATTCCGAACCCATCTGTCTCACAAAATCGTCTAAAAGACCATTTAAAGCAATACCTCCCTTTTGTTTCTTTTCCTTATACATTCATTTTTTATGCGTTTTTGCACTCAAGACAACTTTCCTCCTTCGCGTACACACTGTTTTTAAGATTCCAAACCCATCTGAATCACAAAACTGTGTAAAAAGCCATTTAAACCAATACCGCCTTTATGTTTTTTTTCGTTATACATTAATTTTTTCCACGTTTTTGCACTCAAAACAACTTTCCTCCTTCTCGTACACACTTTTTTTATGAATCCGAACCCACCTGACTCACAAAAACCGTCTAAAAGGCCATTTAAACCAATACCGCCCATTTGTTTCTTTTCCTTATACATTCATTTTTTCCACATTTTTGTACTCAAAACAACTTTCCTCCTTCGCGTACACACTGTTTTTATGATTCCGAACCCATCTTACTCACAAAACTGTCTAAAAAGCCATTTAAACCAATACCGCCCTTTTGTTTCTTTTCCTTATACATTTTTTTTTTCCACGTTTCGGCACTGAAAACAACTTTCCTCCTTTGCGTACACACTGTTTTTATGATTCCGAACCCATCTGTCTCACAAAATCGTCTAAAAGACCATTTAAACCAATACCTCCCTTTTGTTTCTTTTCCTTATACATTCACTTTTTCCACGTTTCGGCACTGAAAACAACTTTCCTCCTTCGCGTACACACTGTTTTTAAGATTCCAAACCCATCTGAATCACAAAACTGTCTAAAAAGCTATTTAAACCAATACCGCCCTTTTGTTTTTTTTCGTTATACATTAATTTTTTCCACGTTTCGGCACTCAAAACAACTTTAATCCTTCGCGTACACACTGTTTTTATGACTCCGAACCCATCTGACTCACAAAATCGCCTAAAAGACCATTTAAACCAATACCTCCCTTTTGTTTCTTTTCCTTATACATTCATTTTTTCCACGTTTTTGCACTCAAAACAACTTTCCTCCTTCGCGTACACACTTTTTTTATAATTCCGAACCCATCTGTCTCACAAAATCGTCTAAAAGACCATTTAAACCAATACCTCCCTTTTGTTTCTTTTCCTTATACATTCATTTTTTCCACGTTTTTGCACTCAAAACAACTTTCCTCCTCCGCGTACACACTGTTTTTAAGATTCCCAACCCATCTGACTCACAAAACTGTCTAAAAAGCCGTTTAAACCAATACCGCCCTGTCATTTTTTCCACGTTTTTGCACTCAAAACAATTTTCTTCCTTCTCGTACACGCTTTTTTTATGAATCCGAACCACCTGACTCACAAAAACCGTCTAAAAGGCCATTTAAACCAATACCGCCCATTTGTTTCTTTTCCTTATACATTCATTTTTTCCACGTTTTTGCACTCAAGACAACTTTCCTCCTTCGCGTACACACTGTTTTTAAGATTCCAAACCCATCTGAATCACAAAACTGTGTAAAAAGCCATTTAAACCAATACCGCCTTCATGTTTTTTTTCGTTGTACATTAATTTTTTCCACGTTTTTGCACTCAAAACAACTTTCCTCCTTCTCGTACACACTTTTTTTATGAATCCGAACCCACCTGACTCACAAAAACCGTCTAAAAGACCATTTAAACCAATACCTCCCTTTTGTTTCTTTTCCTTATACATTCATTTTTACCACGTTTTTCCAACTTTCCTCCTTCTCGTACACACTTTTTTTATGATTCCGAACCCACCTGACTCACAAAACCGTCTCAAAGACCATTTAAACCAATACCTCCCTTTTGTTTCTTTTCCTTATACATTCATTTTTTCCACGTTTTTGCACTCAAAACAACTTTCCTCCTCCGCGTACACACTGTTTTTAACATTCCAAACCCATCTGACTCACAAAACTGTCTAAAAAGCTATTTAAACCAATACCACCCTTTTGTTTTTTTTCGTTATACATTAAATTTTTCCACGTTTCGGCACTCAAAACAACTTTAATCCTTCGCGTATACACTGTTTTTATGATTCCGAACCCATCTGTCTCACAAAATCGTCTAAAAGACCATTTAAACCAATACGTCCCTTTTGTTTCTTTTCCTTATACATTCATTTTTTCCACGTTTTTGCACTCAAAACAACATTCCTCCTTCTTGTACACACTTTTCTGATGATTCCGAACCTACCTGACTCACAAAACCGTCTAAAAGGCCATTTAAACCAATACCGCCTTTTTGTTTCTTTTCCTTATACATTCATTTTTTCCACGTTTTTCCAACTTTCCTCCTTCTCGTACACACTTTTTTTATGATTCCGAACCGACCTGACTCACAAAACCGTCTAAAAGACCATTTAAACCAATACCTCCCTTTTGTTTCTTTTCCTTATACATTCATTTTTTCCACGTTTTTGCACTCAAAACAACTTTCCTCCTTCGCGTACACACTTTTTTTATGATTCCGAACCCATCTGTCTCACAAAATCGTCTAAAAGACCATTTAAACCAATACCTCCCTTTTGTTTCTTTTCCTTATACATTCATTTTTTCCACGTTTTTGCACTCAAAACAACTTTCCTCCTCCGCGTACACACTGTTTTTAAGATTCCCAACCCATCTGACTCACAAAACTGTCTAAAAAGCCGTTTAAACCAATACCGCCCTGTCATTTTTTCCACGTTTTTGCACTCAAAACAATTTTCTTCCTTCTCGTACACACTTTTTTTATGAATCCGAACCACCTGACTCACAAAAACCGTCTAAAAGGCCATTTAAACCAATACCGCCCATTTGTTTCTTTTCCTTATACATTCATTTTTTCCACGTTTCGGCACTCAAAACAACTTTCCTCCTTCGCGTACACACTGTTTTTAAGATTCCAAACCCATCTGAATCACAAAACTGTCTAAAAAGCCATTTAAACCAATACCGCCCTTATGTTTTTTTTCGTTATACATTAATTTTTTCCACGTTTTTGCACTCAAAACAACTTTCCTCCTTCGCGTACACACTGTTTTTATGATTCCGAACCCACCTGACTCACAAAACCGTCTAAAAGGCCATTTAAACCAATACCGCCCTTTTGTTTCTTTTCCTTATACATTCATTTTTTCCACGTTTCGGCACTCAAGACAACTTTCCTCCTTCGCGTACACACTGTTTTTAAGATTCCAAACCCATCTGAATCACAAAACTGTGTAAAAAGCCATTTAAACCAATACCGCCTTTATGTTTTTTTTCGTTATACATTAATTTTTTCCACGTTTTTGCACTTAAAACAACTTTCCTCCTTCTCGTACACACTTTTTTTATGAATCCGAACCCACCTGACTCACAAAAACCGTCCAAAAGGCCATTTAAACCAATACCGCCCATTTGTTTCTTTTCCTTATACATTCATTTTTTCCACATTTTTGTACTCAAAACAACTTTCCTCCTTCGCGTACACACTGTTTTTATGATTCCGAACCCATCTTACTCACAAAACTGTCTAAAAAGCCATTTAAACCAATACCGCCCTTTTGTTTCTTTTCCTTATACATTTATTTTTTCCACGTTTCGGCACTGAAAACAACTTTCCTCCTTTGCGTACACACTGTTTTTATGATTCCGAACCCATCAGTCTCACAAAATCGTCTAAAAGACCATTTAAACCAATACCTCCCTTTTGTTTCTTTTCCTTATACATTCACTTTTTCCACGTTTCGGCTCTGAAAACAACTTTCCTCCTTCGCGTACACACTGTTTTTATGATTCCGAACCCATCTGTCTCACAAAATCGTCTAAAAGACCATTTAAACCAATACCTCCCTTTTGTTTCTTTTCCTTATACATTCATTTTTTCCACGTTTTTGCACTCAAGACAACTTTCCTCCTTCGCGTACACACTGTTTTTAAGATTCCAAACCCATCTGAATCACAAAACTGTCTAAAAAGCTATTTAAACCAATACCGCCCTTTTGTTTTTTTTCGTTATACATTAATTTTTTCCACGTTTCGGCACTCAAAACAACTTTAATCCTTCGCGTACACACTGTTTTTATGATTCCGAACCCATCTGACTCACAAAATCGCCTAAAAGACCATTTAAACCAATACCTCCCTTTTGTTTCTTTTCCTTATACATTCATTTTTACCACGTTTTTCCAACTTTCCTCCTTCTCGTACACACTTTTTTTATGATTCCGAACCCACCTGACTCACAAAACCGTCTAAAAGACCATTTAAACCAATACCTCCCTTTTGTTTCTTTTCCTTATACATTAATTTTTTCCACGTTTTTGCACTCAAAACAACTTTCCTCCTTCGCGTACACACTGTTTTTATGATTCCGAACCAATCTGACTCACAAAATCGCCTAAAAGACCATTTAAACCAATACGTCCCTTTTGTTTCTTTTCCTTATACATTCATTTTTTCCACGTTTTTGCACTCAAAACAACATTCCTCCTTCTTGTACACACTTTTCTGATGATTCCGAACCTACCTGACTCACAAAACCGTCTAAAAGGCCATTTAAACCAATACCGCCTTTTTGTTTCTTTTCCTTATACATTCATTTTTTCCACGTTTCGGCACTCAAAACAACTTTCCTCCTTCGCGTACACACTGTTTTTATGATTCCGAACCCATCTGTCTCACAAAATCGTCTAAAAGACCATTTAAAGCAATACCTCCCTTTTGTTTCTTTTCCTTATACATTCATTTTTTATACGTTTTTGCACTCAAGACAACTTTCCTCCTTCGCGTACACACTGTTTTTAAGATTCCAAACCCATCTGAATCACAAAACTGTGTAAAAAGCCATTTAAACCAATACCGCCTTTATGTTTTTTTTCGTTATACATTAATTTTTTCCACGTTTTTGCACTCAAAACAACTTTCCTCCTTCTCGTACACACTTTTTTTATGAATCCGAACCCACCTGACTCACAAAAACCGTCTAAAAGGCCATTTAAACCAATACCGCCCATTTGTTTCTTTTCCTTATACATTCATTTTTTCCACATTTTTGTACTCAAAACAACTTTCCTCCTTCGCGTACACACTGTTTTTATGATTCCGAACCCATCTTACTCACAAAACTGTCTAAAAAGCCATTTAAACCAATACCGCCCTTTTGTTTCTTTTCCTTATACATTTATTTTTTCCACGTTTCGGCACTGAAAACAACTTTCCTCCTTTGCGTACACACTGTTTTTATGATTCCGAACCCATCAGTCTCACAAAATCGTCTAAAAGACCATTTAAACCAATACCTCCCTTTTGTTTCTTTTCCTTATACATTCACTTTTTCCACGTTTCGGCACTGAAAACAACTTTCCTCCTTCGCGTACACACTGTTTTTATGATTCCGAACCCATCTGTCTCACAAAATCGTCTAAAAGACCATTTAAACCAATACCTCCCTTTTGTTTCTTTTCCTTATACATTCATTTTTTCCACGTTTTTGCACTCAAGACAACTTTCCTCCTTCGCGTACACACTGTTTTTAAGATTCCAAACCCATCTGAATCACAAAACTGTCTAAAAAGCTATTTAAACCAATACCGCCCTTTTGTTTTTTTTCGTTATACATTAATTTTTTCCACGTTTCGGCACTCAAAACAACTTTAATCCTTCGCGTACACACTGTTTTTATGATTCCGAACCCATCTGACTCACAAAATCGCCTAAAAGACCATTTAAACCAATACCTCCCTTTTGTTTCTTTTCCTTATACATTCATTTTTACCACGTTTTTCCAACTTTCCTCCTTCTCGTACACACTTTTTTTATGATTCCGAACCCACCTGACTCACAAAACCGTCTAAAAGACCATTTAAACCAATACCTCCCTTTTGTTTCTTTTCCTTATACATTAATTTTTTCCACGTTTTTGCACTCAAAACAACTTTCCTCCTTCGCGTGCACACTGTTTTTATGATTCCGAACCCATCTGACTCAAAAAACTGCCTAAAAAGCCATTTAAACCAATACCGCCCTTTTGTTTCTTTTCCTTATACATTAATTTTTTCCACGTTTTTGCACTCAAAACAACTTTTCTCCTTCGCGTACACACTGTTTTTATGATTCCGAACCCATCTGACTCACAAAATCGCCTAAAAGACCATTTAAACCAATACCTCCCTTTTGTTTCTTTTCCTTATACATTCATTTTTTTCCACGTTTTTGCACTCAAAACAACTTTCCTCCTCCGCGTACACACTGTTTTTAACATTCCAAACCCATCTGACTCACAAAACTGCCTAAAAAGCCATTTAAACCAATACCGCCCTTTTGTTTCTTTTCCTTATACATTAATTTTTTCCACGTTTTTGCACTCAAAACAACTTTCCTCCTTCGCGTACACACTGTTTTTATGATTCCGAACCCATCTGACTCACAAAATCGCCTAAAAGACCATTTAAACCAATACCTCCCTTTTGTTTCTTTTCCTTATACATTCATTTTTTTCCACGTTTTTGCACTCAAAACAACTTTCCTCCTCCGCGTACACACTGTTTTTAACATTCCAAACCCATCTGACTCACAAAACTGTCTAAAAAGCTATTTAAACCAATACCGCCCTTTTGTTTTTTTTCGTTATACATTAAATTTTTCCACGTTTCGGCACTCAAAACAACTTTAATCCTTCGCGTATACACTGTTTTTATGATTCCGAACCCATCTGTCTCACAAAATCGTCTAAAAGACCATTTAAACCAATACGTCCCTTTTGTTTCTTTTCCTTATACATTCATTTTTTCCACGTTTTTGCACTCAAAACAACATTCCTCCTTCTTGTACACACTTTTCTGATGATTCCGAACCTACCTGACTCACAAAACCGTCTAAAAGGCCATTTAAACCAATACGTCCCTTTTGTTTCTTTTCCTTATACATTCATTTTTTCCACATTTTTGTACTCAAAACAACTTTCCTCCTTCGCGTACACACTGTTTTTATGATTCCGAACCCATCTTACTCAAAAAACTGTCTAAAAAGCCATTTAAACCAATACCGCCCTTTTGTTTCTTTTCCTTATACATTTATTTTTTCCACGTTTCGGCACTGAAAACAACTTTCCTCCTTTGCGTACACACTGTTTTTATGATTCCGAACCCATCTGTCTCACAAAATCGTCTAAAAGACCATTTAAACCAATACCTCCCTTTTGTTTCTTTTCCTTATACATTCACTTTTTCCACGTTTCGGCACTGAAAACAACTTTCCTACTTCTCGTACACACTTTTTTTACGATTCCGAACCCACCTGACTCACAAAACCGTCTAAAAGACCATTTAAACCAATACCGCCCTTTTGTTTCTTTTCCTTATACATTCATTTTTTCCACGTTTCGGCACTCAAAACAACTTTCCTCCTTCGCGTACACACTGTTTTTAAGATTCTAAACCCATCTGAATCACAAAACTGTCTAAAAAGCCATTTAAACCAATACCGCCCTTATGTTTTTTTTCGTTATACATTAATTTTTTCCACATTTTTGCACTCAAAACAACTTTCCTCCTTCTCGTACACACTTTTTTTATGAATCCGAACCCACCTGACTCACAAAAACCGTCTAAAAGGCCATTTAAACCAATACCTCCTTTCTGTTTCTTTTCTTTATACATTCATTTTTTCCACGTTTTTGCACTAAAGACAACTTTCCTCCTTCGCGTACACACTATTTTTATGATTCCGAACACATCTGACTCACAAAATCGTCTAAAAGACCATTTAAACCAATACCTCCCTTTTGTTTCTTTTCCTTATACATTCACTTTTTCCACGTTTTTGTACTCAAAACAACTTTCCTCCTTCGCGTACACACTGTTTTTATGATTCCGAACCCATCTGTCTCGCAAAATCGTCGAAAAGACCATTTAAACCAATACCTCCCTTTTGTTTCTTTTCCTTATACATTCACTTTTTTCACGTTTTTGCACTCAAGACAACTTTCCTCCTTCGCGTACACACTGTTTTTAAGATTCCAAACCCATCTGAATCACAAAACTGTCTAAAAAGCTATTTAAACCAATACCGCCCTTTTGTTTTTTTTCGTTATACATTAATTTTTTCCACGTTTCGGCACTCAAAACAACTTTAATCCTTCGCGTACACACTGTTTTTATGATTCCGAACCCATCTGACTCACAAAATCGCCTAAAAGACCATTTAAACCAATACCTCCCTTTTGTTTCTTTTCCTTATACATTCATTTTTACCACGTTTTTCCAACTTTCCTCCTTCTCGTACACACTTTTTTTATGATTCCGAACCCACCTGACTCACAAAACCGTCTAAAAGACCATTTAAACCAATACCTCCCTTTTGTTTCTTTTCCTTATACATTCATTTTTTCCACGTTTTTGCACTCAAAACAACTTTCCTCCTCCGCGTACACACTGTTTTTAAGATTCCCAACCCATCTGACTCACAAAACTGTCTAAAAAGCCATTTAAACCAATACCGCCCTTTTGTTTCTTTTCCTTATACATTCATTTTTTCCACGTTTTTGCACTCAAAACAACTTTCCTCCTTCTCGTACACACTTTTTTTATGAATCCGAACCCACCTGACTCACAAAAACCGTCTAAAAGGCCATTTAAACCAATACCGCCCATTTGTTTCTTTTCCTTATACATTCATTTTTTCCACGTTTTTGTACTCAAAACAACTTTCCTCCTTTGCGTACACACTGTTTTTATGATTCCGAACCCATCTGTCTCACAAAATCGTCTAAAAGACCATTTAAACCAATACCTCCCTTTTGTTTCTTTTCCTTATACATTCACTTTTTCCACGTTTTTGCACTCAAGACAACTTTCCTCCTTCGCGTACTGTTTTTAAGATTCCAAACCCATCTGAATCACAAAACTGTCTAACAAGCTATTTAAACCAATACCGCCCTTTTGTTTTTTTTCGTTATACATTAATTTTTTCCACGTTTCGGCACTCAAAACAACTTTAATCCTTCGCGTACACACTGTTTTTATGATTCCGAACCCATCTGTCTCAAAAAATCGTCTAAAAGACCATTTAAACCAATACCTCCCTTTTGTTTCTTTTCCTTATACATTCACTTTTTCCACGTTTTTGCACTCAAGACAACTTTCCTCCTTCGCGTACACACTGTTTTTAAGATTCCAAACCCATCTGAATCACAAAACTGTCTAAAAAGCTATTTAAACCAATACCGCCCTTTTGTTTTTTTTCGTTATACATTAATTTTTTCCACGTTTCGGCACTCAAAACAACTTTAATCCTTCGCGTACACACTGTTTTTATGATTCCGAACCCATCTGACTCACAAAATTGCCTAAAAGACTTTTAAACCAATACCTCCCTTTTGTTTCTTTTCCTTATGCATTCATTTTTACCACGTTTTTCCAACTTTCCTCCTTCTCGTACACACTTTTTTTATGATTCCGAATCCACCTGACTCACAAAACCGTCTAAAAGACCATTTAAACCAATACCTCCCTTTTGTTTCTTTTCCTTATACATTCATTTTTTCCACGTTTTTGCACTCAAAACAACTTTCCTCCTCCGCGTACACACTGTTTTTAAGATTCCCAACCCATCTGACTCACAAAACTGTCTAAAAAGCCATTTAAACCAATACCGCCCTTTTGTTTCTTTTCCTTATACATTCATTTTTTCCACGTTTTTGCACTCAAAACAACTTTCCTCCTTCGCGTACACACTGTTTTTATGATTCCGAACCCATCTGTCTCACAAAATCGTCTAAAAGACCATTTAAAGCAATACCTCCCTTTTGTTTCTTTTCCTTATACATTCATTTTTTCCACGTTTTTGCACTCAAGACAACTTTCCTCCTTCGCGAACACACTGTTTTTAAGATTCCAAACCCATCTGAATCACAAAACTGTGTAAAAAGCCATTTAAACCAATACCGCCTTTATGTTTTTTTTCGTTATACATTAATTTTTTCCACGTTTTTGCACTCAAAACAACTTTCCTCCTTCTCGTACACACTTTTTTTATGAATCCGAACCCACCTGACTCACAAAAACCGTCTAAAAGGCCATTTAAACCAATACCGCCCATTTGTTTCTTTTCCTTATACATTCATTTTTTCCACGTTTTTGTACTCAAAACAACTTTCCTCCTTTGCGTACACACTGTTTTTATGATTCCGAACCCATCTGTCTCACAAAATCGTCTAAAAGACCATTTAAACCAATACCTCCCTTTTGTTTCTTTTCCTTATACATTCACTTTTTCCACGTTTTTGCACTCAAGACAACTTTCCTCCTTCGCGTACACACTGTTTTTAAGATTCCAAACCCATATGAATCACAAAACTGTCTAAAAAGCTATTTAAACCAATACCGCCCTTTTGTTTTTTTTCGTTATACATTAATTTTTTCCACGTTTCGGCACTCAAAACAACTTTAATCCTTCGCGTACACACTGTTTTTATGATTCCGAACCCATCTGACTCACAAAATCCTAAAAGACCATTTAAACCAATACCTTCCTTTTGTTTCTTTTCCTTATACATTCATTTTTACCACGTTTTTCCAACTTTCCTCCTCCGCGTACACACTGTTTTTAAGATTCCCAACCCATCTGACTCACAAAACTGTCTAAAAAGCCATTTAAACCAATACCGCCCTTTTGTTTTTTTTCGTTATACATTAATTTTTTCCACGTTTTTGCACTCAAAACAACTTTCCTCCTTCTCGTACACACTTTTTTTATGAATCCGAACCCACCTGACTCACAAAAACCGTCTAAAAGGCCATTTAAACCAATACCGCCCATTTGTTTCTTTTCCTTATACATTCATTTTTTCCACGTTTTTGTACTCAAAACAACTTTCCTCCTTTGCGTACACACTGTTTTTATGATTCCGAACCCATCTGTCTCACAAAATCGTCTAAAAGACCATTTAAACCAATACCTCCCTTTTGTTTCTTTTCCTTATACATTCACTTTTTCCACGTTTTTGCACTCAAGACAACTTTCCTCCTTCGCGTACTGTTTTTAAGATTCCAAACCCATCTGAATCACAAAACTGTCTAACAAGCTATTTAAACCAATACCGCCCTTTTGTTTTTTTTCGTTATACATTAATTTTTTCCACGTTTCGGCACTCAAAACAACTTTAATCCTTCGCGTACACACTGTTTTTATGATTCCGAACCCATCTGTCTCAAAAAATCGTCTAAAAGACCATTTAAACCAATACCTCCCTTTTGTTTCTTTTCCTTATACATTCACTTTTTCCACGTTTTTGCACTCAAGACAACTTTCCTCCTTCGCGTACACACTGTTTTTAAGATTCCAAACCCATCTGAATCACAAAACTGTCTAAAAAGCTATTTAAACCAATACCGCCCTTTTGTTTTTTTTCGTTATACATTAATTTTTTCCACGTTTCGGCACTCAAAACAACTTTAATCCTTCGCGTACACACTGTTTTTATGATTCCGAACCCATCTGACTCACAAAATTGCCTAAAAGACTTTTAAACCAATACCTCCCTTTTGTTTCTTTTCCTTATGCATTCATTTTTACCACGTTTTTCCAACTTTCCTCCTTCTCGTACACACTTTTTTTATGATTCCGAATCCACCTGACTCACAAAACCGTCTAAAAGACCATTTAAACCAATACCTCCCTTTTGTTTCTTTTCCTTATACATTCATTTTTTCCACGTTTTTGCACTCAAAACAACTTTCCTCCTCCGCGTACACACTGTTTTTAAGATTCCCAACCCATCTGACTCACAAAACTGTCTAAAAAGCCATTTAAACCAATACCGCCCTTTTGTTTCTTTTCCTTATACATTCATTTTTTCCACGTTTTTGCACTCAAAACAACTTTCCTCCTTCGCGTACACACTGTTTTTATGATTCCGAACCCATCTGTCTCACAAAATCGTCTAAAAGACCATTTAAAGCAATACCTCCCTTTTGTTTCTTTTCCTTATACATTCATTTTTTCCACGTTTTTGCACTCAAGACAACTTTCCTCCTTCGCGAACACACTGTTTTTAAGATTCCAAACCCATCTGAATCACAAAACTGTGTAAAAAGCCATTTAAACCAATACCGCCTTTATGTTTTTTTTCGTTATACATTAATTTTTTCCACGTTTTTGCACTCAAAACAACTTTCCTCCTTCTCGTACACACTTTTTTTATGAATCCGAACCCACCTGACTCACAAAAACCGTCTAAAAGGCCATTTAAACCAATACCGCCCATTTGTTTCTTTTCCTTATACATTCATTTTTTCCACGTTTTTGTACTCAAAACAACTTTCCTCCTTTGCGTACACACTGTTTTTATGATTCCGAACCCATCTGTCTCACAAAATCGTCTAAAAGACCATTTAAACCAATACCTCCCTTTTGTTTCTTTTCCTTATACATTCACTTTTTCCACGTTTTTGCACTCAAGACAACTTTCCTCCTTCGCGTACACACTGTTTTTAAGATTCCAAACCCATATGAATCACAAAACTGTCTAAAAAGCTATTTAAACCAATACCGCCCTTTTGTTTTTTTTCGTTATACATTAATTTTTTCCACGTTTCGGCACTCAAAACAACTTTAATCCTTCGCGTACACACTGTTTTTATGATTCCGAACCCATCTGACTCACAAAATCCTAAAAGACCATTTAAACCAATACCTTCCTTTTGTTTCTTTTCCTTATACATTCATTTTTACCACGTTTTTCCAACTTTCCTCCTCCGCGTACACACTGTTTTTAAGATTCCCAACCCATCTGACTCACAAAACTGTCTAAAAAGCCATTTAAACCAATACCGCCCTTTTGTTTCTTTTCCTTATACATTCATTTTTTCCACGTTTTTGCACTCAAAACAATTTTCCTCCTTCGCGTACACACTTTTTTTATGATTCCGAACCCATCTGACTCACAAAATCGTTAAAAAGGCCATTTAAACCAATACCGCCCTTTTGTTTCTTTTCCTTATACATTCATTTTTTCCACGTTTTTGCACTCAAAACAACTTTCCTCCTTCTCGTACGCACTTTTTTTATGAATCCGAACCCACCTGACTCACAAAAACCGTCTAAAAGGCCATTTAAACCAATACCGCCCATTTGTTTCTTTTCCTTATACATTCATTTTTTCCACATTTTTGTACTCAAAACAACTTTCCTCCTTCGCGTACACACTGTTTTTATGATTCCGAACCCATCTTACTCACAAAACTGTCTTAAAAGCCATTTAAACCAATACCGCCTTTTTGTTTCTTTTCCTTATACATTTATTTTTTCCACGTTTCGGCACTCAAAACAACTTTCCTCCTTCTCGTACACACTTTTTTTATGAATCCGAACCCACCTGACTCACAAAAACCGTCTAAAAGGCCATTTAAACCAATACCGCCCATTTGTTTCTTTTCCTTATACATTCATTTTTTCCACATTTTTGTACTCAAAACAACTTTCCTCCTTCGCGTGCACACTGTTTTTAAGATTCCAAACCCATCTGAATCACAAAACTGTCTAAAAAGCCATTTAAACCAATACCGCCCTTATGTTTTTTTTCGTTATACATTAATTTTTTTCCACATTTTTGCACTCAAAACAACTTTCCTCCTTCTCGTACACACTTTTTTTATGAATCCGAACCCACCTGACTCACAAAAACCGTCTAAAAGGCCATTTAAACCAATACCTCCTTTCTGTTTCTTTTCTTTATACATTCATTTTTTCCACGTTTTTGCACTCAAGACAACTTTCCTCCTTCGCGTACACACTGTTTTTATGATTCCGAACCCATCTGTCTCACAAAATCGTCTAAAAGACCATTTAAACCAATACCTCCCTTTTGTTTCTTTTCCTTATACATTCACTTTTTCCACGTTTTTGCACTCAAGACAACTTTCCTCCTTCGCGTACACACTGTTTTTAAGATTCCAAACCCATCTGAATCACAAAACTGTCTAAAAAGCTATTTAAACCAATACCGCCCTTTTGTTTTTTTTCGTTATACATTAATTTTTTCCACGTTTCGGCACTCAAAACAACTTTAATCCTTCGCGAGAACTTTGTTTTGAGTGCAAAAACGTGGAAAAAATGAATGTATAAGGAAAAGAAACAAAAGGGCGGTATTGGTTTAAATGGCCTTTTTATGATTCCGAACCCATCTGACTCACAAAATCGCCTAAAAGACCATTTAAACCAATACCTCCCTTTTGTTTCTTTTCCTTATACATTCATTTTTACCACGTTTTTCCAACTTTCCTCCTTCTCGTACACAGTTTTTTTATGATTCCGAACCCACCTGACTAACAAAACCGTCTAAAAGACCATTTAAACCAATACCTCCCTTTTGTTTCTTTTCCTTATACATTCATTTTTTCCACGTTTTTGCACTCAAAACAACTTTCCTCCTCCGCGTACACACTGTTTTTAAGATTCCCAACCCATCTGACTCACAAAACTGTCTAAAAAGCCATTTAAACCAATTCCGCCCTTTTGTTTCTTTTCCTTATACATTAAATTTTTCCACGTTTCGGCACTCAAAACAACTTTAATCCTTCGCGTATACACTGTTTTTATGATTCCGAACCCATCTGTCTCACAAAATCGTCTAAAAGACCATTTAAACCAATACCTCCCTTTTGTTTCTTTTCCTTATACATTCACTTTTTCCACGTTTTTGCACTCAAGACAACTTTCCTCCTTCGCGTACACACTGTTTTTAAGATTCCAAACCCATCTGAATCACAAAACTGTCTAAAAAGCTATTTAAACCAATACCGCCCTTTTGTTTTTTTTCGTTATACATTAATTTTTTCCACGTTTTTGCACTCAAAACAACATCCCTCCTTCTTGTACACACTTTTCTGATGATTCCGAACCTACCTGACTCACAAAACCGTCTAAAAGGCTATTTAAACCAATACCGCCTTTTTGTTTCTTTTCCTTATACATTCATTTTTTCCACGTTTTTCCAACTTTCCTCCTTCTCGTACACACTTTTTTTATGATTCCGAACCGACCTGACTCACAAAACCGTCTAAAAGACCATTTAAACCAATACCTCCCTTTTGTTTCTTTTCCTTATACATTCATTTTTTCCACGTTTTTGCACTCAAAACAACTTTCCTCCTTCGCGTACACACTTTTTTTATGATTCCGAACCCATCTGTCTCACAAAATCGTCTAAAAGACCATTTAAACCAATACCTCCCTTTTGTTTCTTTTCCTTATACATTCATTTTTTCCACGTTTTTGCACTCAAAACAACTTTCCTCCTCCGCGTACACACTGTTTTTAAGATTCCCAACCCATCTGACTCACAAAACTGTCTAAAAAGCCGTTTAAACCAATACCGCCCTGTCATTTTTTCCACGTTTTTGCACTCAAAACAATTTTCTTCCTTCTCGTACACGCTTTTTTTATGAATCCGAACCACCTGACTCACAAAAACCGTCTAAAAGGCCATTTAAACCAATACCGCCCATTTGTTTCTTTTCCTTATACATTCATTTTTTCCACGTTTTTGCACTCAAGACAACTTTCCTCCTTCGCGTACACACTGTTTTTAAGATTCCAAACCCATCTGAATCACAAAACTGTGTAAAAAGCCATTTAAACCAATACCGCCTTAATGTTTTTTTTCGTTGTACATTAATTTTTTCCACGTTTTTGCACTCAAAACAACTTTCCTCCTTCTCGTACACACTTTTTTTATGAATCCGAACCCACCTGACTCACAAAAACCGTCTAAAAGGCCATTTAAACCAATACCGCCCATTTGTTTCTTTTCCTTATACATTCATTTTTTCCACATTTTTGTACTCAAAACAAATTTCCTCCTTCGCGTACACACTGTTTTTATGATTCCGAACCCATCTTACTCACAAAACTGTCTAAAAAGCCATTTAAACCAATACCGCCCTTTTGTTTCTTTTACTTATACATTTATTTTTTCCACGTTTCGGCACTCAAAACAACTTTCCTCCTTTGCGTACACACTGTTTTTATGATTCCGAACCCATCTGTCTCACAAAATCGTCTAAAAGACCATTTAAACCAATACCTCCCTTTTGTTTCTTTTCCTTATACATTCACTTTTTCCACGTTTTTGCACTCAAGACAACTTTCCTCCTTCGCGTACACACTGTTTTTAAGATTCCAAACCCATCTGAATCACAAAACTGTCTAAAAAGCTATTTAAACCAATACCGCCCTTTTATTTTTTTTCGTTATACATTAATTTTTTCCACGTTTCGGCACTCAAAACAACTTTAATCCTTCGCGTACACACTGTTTTTATGATTCCGAACCCATCTGACTCACAAAATCGCCTAAAAGACCATTTAAACCAATACCTCCCTTTTGTTTCTTTTCCTTATACATTCATTTTTACCACGTTTTTCCAACTTTCCTCCTTCTCGTACACACTTTTTTTATGATTCCGAACCCACCTGACTCACAAAACCGTCTAAAAGACCATTTAAACCAATACCTCCCTTTTGTTTCTTTTCCTTATACATTCATTTTTTCCACGTTTTTGCACTCAAAACAACTTTCCTCCTCCGCGTACACACTGTTTTTAACATTCCAAACCCATCTGACTCACAAAACTGTCTAAAAAGCTATTTAAACCAATACCACCCTTTTGTTTTTTTTCGTTATACATTAAATTTTTCCACGTTTCGGCACTCAAAACAACTTTAATCCTTCGCGTATACACTATTTTTATGATTCCGAACCCATCTGTCTCACAAAATCGTCTAAAAGACCATTTAAACCAATACGCCCCTTTTGTTTCTTTTCCTTATACATTCATTTTTTCCACGTTTTTGCACTCAAAACAACATTCCTCCTTCTTGTACACACTTTTCTGATGATTCCGAACCTACCTGACTCACAAAACCGTCTAAAAGGCCATTTAAACCAATACCGCCTTTTTGTTTCTTTTCCTTATACATTCATTTTTTCCACGTTTTTCCAACTTTCCTCCTTCTCGTACACACTTTTTTTATGATTCCGAACCGACCTGACTCACAAAACCGTCTAAAAGACCATTTAAACCAATACCTCCCTTTTGTTTCTTTTCCTTATACATTCATTTTTTCCACGTTTTTGCACTCAAAACAACTTTCCTCCTTCGCGTACACACTTTTTTTATGATTCCGAACCCATCTGTCTCACAAAATCGTCTAAAAGACCATTTAAACCAATACCTCCCTTTTGTTTCTTTTCCTTATACATTCATTTTTTCCACGTTTTTGCACTCAAAACAACTTTCCTTCTCCGCGTACACACTGTTTTTAAGATTCCCAACCCATCTGACTCACAAAACTGTCTAAAAAGCCGTTTAAACCAATACCGCCCTGTCATTTTTTCCACGTTTTTGCACTCAAAACAATTTTCTTCCTTCTCGTACACACTTTTTTTATGAATCCGAACCACCTGACTCACAAAAACCGTCTAAAAGGCCATTTAAACCAATACCGCCCATTTGTTTCTTTTCCTTATACATTCATTTTTTCCACGTTTCGGCACTCAAAACAAATTTCCTCCTTCGCGTACACACTGTTTTTATGATTCCGAACCCATCTTACTCACAAAACTGTCTAAAAAGCCATTTAAACCAATACCGCCCTTTTGTTTCTTTTCCTTATACATTTATTTTTTCCACGTTTCGGCACTCAAAACAACTTTCCTCCTTTGCGTACACACTGTTTTTATGATTCCGAACCCATCTGTCTCACAAAATCGTCTAAAAGACCATTTAAACCAATACCTCCCTTTTGTTTCTTTTCCTTATACATTCACTTTTTCCACGTTTTTGCACTCAAGACAACTTTCCTCCTTCGCGTACACACTGTTTTTAAGATTCCAAACCCATCTGAATCACAAAACTGTCTAAAAAGCTATTTAAACCAATACCGCCCTTTTATTTTTTTTCGTTATACATTAATTTTTTCCACGTTTCGGCACTCAAAACAACTTTAATCCTTCGCGTACACACTGTTTTTATGATTCCGAACCCATCTGACTCACAAAATCGCCTAAAAGACCATTTAAACCAATACCTCCCTTTTGTTTCTTTTCCTTATACATTCATTTTTACCACGTTTTTCCAACTTTCCTCCTTCTCGTACACACTTTTTTTATGATTCCGAACCCACCTGACTCACAAAACCGTCTAAAAGACCATTTAAACCAATAACTCCCTTTTGTTTCTTTTCCTTATACATTCATTTTTTCCACGTTTTTGCACTCAAAACAACTTTCCTCCTCCGCGTACACACTGTTTTTAACATTCCAAACCCATCTGACTCACAAAACTGTCTAAAAAGCTATTTAAACCAATACCACCCTTTTGTTTTTTTTCGTTATACATTAAATTTTTCCACGTTTCGGCACTCAAAACAACTTTAATCCTTCGCGTATACACTGTTTTTATGATTCCGAACCCATCTGTCTCACAAAATCGTCTAAAAGACCATTTAAACCAATACGTCCCTTTTGTTTCTTTTCCTTATACATTCATTTTTTCCACGTTTTTGCACTCAAAACAACATTCCTCCTTCTTGTACACACTTTTCTGATGATTCCGAACCTACCTGACTCACAAAACCGTCTAAAAGGCCATTTAAACCAATACCGCCTTTTTGTTTCTTTTCCTTATACATTCATTTTTTCCACGTTTTTCCAACTTTCCTCCTTCTCGTACACACTTTTTTTATGATTCCGAACCGACCTGACTCACAAAACCGTCTAAAAGACCATTTAAACCAATACCTCCCTTTTGTTTCTTTTCCTTATACATTCATTTTTTCCACGTTTTTGCACTCAAAACAACTTTCCTCCTTCGCGTACACACTTTTTTTATGATTCCGAACCCATCTGTCTCACAAAATCGTCTAAAAGACCATTTAAACCAATACCTCCCTTTTGTTTCTTTTCCTTATACATTCATTTTTTCCACGTTTTTGCACTCAAAACAACTTTCCTCCTCCGCGTACACACTGTTTTTAAGATTCCCAACCCATCTGACTCACAAAACTGTCTAAAAAGCCGTTTAAACCAATACCGCCCTGTCATTTTTTCCACGTTTTTGCACTCAAAACAATTTTCTTCCTTCTCGTACACACTTTTTTTATGAATCCGAACCACCTGACTCACAAAAACCGTCTAAAAGGCCATTTAAACCAATACCGCCCATTTGTTTCTTTTCCTTATACATTCATTTTTTCCACGTTTCGGCACTCAAAACAACTTTACTCCTTCGCGTACACACTGTTTTTAAGATTCCAAACCCATCTGAATCACAAAACTGTCTAAAAAGCCATTTAAACCAATACCGCCCTTATGTTTTTTTTCGTTATACATTAATTTTTTCCACGTTTTTGCACTCAAAACAACTTTCCTCCTTCGCGTACACACTGTTTTTATGATTCCGAACCCACCTGACTCACAAAACCGTCTAAAAGGCCATTTAAACCAATACCGCCCTTTTGTTTCTTTTCCTTATACATTCATTTTTTCCACGTTTCGGCACTCAAAACAACTTTCCTCCTTCGCGTACACACTGTTTTTATGATTCCGAACCCATCTGTCTCACAAAATCGTCTAAAAGACCATTTAAAGCAATACCTCCCTTTTGTTTCTTTTCCTTATACATTCATTTTTTATACGTTTTTGCACTCAAGAAAACTTTCCTCCTTCGCGTACACACTGTTTTTAAGATTCCAAACCCATCTGAATCACAAAACTGTGTAAAAAGCCATTTAAACCAATACCGCCTTTATGTTTTTTTTCGTTATACATTAATTTTTTCCACGTTTTTGCACTTAAAACAACTTTCCTCCTTCTCGTACACACTTTTTTTATGAATCCGAACCCACCTGACTCACAAAAACCGTCTAAAAGGCCATTTAAACCAATACCGCCCATTTGTTTCTTTTCCTTATACCAATACCGCCCTTTTGTTTTTTTTCGTTATACATTAATTTTTTCCACGTTTCGGCACTCAAAACAACTTTAATCCTTCGCGTACACACTGTTTTTATGATTCCGAACCCATCTGACTCACAAAATCGCCTAAAAGACCATTTAAACCAATACCTCCCTTTTGTTTCTTTTCCTTATACATTCATTTTTACCACGTTTTTCCAACTTTCCTCCTTCTCGTACACACTTTTTTTATGATTCCGAACCCACCTGACTCACAAAACAGTCTAAAAGACCATTTAAACCAATACCTCCCTTTTGTTTCTTTTCCTTATACATTAATTTTTTCCACGTTTTTGCACTCAAAACAACTTTCCTCCTTCGCGTACACACTGTTTTTATGATTCCGAACCAATCTGACTCACAAAATCGCCTAAAAGACCATTTAAACCAATACGTCCCTTTTGTTTCTTTTCCTTATACATTCATTTTTTCCACGTTTTTGCACTCAAAACAACATTCCTCCTTCTTGTACACACTTTTCTGATGATTCCGAACCTACCTGACTCACAAAACCGTCTAAAAGGCCATTTAAACCAATACCGCCTTTTTGTTTCTTTTCCTTATACATTCATTTTTTCCACGTTTCGGCACTCAAAACAACTTTCCTCCTTCGCGTACACACTGTTTTTATGATTCCGAACCCATCTGTCTCACAAAATCGTCTAAAAGACCATTTAAAGCAATACCTCCCTTTTGTTTCTTTTCCTTATACATTCATTTTTTATACGTTTTTGCACTCAAGACAACTTTCCTCCTTCGCGTACACACTGTTTTTAAGATTCCGAACCCACCTGACTCACAAAAACCGTCTAAAAGGCCATTTAAACCAATACCGCCCATTTGTTTCTTTTCCTTATACATTCATTTTTTCCACATTTTTGTACTCAAAACAACTTTCCTCCTTCGCGTACACACTGTTTTTATGATTCCGAACCCATCTTACTCACAAAACTGTCTAAAAAGCCATTTAAACCAATACCGCCCTTTTGTTTCTTTTCCTTATACATTTATTTTTTCCACGTTTCGGCACTGAAAACAACTTTCCTCCTTTGCGTACACACTGTTTTTATGATTCCGAACCCATCTGTCTCACAAAATCGTCTAAAAGACCATTTAAACCAATACCTCCCTTTTGTTTCTTTTCCTTATACATTCACTTTTTCCACGTTTCGGCACTGAAAACAACTTTCCTCCTTCGCGTACACACTGTTTTTATGATTCCGAACCCATCTGTCTCACAAAATCGTCTAAAAGACCATTTAAACCAATACCTCCCTTTTGTTTCTTTTCCTTATACATTCATTTTTTCCACGTTTTTGCACTCAAGACAACTTTCCTCCTTCGCGTACACACTGTTTTTAAGATTCCAAACCCATCTGAATCACAAAACTGTCTAAAAAGCTATTTAAACCAATACCGCCCTTTTGTTTTTTTTCGTTATACATTAATTTTTTCCACGTTTCGGCACTCAAAACAACTTTAATCCTTCGCGTACACACTGTTTTTATGATTCCGAACCCATCTGACTCACAAAATCGCCTAAAAGACCATTTAAACCAATACCTCCCTTTTGTTTCTTTTCCTTATACATTCATTTTTACCACGTTTTTCCAACTTTCCTCCTTCTCGTACACACTTTTTTTATGATTCCGAACCCACCTGACTCACAAAACCGTCTAAAAGACCATTTAAACCAATACCTCCCTTTTGTTTCTTTTCTTTATACATTCATTTTTTCCACGTTTTTGCACTCAAAACAACTTTCCTCCTCAGCGTACACACTGTTTTTAAGATTCCCAACCCATCTGACTCACAAAACTGCCTAAAAAGCCATTTAAACCAATACCGCCCTTTTGTTTCTTTTCCTTATACATTAATTTTTTCCACGTTTTTGCACTCAAAACAACTTTTCTCCTTCGCGTACACACTGTTTTTATGATTCCGAACCCATCTGACTCACAAAATCGCCTAAAAGACCATTTAAACCAATACCTCCCTTTTGTTTCTTTTTCTTATACATTCATTTTTTTCCACGTTTTTGCACTCAAAACAACTTTCCTCCTCCGCGTACACACTGTTTTTAACATTCCAAACCCATCTGACTCACAAAACTGCCTAAAAAGCCATTTAAACCAATACCGCCCTTTTGTTTCTTTTCCTTATACATTAATTTTTTCCACGTTTTTGCACTCAAAACAACTTTCCTCCTTCGCGTACACACTGTTTTTATGATTCCGAACCCATCTGACTCACAAAATCGCCTAAAAGACCATTTAAACCAATACCTCCCTTTTGTTTCTTTTCCTTATACATTCATTTTTTTCCACGTTTTTGCACTCAAAACAACTTTCCTCCTCCGCGTACACACTGTTTTTAACATTCCAAACCCATCTGACTCACAAAACTGTCTAAAAAGCTATTTAAACCAATACCGCCCTTTTGTTTTTTTTCGTTATACATTAAATTTTTCCACGTTTCGGCACTCAAAACAACTTTAATTCTTCGCGTATACACTGTTTTTATGATTCCGAACCCATCTGTCTCACAAAATCGTCTAAAAGACCATTTAAACCAATACGTCCCTTTTGTTTCTTTTCCTTATACATTCATTTTTTCCACGTTTTTGCACTCAAAACAACATTCCTCCTTCTTGTACACACTTTTCTGATGATTCCGAACCTACCTGACTCACAAAACCGTCTAAAAGGCCATTTAAACCAATACGTCCCTTTTGTTTCTTTTCCTTATACATTCATTTTTTCCACATTTTTGTACTCAAAACAACTTTCCTCCTTCGCGTACACACTGTTTTTATGATTCCGAACCATCTTACTCAAAAAACTGTCTAAAAAGCCATTTAAACCGCCCTTTTGTTTCTTTTCCTTATACATTTATTTTTTCCACGTTTCGGCACTGAAAACAACTTTCCTCCTTTGCGTACACACTGTTTTTATGATTCCGAACCCATCTGTCTCACAAAATCGTCTAAAAGACCATTTAAACCAATACCTCCCTTTTGTTTCTTTTCCTTATACATTCACTTTTTCCACGTTTCGGCACTGAAAACAACTTTCCTACTTCTCGTACACACTTTTTTTATGATTCCGAACCCACCTGACTCACAAAACCGTCTAAAAGACCATTTAAACCAATACCGCCCTTTTGTTTCTTTTCCTTATACATTCATTTTTTCCACGTTTCGGCACTCAAAACAACTTTCCTCCTTCGCGTACACACTGTTTTTAAGATTCCAAACCCATCTGAATCACAAAACTGTCTAAAAAGCCATTTAAACCAATACCGCCCTTATGTTTTTTTTCGTTATACATTAATTTTTTTCCACATTTTTGCACTCAAAACAACTTTCCTCCTTCTCGTACACAGTTTTTTTATGAATCCGAACCCACCTGACTCACAAAAACCGTCTAAAAGGCCATTTAAACCAATACCTCCTTTCTGTTTCTTTTCTTTATACATTCATTTTTTCCACGTTTTTCACTCAAGACAACTTTCCTCCTTCGCGTACACACTATTTTTATGATTCCGAACACATCTGACTCACAAAATCGTCTAAAAGACCATTTAAACCAATACCTCCCTTTTGTTTCTTTTCCTTATACATTCACTTTTTCCACGTTTTTGTACTCAAAACAACTTTCCTCCTTCGCGTACACACTGTTTTTATGATTCCGAACCCATCTGTCTCGCAAAATCGTCTAAAAGACCATTTAAACCAATACCTCCCTTTTGTTTCTTTTCCTTATACATTCACTTTTTCCACGTTTTTGCACTCAAGACAACTTTCCTCCTTCGCGTACACACTGTTTTTAAGATTCCAAACCCATCTGAATCACAAAACTGTCTAAAAAGCTATTTAAACCAATACCGCCCTTTTGTTTTTTTTCGTTATACATTAATTTTTTCCACGTTTCGGCACTCAAAACAACTTTAATCCTTCGCGTACACACTGTTTTTATGATTCCGAACCCATCTGACTCACAAAATCGCCTAAAAGACCATTTAAACCAATACCTCCCTTTTGTTTCTTTTCCTTATACATTCATTTTTACCACGTTTTTCCAACTTTCCTCCTTCTCGTACACACTTTTTTTATGATTCCGAACCCACCTGACTCACAAAACCGTCTAAAAGACCATTTAAACCAATACCTCCCTTTTGTTTCTTTTCCTTATACATTCATTTTTTCCACGTTTTTGCACTCAAAACAACTTTCCTCCTCCGCGTACACACTGTTTTTAAGATTCCCAACCCATCTGACTCACAAAACTGTCTAAAAAGCCATTTAAACCAATACCGCCCTTTTGTTTCTTTTCCTTATACATTCATTTTTTCCACGTTTTTGCACTCAAAACAACTTTCCTCCTTCTCGTACACACTTTTTTTATGAATCCGAACCCACCTGACTCACAAAAACCGTCTAAAAGGCCATTTAAACCAATACCGCCCATTTGTTTCTTTTCCTTATACATTCATTTTTTCCACGTTTTTGTACTCAAAACAACTTTCCTCCTTTGCGTACACACTGTTTTTATGATTCCGAACCCATCTGTCTCACAAAATCGTCTAAAAGACCATTTAAACCAATACCTCCCTTTTGTTTCTTTTCCTTATACATTCACTTTTTCCACGTTTTTGCACTCAAGACAACTTTCCTCCTTCGCGTACTGTTTTTAAGATTCCAAACCCATCTGAATCACAAAACTGTCTAAAAAGCTATTTAAACCAATACCGCCCTTTTGTTTTTTTTCGTTATACATTAATTTTTTCCACGTTTCGGCACTCAAAACAACTTTAATCCTTCGCGTACACACTGTTTTTATGATTCCGAACCCATCTGTCTCAAAAAATCGTCTAAAAGACCATTTAAACCAATACCTCCCTTTTGTTTCTTTTCCTTATACATTCACTTTTTCCACGTTTTTGCACTCAAGACAACTTTCCTCCTTCGCGTACACACTGTTTTTAAGAATCCAAACCCATCTGAATCACAAAACTGTCTAAAAAGCTATTTAAACCAATACCGCCCTTTTGTTTTTTTTCGTTATACATTAATTTTTTCCACGTTTCGGCACTCAAAACAACTTTAATCCTTCGCGTACACACTGTTTTTATGATTCCGAACCCATCTGACTCACAAAATCGCCTAAAAGACTTTTTAAACCAATACCTCCCTTTTGTTTCTTTTCCTTATGCATTCATTTTTACCACGTTTTTCCAACTTTCCTCCTTCTCGTACACACTTTTTTTATGATTCCGAACCCACCTGACTCACAAAACCGTCTAAAAGACCATTTAAACCAATACCTCCCTTTTGTTTCTTTTCCTTATACATTCATTTTTTCCACGTTTTTGCACTCAAAACAACTTTCCTCCTCCGCGTACACACTGTTTTTAAGATTCCCAACCCATCTGACTCACAAAACTGTGTAAAAAGCCATTTAAAGCAATAACTCCCTTTTGTTTCTTTTCCTTATACATTCATTTTTTCCACGTTTTTGCACTCAAAACAACTTTAATCCTTCGCGTACACACTGTTTTTATGATTCCGAACCCATCTGACTCACAAAATCGCCTAAAAGACCATTTAAACCAATACCTCCCTTTTGTTTCTTTTCCTTATGCATTCATTTTTACCACGTTTTTCCAACTTTCCTCCTTCTCGTACACACTTTTTTTATGATTCCGAACCCACCTGACTCACAAAACCGTCTAAAAGACCATTTAAACCAATACCTCCCTTTTGTTTCTTTTCCTTATACATTCATTTTTTCCACGTTTTTGCACTCAAAACAACTTTCCTCCTCCGCGTACACACTGTTTTTAAGATTCCCAACCCATCTGACTCACAAAACTGTGTAAAAAGCCATTTAAAGCAATACCTCCCTTTTGTTTCTTTTCCTTATACATTCATTTTTTCCACGTTTTTGCACTCAAAACAACTTTAATCCTTCGCGTACACACTGTTTTTAAGATTCCCAACCCATCTGACTCACAAAACTGTGTAAAAAGCCATTTAAAGCAATACCTCCCTTTTGTTTCTTTTCCTTATACATTCATTTTTTCCACGTTTTTGTACTCAAAACAACTTTCCTCCTTCGCGTACACACTGTTTTTAAGATTCCAAACCCATCTGAATCACAAAACTGTGTAAAAAGCCATTTAAACCAATACCGCCTTTATGTTTTTTTTCGTTATACATTAATTTTTTCCACGTTTTTGCACTCAAAACAACTTTCCTCCTTCTCGTACACACTTTTTTTATGAATCCGAACCCACCTGACTCACAAAAACCGTCTAAAAGGCCATTTAAACCTATACCGCCCATTTGTTTCTTTTCCTTATACATTCATTTTTTCCACGTTTTTGTACTCAAAACAACTTTCCTCCTTTGCGTACACACTGTTTTTATGATTCCGAACCCATCTGTCTCACAAAATCGTCTAAAAGACCATTTAAACCAATACCTCCCTTTTGTTTCTTTTCCTTATACATTCACTTTTTCCACGTTTTTGCACTCAAGACAACTTTCCTCCTTCGCGTACACACTGTTTTTAAGATTCCAAACCCATATGAATCACAAAACTGTCTAAAAAGCTATTTAAACCAATACCGCCCTTTTGTTTTTTTTCGTTATACATTAATTTTTTCCACGTTTCGGCACTCAAAACAACTTTAATCCTTCGCGTACACACTGTTTTTATGATTCCGAACCCATCTGACTCACAAAATCCTAAAAGACCATTTAAACCAATACCTCCCTTTTGTTTCTTTTCCTTATACATTCATTTTTACCACGTTTTTCCAACTTTCCTCCTCCGCGTACACACTGTTTTTAAGATTCCCAACCCATCTGACTCACAAAACTGTCTAAAAAGCCATTTAAACCAATACCGCCCTTTTGTTTCTTTTCCTTATACATTCATTTTTTCCACGTTTTTGCACTCAAAACAATTTTCCTCCTTCGCGTACACACTTTTTTTATGATTCCGAACCCATCTGACTCACAAAATCGTTAAAAAGGCCATTTAAACCAATACCGCCCTTTTGTTTCTTTTCCTTATACATTCATTTTTTCCACGTTTTTGCACTCAAAACAACTTTCCTCCTTCTCGTACGCACTTTTTTTATGAATCCGAACCCACCTGACTCACAAAAACCGTCTAAAAGGCCATTTAAACCAATACCGCCCATTTGTTTCTTTTCCTTATACATTCATTTTTTCCACATTTTTGTACTCAAAACAACTTTCCTCCTTCGCGTACACACTGTTTTTATGATTCCGAACCCATCTGAATCACAAAACTGTCTAAAAAGCTATTTAAACCAATACCGCCGTTTTGTTTTTTTTCGTTATACATTAATTTTTTCCACGTTTCGGCACTCAAAACAACTTTCCTCCTTCTCGTACACACTTTTTTTATGAATCCGAACCCATCTGACTCACAAAATCGCCTAAAAGACCATTTAAACCAATACCTCCCTTTTGTTTCTTTTCCTTATACATTCATTTTTACCACGTTTTTCCAACTTTCCTCCTTCTCGTACACACTTTTTTTATGATTCCGAACCCACCTGACTCACAAAACCGTCTAAAAGACCATTTAAACCAATACCTCCCTTTTGTTTCTTTTCCTTATACATTCATTTTTTCCACGTTTTTGCACTCAAAACAACTTTCCTCCTCCGCGTACACACTGTTTTTAAGATTCCCAACCCATCTGACTCACAAAACTGTCTAAAAAGCCATTTAAACCAATACCGCCCTTTTGTTTCTTTTCCTTATACATTCATTTTTTCCACGTTTTTGCACTCAAAACAACTTTCCTCCTTCTCGTACACACTTTTTTTATGAATCCGAACCCACCTGACTCACAAAAACCGTCTAAAAGGCCATTTAAACCAATACCGCCCATTTGTTTCTTTTCCTTATACATTCATTTTTTCCACGTTTTTGTACTCAAAACAACTTTCCTCCTTTGCGTACACACTGTTTTTATGATTCCGAACCCATCTGTCTCACAAAATCGTCTAAAAGACCATTTAAACCAATACCTCCCTTTTGTTTCTTTTCCTTATACATTCACTTTTTCCATGTTTTTGCACTCAAGACAACTTTCCTCCTTCGCGTACTGTTTTTAAGATTCCAAACCCATCTGAATCACAAAACTGTCTAAAAAGCTATTTAAACCAATACCGCCCTTTTGTTTTTTTTCGTTATACATTAATTTTTTCCACGTTTCGGCACTCAAAACAACTTTAATCCTTCGCGTACACACTGTTTTTATGATTCCGAACCCATCTGTCTCAAAAAATCGTCTAAAAGACCATTTAAACCAATACCTCCCTTTTGTTTCTTTTCCTTATACATTCACTTTTTCCACGTTTTTGCACTCAAGACAACTTTCCTCCTTCGCGTACACACTGTTTTTAAGATTCCAAACCCATCTGAATCACAAAACTGTCTAAAAAGCTATTTAAACCAATACCGCCCTTTTGTTTTTTTTCGTTATACATTAATTTTTTCCACGTTTCGGCACTCAAAACAACTTTAATCCTTCGCGTACACACTGTTTTTATGATTCCGAACCCATCTGACTCACAAAATCGCCTAAAAGACTTTTTAAACCAATACCTCCCTTTTGTTTCTTTTCCTTATGCATTCATTTTTACCACGTTTTTCCAACTTTCCTCCTTCTCGTACACACTTTTTTTATGATTCCGAACCCACCTGACTCACAAAACCGTCTAAAAGACCATTTAAACCAATACCTCCCTTTTGTTTCTTTTCCTTATACATTCATTTTTTCCACGTTTTTGCACTCAAAACAACTTTCCTCCTCCGCGTACACACTGTTTTTAAGATTCCCAACCCATCTGACTCACAAAACTGTCTAAAAAGCCATTTAAACCAATACCGCCCTTTTGTTTCTTTTCCTTATACATTCATTTTTTCCACGTTTTTGCACTCAAAACAACTTTCCTCCTTCGCGTACACACTGTTTTTATGATTCCGAACCCATCTGTCTCACAAAATCGTCTAAAAGACCATTTAAAGCAATACCTCCCTTTTGTTTCTTTTCCTTATACATTCATTTTTTCCACGTTTTTGCACTCAAGACAACTTTCCTCCTTCGCGTACACACTGTTTTTAAGATTCCAAACCCATCTGAATCACAAAACTGTGTAAAAAGCCATTTAAACCAATACCGCCTTTATGTTTTTTTTCGTTATACATTAATTTTTTCCACGTTTTTGCACTCAAAACAACTTTCCTCCTTCTCGTACACACTTTTTTTATGAATCCGAACCCACCTGACTCACAAAAACCGTCTAAAAGGCCATTTAAACCAATACCGCCCATTTGTTTCTTTTCCTCATACATTCATTTTTTCCACGTTTTTGTACTCAAAACAACTTTCCTCCTTTGCGTACACACTGTTTTTATGATTCCGAACCCATCTGTCTCACAAAATCGTCTAAAAGACCATTTAAACCAATACCTCCCTTTTGTTTCTTTTCCTTATACATTCACTTTTTCCACGTTTTTGCACTCAAGACAACTTTCCTCCTTCGCGTACACACTGTTTTTAAGATTCCAAACCCATATGAATCACAAAACTGTCTAAAAAGCTATTTAAACCAATACCGCCCTTTTGTTTTTTTTCGTTATACATTAATTTTTTCCACGTTTCGGCACTCAAAACAACTTTAATCCTTCGCGTACACACTGTTTTTATGATTCCGAACCCATCTGACTCACAAAATCCTAAAAGACCATTTAAACCTTTTGTTTCTTTTCCTTATACATTCATTTTTACCACGTTTTTCCAACTTTCCTCCTCCGCGTACACACTGTTTTTAAGATTCCCAACCCATCTGACTCACAAAACTGTCTAAAAAGCCATTTAAACCAATACCGCCCTTTTGTTTCTTTTCCTTATACATTCATTTTTTCCACGTTTTTGCACTCAAAACAATTTTCCTCCTTCGCGTACACACTTTTTTTATGATTCCGAACCCATCTGACTCACAAAATCGTTAAAAAGGCCATTTAAACCAATACCGCCCTTTTGTTTCTTTTCCTTATACATTCATTTTTTCCACGTTTTTGCACTCAAAACAACTTTCCTCCTTCTCGTACGCACTTTTTTTATGAATCCGAACCCACCTGACTCACAAAAACCGTCTAAAAGGCCATTTAAACCAATACCGCCCATTTGTTTCTTTTCCTTATACATTCATTTTTTCCACATTTTTGTACTCAAAACAACTTTCCTCCTTCGCGTACACACTGTTTTTATGATTCCGAACCCATCTTACTCACAAAACTGTCTAAAAAGCCATTTAAACCAATACCGCCCTTTTGTTTCTTTTCCTTATACATTTATTTTTTCCACGTTTCGGCACTCAAAACAACTTTCCTCCTTCTCGTACACACTTTTTTTATGAATCCGAACCCACCTGACTCACAAAAACCGTCTAAAAGGCCATTTAAACCAATACCGCCCATTTGTTTCTTTTCCTTATACATTTATTTTTTTTCACATTTTTGTACTCAAAACAACTTTCCTCCTTCGCGTGCACACTGTTTTTAAGATTCCAAACCCATCTGAATCACAAAACTGTCTTAAAAGCCATTTAAACCAATACCGCCCTTATGTTTTTTTTCGTTATACATTAATTTTTTTCCACATTTTTGCACTCAAAACAACTTTCCTCCTTCTCGTACACACTTTTTTTATGAATCCGAACCCACCTGACTCACAAAAACCGTCTAAAAGGCCATTTAAACCAATACCTCCTTTCTGTTTCTTTTCTTTATACATTCATTTTTTCCACGTTTTTGCACTCAAGACAACTTTCCTCCTTCGCGTACACACTGTTTTTATGATTCCGAACCCATCTGTCTCACAAAATCGTCTAAAAGACCATTTAAACCAATACCTCCCTTTTGTTTCTTTTCCTTATACATTCACTTTTTCCACGTTTTTGCACTCAAAACAACTTTCCTCCTCCGCGTACACACTGTTTTTAAGATTCCCAACCCATCTGACTCACAAAACTGTCTAAAAAGCCATTTAAACCAATACCGCCCTTTTGTTTCTTTTCCTTATACATTCATTTTTTCCACGTTTTTGCACTCAAAACAATTTTCCTCCTTCGCGTACACACTTTTTTTATGATTCCGAACCCATCTGACTCACAAAATCGTTAAAAAGGCCATTTAAACCAATACCGCCCTTTTGTTTCTTTTCCTTATACATTCACTTTTCCACGTTTTTCCAACTTTCCTCCTTCTCGTACACACTTTTTTTATGAATCCGAACCCACCTGACTCACAAAAACCGTCTAAAAGGCCATTTAAACCAAACCGCCCATTTGTTTCTTTTCCTTATACATTCATTTTTTCCACATTTTTGTACTCAAAACAACTTTCCTCCTTCGCGTACACACTGTTTTTATGATTCCGAACCCATCTTACTCACAAAACTGTCTAAAAAGCCATTTAAACCAATACCGCCCTTTTGTTTTTTTTCCTTATACATTTATTTTTTCCACGTTTCGGCACTCAAAACAACTTTCCTCCTTTGCGTACACACTGTTTTTATGATTCCGAACCCATCTGTCTCACAAAATCGTCTAAAAGACCATTTAAACCAATACCTCCCTTTTGTTTCTTTTCCTTATACATTCACTTTTTCCACGTTTTTGCACTCAAGACAACTTTCCTCCTTCGCGTACACACTGTTTTTAAGATTCCAAACCCATCTGAATCACAAAACTGTCTAAAAAGCTATTTAAACCAATACCGCCCTTTTGTTTTTTTTCGTTATACATTAATTTTTTCCACGTTTTTGCACTCAAAACAACTTTCCTCCTCCGCGTACACACTGTTTTTAAGATTCCCAACCCATCTGACTCACAAAACTGTCTAAAAAGCCGTTTAAACCAATACCGCCCTGTCACTTTTTCCACGTTTTTGCACTCAAAACAATTTTCTTCCTTCTCGTACACACTTTTTTTATGAATCCGAACCACCTGACTCACAAAAACCGTCTAAAAGGCCATTTAAACCAATACCGCCCATTTGTTTCTTTTCCTTATACATTAATTTTTTCCACGTTTTTGCACTCAAAACAACTTTCCTCCTTCGCGTACACACTTTTTTTATGATTCCAAACCCATCTGTCTCACAAAATCGTCTAAAAGACCATTTAAACCAATACCTCCCTTTTGTTTCTTTTCCTTATACATTCATTTTTTCCACGTTTTTGCACTCAAAACAACTTTCCTCCTCCGCGTACACACTGTTTTTAAGATTCCCAACCCATCTGACTCACAAAACTGTCTAAAAAGCCGTTTAAACCAATACCGCCCTGTCATTTTTTCCACGTTTTTGCACTCAAAACAATTTTCTTCCTTCTCGTACACACTTTTTTTATGAATCCGAACCACCTGACTCACAAAAACCGTCTAAAAGGCCATTTAAACCAATACCGCCCATTTGTTTCTTTTCCTTATACATTCATTTTTTCCACGTTTTTGCACTCAAAACAACTTTCCTCCTTCGCGTACACACTGTTTTTATGATTCCGAACCCATCTTACTCACAAAACTGTCTAAAAAGCCATTTAAACCAATACCTCCCTTTTGTTTCTTTTCCTTATACATTCATTTTTACCACGTTTTTCCAACTTTCCTCCTTCTCGTACACACTTTTTTTATGATTCCGAACCCACCTGACTCACAAAACCGTCTAAAAGACCATTTAAACCAATACCGCCCTTTTGTTTCTTTTCCTTATACATTCATTTTTTCCACGTTTCGGCACTCAAAACAACTTTCCTCCTTCGCGTGCACACTGTTTTTAAGATTCCAAACCCATCTGAATCACAAAACTGTCTAAAAAGCCATTTAAACCAATACCGCCCTTATGTTTTTTTTCGTTATACATTAATTTTTTCCACATTTTTGCACTCAAAACAACTTTCCTCCTTCTCGTACACACTTTTTTTATGAATCCGAACCCACCTGACTCACAAAAACCGTCTAAAAGGCCATTTAAACCAATACCTCCTTTCTGTTTCTTTTCTTTATACATTCATTTTTTCCACGTTTTTGCACTCAAGACAACTTTCCTCCTTCGCGTACACACTATTTCTATGATTCCGAACACATCTGACTCACAAAATCGTCTAAAAGACCATTTAAACCAATACCTCCCTTTTGTTTCTTTTCCTTATACATTCACTTTTTCCACGTTTTTGTACTCAAAACAACTTTCCTCCTTCGCGTACACACTGTTTTTATGATTCCGAACCCATCTGTCTCACAAAATCGTCTAAAAGACCATTTAAACCAATACCTCCCTTTTGTTTCTTTTCCTTATACATTCACTTTTTCCACGTTTTTGCACTCAAGACAACTTTCCTCCTTCGCGTACACACTGTTTTTAAGATTCCAAACCCATCTGAATCACAAAACTGTCTAAAAAGCTATTTAAACCAATACCGCCCTTTTGTTTTTTTTCGTTATACATTAATTTTTTCCACGCTTCGGCACTCAAAACAACTTTAATCCTTCGCGTACACACTGTTTTTATGATTCCGAACCCATCTGACTCACAAAAACCGTCTAAAAGGCCATTTAAACCAATACCGCCCATTTGTTTCTTTTCCTTATACATTCATTTTTTCCACATTTTTGTACTCAAAACAACTTTCCTCCTTCGCGTACACACTGTTTTTATGATTCCGAACCCATCTTACTCACAAAACTGTCTAAAAAGCCATTTAAACCAATACCGCCCTTTTGTTTTTTTTCCTTATACATTTATTTTTTCCACGTTTCGGCACTCAAAACAACTTTCCTCCTTTGCGTACACACTGTTTTTATGATTCCGAACCCATCTGTCTCACAAAATCGTCTAAAAGACCATTTAAACCAATACCTCCCTTTTGTTTCTTTTCCTTATACATTCACTTTTTCCACGTTTTTGCACTCAAGACAACTTTCCTCCTTCGCGTACACACTGTTTTTAAGATTCCAAACCCATCTGAATCACAAAACTGTCTAAAAAGCTATTTAAACCAATACCGCCCTTTTGTTTTTTTTCGTTATACATTAATTTTTTCCACGTTTTTGCACTCAAAACAACTTTCCTCCTCCGCGTACACACTGTTTTTAAGATTCCCAACCCATCTGACTCACAAAACTGTCTAAAAAGCCGTTTAAACCAATACCGCCCTGTCATTTTTTCCACGTTTTTGCACTCAAAACAATTTTCTTCCTTCTCGTACACACTTTTTTTATGAATCCGAACCACCTGACTCACAAAAACCGTCTAAAAGGCCATTTAAACCAATACCGCCCATTTGTTTCTTTTCCTTATACATTAATTTTTTCCACGTTTTTGCACTCAAAGCAACTTTCCTCCTTCGCGTACACACTTTTTTTATGATTCCAAACCCATCTGTCTCACAAAATCGTCTAAAAGACCATTTAAACCAATACCTCCCTTTTGTTTCTTTTCCTTATACATTCATTTTTTCCACGTTTTTGCACTCAAAACAACTTTCCTCCTCCGCGTACACACTGTTTTTAAGATTCCCAACCCATCTGACTCACAAAACTGTCTAAAAAGCCGTTTAAACCAATACCGCCCTGTCATTTTTTCCACGTTTTTGCACTCAAAACAATTTTCTTCCTTCTCGTACACACTTTTTTTATGAATCCGAACCACCTGACTCACAAAAACCGTCTAAAAGGCCATTTAAACCAATACCTCCTTTCTGTTTCTTTTCTTTATACATTCATTTTTTCCACGTTTTTGCACTCAAGACAACTTTCCTCCTTCGCGTACACACTGTTTTTATGATTCCGAACCCATCTGTCTCACAAAATCGTCTAAAAGACCATTTAAACCAATACCTCCCTTTTGTTTCTTTTCCTTATACATTCACTTTTTCCACGTTTCGGCACTGAAAACAACTTTCCTACTTCTCGTACACACTTTTTTTACGATTCCGAACCCACCTGACTCACAAAACCGTCTAAAAGACCATTTAAACCAATACCGCCCTTTTGTTTCTTTTCCTTATACATTCATTTTTTCCACGTTTCGGCACTCAAAACAACTTTCCTCCTTCGCGTACACACTGTTTTTAAGATTCTAAACCCATCTGAATCACAAAACTGTCTAAAAAGCCATTTAAACCAATACCGCCCTTATGTTTTTTTTCGTTATACATTAATTTTTTCCACATTTTTGCACTCAAAACAACTTTCCTCCTTCTCGTACACACTTTTTTTATGAATCCGAACCCACCTGACTCACAAAAACCGTCTAAAAGGCCATTTAAACCAATACCTCCTTTCTGTTTCTTTTCTTTATACATTCATTTTTTCCACGTTTTTGCACTCAAGACAACTTTCCTCCTTCGCGTACACACTATTTTTATGATTCCGAACACATCTGACTCACAAAATCGTCTAAAAGACCATTTAAACCAATACCTCCCTTTTGTTTCTTTTCCTTATACATTCACTTTTTCCACGTTTTTGTACTCAAAACAACTTTCCTCCTTCGCGTACACACTGTTTTTATGATTCCGAACCCATCTGTCTCGCAAAATCGTCGAAAAGACCATTTAAACCAATACCTCCCTTTTGTTTCTTTTCCTTATACATTCACTTTTTTCACGTTTTTGCACTCAAGACAACTTTCCTCCTTCGCGTACACACTGTTTTTAAGATTCCAAACCCATCTGAATCACAAAACTGTCTAAAAAGCTATTTAAACCAATACCGCCCTTTTGTTTTTTTTCGTTATACATTAATTTTTTCCACGTTTCGGCACTCAAAACAACTTTAATCCTTCGCGTACACACTGTTTTTATGATTCCGAACCCATCTGACTCACAAAATCGCCTAAAAGACCATTTAAACCAATACCTCCCTTTTGTTTCTTTTCCTTATACATTCATTTTTACCACGTTTTTCCAACTTTCCTCCTTCTCGTACACACTTTTTTTATGATTCCGAACCCACCTGACTCACAAAACCGTCTAAAAGACCATTTAAACCAATACCTCCCTTTTGTTTCTTTTCCTTATACATTCATTTTTTCCACGTTTTTGCACTCAAAACAACTTTCCTCCTCCGCGTACACACTGTTTTTAAGATTCCCAACCCATCTGACTCACAAAACTGTCTAAAAAGCCATTTAAACCAATACCGCCCTTTTGTTTCTTTTCCTTATACATTCATTTTTTCCACGTTTTTGCACTCAAAACAACTTTCCTCCTTCTCGTACACACTTTTTTTATGAATCCGAACCCACCTGACTCACAAAAACCGTCTAAAAGGCCATTTAAACCAATACCGCCCATTTGTTTCTTTTCCTTATACATTCATTTTTTCCACGTTTTTGTACTCAAAACAACTTTCCTCCTTTGCGTACACACTGTTTTTATGATTCCGAACCCATCTGTCTCACAAAATCGTCTAAAAGACCATTTAAACCAATACCTCCCTTTTGTTTCTTTTCCTTATACATTCACTTTTTCCACGTTTTTGCACTCAAGACAACTTTCCTCCTTCGCGTACTGTTTTTAAGATTCCAAACCCATCTGAATCACAAAACTGTCTAAAAAGCTATTTAAACCAATACCGCCCTTTTGTTTTTTTTCGTTATACATTAATTTTTTCCACGTTTCGGCACTCAAAACAACTTTAATCCTTCGCGTACACACTGTTTTTATGATTCCGAACCCATCTGTCTCAAAAAATCGTCTAAAAGACCATTTAAACCAATACCTCCCTTTTGTTTCTTTTCCTTATACATTCACTTTTTCCACGTTTTTGCACTCAAGACAACTTTCCTCCTTCGCGTACACACTGTTTTTAAGATTCCAAACCCATCTGAATCACAAAACTGTCTAAAAAGCTATTTAAACCAATACCGCCCTTTTGTTTTTTTTCGTTATACATTAATTTTTTCCACGTTTCGGCACTCAAAACAACTTTAATCCTTCGCGTACACACTGTTTTTATGATTCCGAACCCATCTGACTCACAAAATTGCCTAAAAGACTTTTTAAACCAATACCTCCCTTTTGTTTCTTTTCCTTATGCATTCATTTTTACCACGTTTTTCCAACTTTCCTCCTTCTCGTACACACTTTTTTTATGATTCCGAATCCACCTGACTCACAAAACCGTCTAAAAGACCATTTAAACCAATACCTCCCTTTTGTTTCTTTTCCTTATACATTCATTTTTTCCACGTTTTTGCACTCAAAACAACTTTCCTCCTCCGCGTACACACTGTTTTTAAGATTCCCAACCCATCTGACTCACAAAACTGTCTAAAAAGCCATTTAAACCAATACCGCCCTTTTGTTTCTTTTCCTTATACATTCATTTTTTCCACGTTTTTGCACTCAAAACAACTTTCCTCCTTCGCGTACACACTGTTTTTATGATTCCGAACCCATCTGTCTCACAAAATCGTCTAAAAGACCATTTAAAGCAATACCTCCCTTTTGTTTCTTTTCCTTATACATTCATTTTTTCCACGTTTTTGCACTCAAGACAACTTTCCTCCTTCGCGAACACACTGTTTTTAAGATTCCAAACCCATCTGAATCACAAAACTGTGTAAAAAGCCATTTAAACCAATACCGCCTTTATGTTTTTTTTCGTTATACATTAATTTTTTCCACGTTTTTGCACTCAAAACAACTTTCCTCCTTCTCGTACACACTTTTTTTATGAATCCGAACCCACCTGACTCACAAAAACCGTCTAAAAGGCCATTTAAACCAATACCGCCCATTTGTTTCTTTTCCTTATACATTCATTTTTTCCACGTTTTTGTACTCAAAACAACTTTCCTCCTTTGCGTACACACTGTTTTTATGATTCCGAACCCATCTGTCTCACAAAATCGTCTAAAAGACCATTTAAACCAATACCTCCCTTTTGTTTCTTTTCCTTATACATTCACTTTTTCCACGTTTTTGCACTCAAGACAACTTTCCTCCTTCGCGTACACACTGTTTTTAAGATTCCAAACCCATATGAATCACAAAACTGTCTAAAAAGCTATTTAAACCAATACCGCCCTTTTGTTTTTTTTCGTTATACATTAATTTTTTCCACGTTTCGGCACTCAAAACAACTTTAATCCTTCGCGTACACACTGTTTTTATGATTCCGAACCCATCTGACTCACAAAATCCTAAAAGACCATTTAAACCAATACCTTCCTTTTGTTTCTTTTCCTTATACATTCATTTTTACCACGTTTTTCCAACTTTCCTCCTCCGCGTACACACTGTTTTTAAGATTCCCAACCCATCTGACTCACAAAACTGTCTAAAAAGCCATTTAAACCAATACCGCCCTTTTGTTTCTTTTCCTTATACATTCATTTTTTCCACGTTTTTGCACTCAAAACAATTTTCCTCCTTCGCGTACACACTTTTTTTATGATTCCGAACCCATCTGACTCACAAAATCGTTAAAAAGGCCATTTAAACCAATACCGCCCTTTTGTTTCTTTTCCTTATACATTCATTTTTTCCACGTTTTTGCACTCAAAACAACTTTCCTCCTTCTCGTACGCACTTTTTTTATGAATCCGAACCCACCTGACTCACAAAAACCGTCTAAAAGGCCATTTAAACCAATACCGCCCATTTGTTTCTTTTCCTTATACATTCATTTTTTCCACATTTTTGTACTCAAAACAACTTTCCTCCTTCGCGTACACACTGTTTTTATGATTCCGAACCCATCTTACTCACAAAACTGTCTTAAAAGCCATTTAAACCAATACCGCCTTTTTGTTTCTTTTCCTTATACATTTATTTTTTCCACGTTTCGGCACTCAAAACAACTTTCCTCCTTCTCGTACACACTTTTTTTATGAATCCGAACCCACCTGACTCACAAAAACCGTCTAAAAGGCCATTTAAACCAATACCGCCCATTTGTTTCTTTTCCTTATACATTCATTTTTTCCACATTTTTGTACTCAAAACAACTTTCCTCCTTCGCGTGCACACTGTTTTTAAGATTCCAAACCCATCTGAATCACAAAACTGTCTAAAAAGCCATTTAAACCAATACCGCCCTTATGTTTTTTTTCGTTATACATTAATTTTTTTCCACATTTTTGCACTCAAAACAACTTTCCTCCTTCTCGTACACACTTTTTTTATGAATCCGAACCCACCTGACTCACAAAAACCGTCTAAAAGGCCATTTAAACCAATACCTCCTTTCTGTTTCTTTTCTTTATACATTCATTTTTTCCACGTTTTTGCACTCAAGACAACTTTCCTCCTTCGCGTACACACTGTTTTTATGATTCCGAACCCATCTGTCTCACAAAATCGTCTAAAAGACCATTTAAACCAATACCTCCCTTTTGTTTCTTTTCCTTATACATTCACTTTTTCCACGTTTTTGCACTCAAGACAACTTTCCTCCTTCGCGTACACACTGTTTTTAAGATTCCAAACCCATCTGAATCACAAAACTGTCTAAAAAGCTATTTAAACCAATACCGCCCTTTTGTTTTTTTTCGTTATACATTAATTTTTTCCACGTTTCGGCACTCAAAACAACTTTAATCCTTCGCGAGAACTTTGTTTTGAGTGCAAAAACGTGGAAAAAATGAATGTATAAGGAAAAGAAACAAAAGGGCGGTATTGGTTTAAATGGCCTTTTTATGATTCCGAACCCATCTGACTCACAAAATCGCCTAAAAGACCATTTAAACCAATACCTCCCTTTTGTTTCTTTTCCTTATACATTCATTTTTACCACGTATTTCCAACTTTCCTCCTTCTCGTACACAGTTTTTTTATGATTCCGAACCCACCTGACTAACAAAACCGTCTAAAAGACCATTTAAACCAATACCTCCCTTTTGTTTCTTTTCCTTATACATTCATTTTTTCCACGTTTTTGCACTCAAAACAACTTTCCTCCTCCGCGTACACACTGTTTTTAAGATTCCCAACCCATCTGACTCACAAAACTGTCTAAAAAGCCATTTAAACCAATTCCGCCCTTTTGTTTCTTTTCCTTATACATTAAATTTTTCCACGTTTCGGCACTCAAAACAACTTTAATCCTTCGCGTATACACTGTTTTTATGATTCCGAACCCATCTGTCTCACAAAATCGTCTAAAAGACCATTTAAACCAATACCTCCCTTTTGTTTCTTTTCCTTATACATTCACTTTTTCCACGTTTTTGCACTCAAGACAACTTTCCTCCTTCGCGTACACACTGTTTTTAAGATTCCAAACCCATCTGAATCACAAAACTGTCTAAAAAGCTATTTAAACCAATACCGCCCTTTTGTTTTTTTTCGTTATACATTAATTTTTTCCACGTTTTTGCACTCAAAACAACATCCCTCCTTCTTGTACACACTTTTCTGATGATTCCGAACCTACCTGACTCACAAAACCGTCTAAAAGGCTATTTAAACCAATACCGCCTTTTTGTTTCTTTTCCTTATACATTCATTTTTTCCACGTTTTTCCAACTTTCCTCCTTCTCGTACACACTTTTTTTATGATTCCGAACCGACCTGACTCACAAAACCGTCTAAAAGACCATTTAAACCAATACCTCCCTTTTGTTTCTTTTCCTTATACATTCATTTTTTCCACGTTTTTGCACTCAAAACAACTTTCCTCCTTCGCGTACACACTTTTTTTATGATTCCGAACCCATCTGTCTCACAAAATCGTCTAAAAGACCATTTAAACCAATACCTCCCTTTTGTTTCTTTTCCTTATACATTCATTTTTTCCACGTTTTTGCACTCAAAACAACTTTCCTCCTCCGCGTACACACTGTTTTTAAGATTCCCAACCCATCTGACTCACAAAACTGTCTAAAAAGCCGTTTAAACCAATACCGCCCTGTCATTTTTTCCACGTTTTTGCACTCAAAACAATTTTCTTCCTTCTCGTACACGCTTTTTTTATGAATCCGAACCACCTGACTCACAAAAACCGTCTAAAAGGCCATTTAAACCAATACCGCCCATTTGTTTCTTTTCCTTATACATTCATTTTTTCCACGTTTTTGCACTCAAGACAACTTTCCTCCTTCGCGTACACACTGTTTTTAAGATTCCAAACCCATCTGAATCACAAAACTGTGTAAAAAGCCATTTAAACCAATACCGCCTTTATGTTTTTTTTCGTTGTACATTAATTTTTTCCACGTTTTTGCACTCAAAACAACTTTCCTCCTTCTCGTACACACTTTTTTTATGAATCCGAACCCACCTGACTCACAAAAACCGTCTAAAAGGCCATTTAAACCAATACCGCCCATTTGTTTCTTTTCCTTATACATTCATTTTTTCCACATTTTTGTACTCAAAACAAATTTCCTCCTTCGCGTACACACTGTTTTTATGATTCCGAACCCATCTTACTCACAAAACTGTCTAAAAAGCCATTTAAACCAATACCGCCCTTTTGTTTCTTTTACTTATACATTTATTTTTTCCACGTTTCGGCACTCAAAACAACTTTCCTCCTTTGCGTACACACTGTTTTTATGATTCCGAACCCATCTGTCTCACAAAATCGTCTAAAAGACCATTTAAACCAATACCTCCCTTTTGTTTCTTTTCCTTATACATTCACTTTTTCCACGTTTTTGCACTCAAGACAACTTTCCTCCTTCGCGTACACACTGTTTTTAAGATTCCAAACCCATCTGAATCACAAAACTGTCTAAAAAGCTATTTAAACCAATACCGCCCTTTTATTTTTTTTCGTTATACATTAATTTTTTCCACGTTTCGGCACTCAAAACAACTTTAATCCTTCGCGTACACACTGTTTTTATGATTCCGAACCCATCTGACTCACAAAATCGCCTAAAAGACCATTTAAACCAATACCTCCCTTTTGTTTCTTTTCCTTATACATTCATTTTTACCACGTTTTTCCAACTTTCCTCCTTCTCGTACACACTTTTTTTATGATTCCGAACCCACCTGACTCACAAAACCGTCTAAAAGACCATTTAAACCAATACCTCCCTTTTGTTTCTTTTCCTTATACATTCATTTTTTCCACGTTTTTGCACTCAAAACAACTTTCCTCCTCCGCGTACACACTGTTTTTAACATTCCAAACCCATCTGACTCACAAAACTGTCTAAAAAGCTATTTAAACCAATACCACCCTTTTGTTTTTTTTCGTTATACATTAAATTTTTCCACGTTTCGGCACTCAAAACAACTTTAATCCTTCGCGTATACACTATTTTTATGATTCCGAACCCATCTGTCTCACAAAATCGTCTAAAAGACCATTTAAACCAATACGCCCCTTTTGTTTCTTTTCCTTATACATTCATTTTTTCCACGTTTTTGCACTCAAAACAACATTCCTCCTTCTTGTACACACTTTTCTGATGATTCCGAACCTACCTGACTCACAAAACCGTCTAAAAGGCCATTTAAACCAATACCGCCTTTTTGTTTCTTTTCCTTATACATTCATTTTTTCCACGTTTTTCCAACTTTCCTCCTTCTCGTACACACTTTTTTTATGATTCCGAACCGACCTGACTCACAAAACCGTCTAAAAGACCATTTAAACCAATACCTCCCTTTTATTTCTTTTCCTTATACATTCATTTTTTCCACGTTTTTGCACTCAAAACAACTTTCCTCCTTCGCGTACACACTTTTTTTATGATTCCGAACCCATCTGTCTCACAAAATCGTCTAAAAGACCATTTAAACCAATACCTCCCTTTTGTTTCTTTTCCTTATACATTCATTTTTTCCACGTTTTTGCACTCAAAACAACTTTCCTTCTCCGCGTACACACTGTTTTTAAGATTCCCAACCCATCTGACTCACAAAACTGTCTAAAAAGCCGTTTAAACCAATACCGCCCTGTCATTTTTTCCACGTTTTTGCACTCAAAACAATTTTCTTCCTTCTCGTACACACTTTTTTTATGAATCCGAACCACCTGACTCACAAAAACCGTCTAAAAGGCCATTTAAACCAATACCGCCCATTTGTTTCTTTTCCTTATACATTCATTTTTTCCACGTTTCGGCACTCAAAACAAATTTCCTCCTTCGCGTACACACTGTTTTTATGATTCCGAACCCATCTTACTCACAAAACTGTCTAAAAAGCCATTTAAACCAATACCGCCCTTTTGTTTCTTTTCCTTATACATTTATTTTTTCCACGTTTCGGCACTCAAAACAACTTTCCTCCTTTGCGTACACACTGTTTTTATGATTCCGAACCCATCTGTCTCACAAAATCGTCTAAAAGACCATTTAAACCAATACCTCCCTTTTGTTTCTTTTCCTTATACATTCACTTTTTCCACGTTTTTGCACTCAAGACAACTTTCCTCCTTCGCGTACACACTGTTTTTAAGATTCCAAACCCATCTGAATCACAAAACTGTCTAAAAAGCTATTTAAACCAATACCGCCCTTTTATTTTTTTTCGTTATACATTAATTTTTTCCACGTTTCGGCACTCAAAACAACTTTAATCCTTCGCGTACACACTGTTTTTATGATTCCGAACCCATCTGACTCACAAAATCGCCTAAAAGACCATTTAAACCAATACCTCCCTTTTGTTTCTTTTCCTTATACATTCATTTTTACCACGTTTTTCCAACTTTCCTCCTTCTCGTACACACTTTTTTTATGATTCCGAACCCACCTGACTCACAAAACCGTCTAAAAGACCATTTAAACCAATAACTCCCTTTTGTTTCTTTTCCTTATACATTCATTTTTTCCACGTTTTTGCACTCAAAACAACTTTCCTCCTCCGCGTACACACTGTTTTTAACATTCCAAACCCATCTGACTCACAAAACTGTCTAAAAAGCTATTTAAACCAATACCACCCTTTTGTTTTTTTTCGTTATACATTAAATTTTTCCACGTTTCGGCACTCAAAACAACTTTAATCCTTCGCGTATACACTGTTTTTATGATTCCGAACCCATCTGTCTCACAAAATCGTCTAAAAGACCATTTAAACCAATACGTCCCTTTTGTTTCTTTTCCTTATACATTCATTTTTTCCACGTTTTTGCACTCAAAACAACATTCCTCCTTCTTGTACACACTTTTCTGATGATTCCGAACCTACCTGACTCACAAAACCGTCTAAAAGGCCATTTAAACCAATACCGCCTTTTTGTTTCTTTTCCTTATACATTCATTTTTTCCACGTTTTTCCAACTTTCCTCCTTCTCGTACACACTTTTTTTATGATTCCGAACCGACCTGACTCACAAAACCGTCTAAAAGACCATTTAAACCAATACCTCCCTTTTGTTTCTTTTCCTTATACATTCATTTTTTCCACGTTTTTGCACTCAAAACAACTTTCCTCCTTCGCGTACACACTTTTTTTATGATTCCGAACCCATCTGTCTCACAAAATCGTCTAAAAGACCATTTAAACCAATACCTCCCTTTTGTTTCTTTTCCTTATACATTCATTTTTTCCACGTTTTTGCACTCAAAACAACTTTCCTCCTCCGCGTACACACTGTTTTTAAGATTCCCAACCCATCTGACTCACAAAACTGTCTAAAAAGCCGTTTAAACCAATACCGCCCTGTCATTTTTTCCACGTTTTTGCACTCAAAACAATTTTCTTCCTTCTCGTACACACTTTTTTTATGAATCCGAACCACCTGACTCACAAAAACCGTCTAAAAGGCCATTTAAACCAATACCGCCCATTTGTTTCTTTTCCTTATACATTCATTTTTTCCACGTTTCGGCACTCAAAACAACTTTCCTCCTTCGCGTACACACTGTTTTTAAGATTCCAAACCCATCTGAATCACAAAACTGTCTAAAAAGCCATTTAAACCAATACCGCCCTTATGTTTTTTTTTCGTTATACATTAATTTTTTCCACGTTTTTGCACTCAAAACAACTTTCCTCCTTCGCGTACACACTGTTTTTATGATTCCGAACCCACCTGACTCACAAAACCGTCTAAAAGGCCATTTAAACCAATACCGCCCTTTTGTTTCTTTTCCTTATACATTCATTTTTTCCACGTTTCGGCACTCAAAACAACTTTCCTCCTTCGCGTACACACTGTTTTTATGATTCCGAACCCATCTGTCTCACAAAATCGTCTAAAAGACCATTTAAAGCAATACCTCCCTTTTGTTTCTTTTCCTTATACATTCATTTTTTATACGTTTTTGCACTCAAGAAAACTTTCCTCCTTCGCGTACACACTGTTTTTAAGATTCCAAACCCATCTGAATCACAAAACTGTGTAAAAAGCCATTTAAACCAATACCGCCTTTATGTTTTTTTTCGTTATACATTAATTTTTTCCACGTTTTTGCACTTAAAACAACTTTCCTCCTTCTCGTACACACTTTTTTTATGAATCCGAACCCACCTGACTCACAAAAACCGTCTAAAAGGCCATTTAAACCAATACCGCCCATTTGTTTCTTTTCCTTATACCAATACCGCCCTTTTGTTTTTTTTCGTTATACATTAATTTTTTCCACGTTTCGGCACTCAAAACAACTTTAATCCTTCGCGTACACACTGTTTTTATGATTCCGAACCCATCTGACTCACAAAATCGCCTAAAAGACCATTTAAACCAATACCTCCCTTTTGTTTCTTTTCCTTATACATTCATTTTTACCACGTTTTTCCAACTTTCCTCCTTCTCGTACACACTTTTTTTATGATTCCGAACCCACCTGACTCACAAAACAGTCTAAAAGACCATTTAAACCAATACCTCCCTTTTGTTTCTTTTCCTTATACATTAATTTTTTCCACGTTTTTGCACTCAAAACAACTTTCCTCCTTCGCGTACACACTGTTTTTATGATTCCGAACCAATCTGACTCACAAAATCGCCTAAAAGACCATTTAAACCAATACGTCCCTTTTGTTTCTTTTCCTTATACATTCATTTTTTCCACGTTTTTGCACTCAAAACAACATTCCTCCTTCTTGTACACACTTTTCTGATGATTCCGAACCTACCTGACTCACAAAACCGTCTAAAAGGCCATTTAAACCAATACCGCCTTTTTGTTTCTTTTCCTTATACATTCATTTTTTCCACGTTTCGGCACTCAAAACAACTTTCCTCCTTCGCGTACACACTGTTTTTATGATTCCGAACCCATCTGTCTCACAAAATCGTCTAAAAGACCATTTAAAGCAATACCTCCCTTTTGTTTCTTTTCCTTATACATTCATTTTTTATACGTTTTTGCACTCAAGACAACTTTCCTCCTTCGCGTACACACTGTTTTTAAGATTCCGAACCCACCTGACTCACAAAAACCGTCTAAAAGGCCATTTAAACCAATACCGCCCATTTGTTTCTTTTCCTTATACATTCATTTTTTCCACATTTTTGTACTCAAAACAACTTTCCTCCTTCGCGTACACACTGTTTTTATGATTCCGAACCCATCTTACTCACAAAACTGTCTAAAAAGCCATTTAAACCAATACCGCCCTTTTGTTTCTTTTCCTTATACATTTATTTTTTCCACGTTTCGGCACTGAAAACAACTTTCCTCCTTTGCGTACACACTGTTTTTATGATTCCGAACCCATCTGTCTCACAAAATCGTCTAAAAGACCATTTAAACCAATACCTCCCTTTTGTTTCTTTTCCTTATACATTCACTTTTTCCACGTTTCGGCACTGAAAACAACTTTCCTCCTTCGCGTACACACTGTTTTTATGATTCCGAACCCATCTGTCTCACAAAATCGTCTAAAAGACCATTTAAACCAATACCTCCCTTTTGTTTCTTTTCCTTATACATTCATTTTTTCCACGTTTTTGCACTCAAGACAACTTTCCTCCTTCGCGTACACACTGTTTTTAAGATTCCAAACCCATCTGAATCACAAAACTGTCTAAAAAGCTATTTAAACCAATACCGCCCTTTTGTTTTTTTTCGTTATACATTAATTTTTTCCACGTTTCGGCACTCAAAACAACTTTAATCCTTCGCGTACACACTGTTTTTATGATTCCGAACCCATCTGACTCACAAAATCGCCTAAAAGACCATTTAAACCAATACCTCCCTTTTGTTTCTTTTCCTTATACATTCATTTTTACCACGTTTTTCCAACTTTCCTCCTTCTCGTACACACTTTTTTTATGATTCCGAACCCACCTGACTCACAAAACCGTCTAAAAGACCATTTAAACCAATACCTCCCTTTTGTTTCTTTTCTTTATACATTCATTTTTTCCACGTTTTTGCACTCAAAACAACTTTCCTCCTCAGCGTACACACTGTTTTTAAGATTCCCAACCCATCTGACTCACAAAACTGCCTAAAAAGCCATTTAAACCAATACCGCCCTTTTGTTTCTTTTCCTTATACATTAATTTTTTCCACGTTTTTGCACTCAAAACAACTTTTCTCCTTCGCGTACACACTGTTTTTATGATTCCGAACCCATCTGACTCACAAAATCGCCTAAAAGACCATTTAAACCAATACCTCCCTTTTGTTTCTTTTTCTTATACATTCATTTTTTTCCACGTTTTTGCACTCAAAACAACTTTCCTCCTCCGCGTACACACTGTTTTTAACATTCCAAACCCATCTGACTCACAAAACTGCCTAAAAAGCCATTTAAACCAATACCGCCCTTTTGTTTCTTTTCCTTATACATTAATTTTTTCCACGTTTTTGCACTCAAAACAACTTTCCTCCTTCGCGTACACACTGTTTTTATGATTCCGAACCCATCTGACTCACAAAATCGCCTAAAAGACCATTTAAACCAATACCTCCCTTTTGTTTCTTTTCCTTATACATTCATTTTTTTCCACGTTTTTGCACTCAAAACAACTTTCCTCCTCCGCGTACACACTGTTTTTAACATTCCAAACCCATCTGACTCACAAAACTGTCTAAAAAGCTATTTAAACCAATACCGCCCTTTTGTTTTTTTTCGTTATACATTAAATTTTTCCACGTTTCGGCACTCAAAACAACTTTAATTCTTCGCGTATACACTGTTTTTATGATTCCGAACCCATCTGTCTCACAAAATCGTCTAAAAGACCATTTAAACCAATACGTCCCTTTTGTTTCTTTTCCTTATACATTCATTTTTTCCACGTTTTTGCACTCAAAACAACATTCCTCCTTCTTGTACACACTTTTCTGATGATTCCGAACCTACCTGACTCACAAAACCGTCTAAAAGGCCATTTAAACCAATACGTCCCTTTTGTTTCTTTTCCTTATACATTCATTTTTTCCACATTTTTGTACTCAAAACAACTTTCCTCCTTCGCGTACACACTGTTTTTATGATTCCGAACCCATCTTACTTAAAAAACTGTCTAAAAAGCCATTTAAACCGCCCTTTTGTTTCTTTTCCTTATACATTTATTTTTTCCACGTTTCGGCACTGAAAACAACTTTCCTCCTTTGCGTACACACTGTTTTTATGATTCCGAACCCATCTGTCTCACAAAATCGTCTAAAAGACCATTTAAACCAATACCTCCCTTTTGTTTCTTTTCCTTATACATTCACTTTTTCCACGTTTCGGCACTGAAAACAACTTTCCTACTTCTCGTACACACTTTTTTTATGATTCCGAACCCACCTGACTCACAAAACCGTATAAAAGACCATTTAAACCAATACCGCCCTTTTGTTTCTTTTCCTTATACATTCATTTTTTCCACGTTTCGGCACTCAAAACAACTTTCCTCCTTCGCGTACACACTGTTTTTAAGATTCCAAACCCATCTGAATCACAAAACTGTCTAAAAAGCCATTTAAACCAATACTGCCCTTATGTTTTTTTTCGTTATACATTAATTTTTTCCACATTTTTGCACTCAAAACAACTTTCCTCCTTCTCGTACACAGTTTTTTTATGAATCCGAACCCACCTGACTCACAAAAACCGTCTAAAAGGCCATTTAAACCAATACCTCCTTTCTGTTTCTTTTCTTTATACATTCATTTTTTCCACGTTTTTCACTCAAGACAACTTTCCTCCTTCGCGTACACACTATTTTTATGATTCCGAACACATCTGACTCACAAAATCGTCTAAAAGACCATTTAAACCAATACCTCCCTTTTGTTTCTTTTCCTTATACATTCACTTTTTCCACGTTTTTGTACTCAAAACAACTTTCCTCCTTCGCGTACACACTGTTTTTATGATTCCGAACCCATCTGTCTCGCAAAATCGTCTAAAAGACCATTTAAACCAATACCTCCCTTTTGTTTCTTTTCCTTATACATTCACTTTTTCCACGTTTTTGCACTCAAGACAACTTTCCTCCTTCGCGTACACACTGTTTTTAAGATTCCAAACCCATCTGAATCACAAAACTGTCTAAAAAGCTATTTAAACCAATACCGCCCTTTTGTTTTTTTTCGTTATACATTAATTTTTTCCACGTTTCGGCACTCAAAACAACTTTAATCCTTCGCGTACACACTGTTTTTATGATTCCGAACCCATCTGACTCACAAAATCGCCTAAAAGACCATTTAAACCAATACCTCCCTTTTGTTTCTTTTCCTTATACATTCATTTTTACCACGTTTTTCCAACTTTCCTCCTTCTCGTACACACTTTTTTTATGATTCCGAACCCACCTGACTCACAAAACCGTCTAAAAGACCATTTAAACCAATACCTCCCTTTTGTTTCTTTTCCTTATACATTCATTTTTTCCACGTTTTTGCACTCAAAACAACTTTCCTCCTCCGCGTACACACTGTTTTTAAGATTCCCAACCCATCTGACTCACAAAACTGTCTAAAAAGCCATTTAAACCAATACCGCCCTTTTGTTTCTTTTCCTTATACATTCATTTTTTCCACGTTTTTGCACTCAAAACAACTTTCCTCCTTCTCGTACACACTTTTTTTATGAATCCGAACCCACCTGACTCACAAAAACCGTCTAAAAGGCCATTTAAACCAATACCGCCCATTTGTTTCTTTTCCTTATACATTCATTTTTTCCACGTTTTTGTACTCAAAACAACTTTCCTCCTTTGCGTACACACTGTTTTTATGATTCCGAACCCATCTGTCTCACAAAATCGTCTAAAAGACCATTTAAACCAATACCTCCCTTTTGTTTCTTTTCCTTATACATTCACTTTTTCCACGTTTTTGCACTCAAGACAACTTTCCTCCTTCGCGTACTGTTTTTAAGATTCCAAACCCATCTGAATCACAAAACTGTCTAAAAAGCTATTTAAACCAATACCGCCCTTTTGTTTTTTTTCGTTATACATTAATTTTTTCCACGTTTCGGCACTCAAAACAACTTTAATCCTTCGCGTACACACTGTTTTTATGATTCCGAACCCATCTGTCTCAAAAAATCGTCTAAAAGACCATTTAAACCAATACCTCCCTTTTGTTTCTTTTCCTTATACATTCACTTTTTCCACGTTTTTGCACTCAAGACAACTTTCCTCCTTCGCGTACACACTGTTTTTAAGATTCCAAACCCATCTGAATCACAAAACTGTCTAAAAAGCTATTTAAACCAATACCGCCCTTTTGTTTTTTTTCGTTATACATTAATTTTTTCCACGTTTCGGCACTCAAAACAACTTTAATCCTTCGCGTACACACTGTTTTTATGATTCCGAACCCATCTGACTCACAAAATCGCCTAAAAGACTTTTTAAACCAATACCTCCCTTTTGTTTCTTTTCCTTATGCATTCATTTTTACCACGTTTTTCCAACTTTCCTCCTTCTCGTACACACTTTTTTTATGATTCCGAACCCACCTGACTCACAAAACCGTCTAAAAGACCATTTAAACCAATACCTCCCTTTTGTTTCTTTTCCTTATACATTCATTTTTTCCACGTTTTTGCACTCAAAACAACTTTCCTCCTCCGCGTACACACTGTTTTTAAGATTCCCAACCCATCTGACTCACAAAACTGTGTAAAAAGCCATTTAAAGCAATACCTCCCTTTTGTTTCTTTTCCTTATACATTCATTTTTTCCACGTTTTTGCACTCAAGACAACTTTCCTCCTTCGCGTACACACTGTTTTTAAGATTCCAAACCCATCTGAATCACAAAACTGTGTAAAAAGCCATTTAAACCAATACCGCCTTTATGTTTTTTTTCGTTATACATTAATTTTTTCCACGTTTTTGCACTCAAAACAACTTTCCTCCTTCTCGTACACACTTTTTTTATGAATCCGAACCCACCTGACTCACAAAAACCGTCTAAAAGGCCATTTAAACCAATACCGCCCATTTGTTTCTTTTCCTTATACATTCATTTTTTCCACGTTTTTGTACTCAAAACAACTTTCCTCCTTTGCGTACACACTGTTTTTATGATTCCGAACCCATCTGTCTCACAAAATCGTCTAAAAGACCATTTAAACCAATACCTCCCTTTTGTTTCTTTTCCTTATACATTCACTTTTTCCACGTTTTTGCACTCAAGACAACTTTCCTCCTTCGCGTACACACTGTTTTTAAGATTCCAAACCCATATGAATCACAAAACTGTCTAAAAAGCTATTTAAACCAATACCGCCCTTTTGTTTTTTTTCGTTATACATTAATTTTTTCCACGTTTCGGCACTCAAAACAACTTTAATCCTTCGCGTACACACTGTTTTTATGATTCCGAACCCATCTGACTCACAAAATCCTAAAAGACCATTTAAACCAATACCTCCCTTTTGTTTCTTTTCCTTATACATTCATTTTTACCACGTTTTTCCAACTTTCCTCCTCCGCGTACACACTGTTTTTAAGATTCCCAACCCATCTGACTCACAAAACTGTCTAAAAAGCCATTTAAACCAATACCGCCCTTTTGTTTCTTTTCCTTATACATTCATTTTTTCCACGTTTTTGCACTCAAAACAATTTTCCTCCTTCGCGTACACACTTTTTTTATGATTCCGAACCCATCTGACTCACAAAATCGTTAAAAAGGCCATTTAAACCAATACCGCCCTTTTGTTTCTTTTCCTTATACATTCATTTTTTCCACGTTTTTGCACTCAAAACAACTTTCCTCCTTCTCGTACGCACTTTTTTTATGAATCCGAACCCACCTGACTCACAAAAACCGTCTAAAAGGCCATTTAAACCAATACCGCCCATTTGTTTCTTTTCCTTATACATTCATTTTTTCCACATTTTTGTACTCAAAACAACTTTCCTCCTTCGCGTACACACTGTTTTTATGATTCCGAACCCATCTGAATCACAAAACTGTCTAAAAAGCTATTTAAACCAATACCGCCCTTTTGTTTTTTTTCGTTATACATTAATTTTTTCCACGTTTCGGCACTCAAAACAACTTTAATCCTTCGCGTACACACTGTTTTTATGATTCCGAACCCATCTGACTCACAAAATCGCCTAAAAGACCATTTAAACCAATACCTCCCTTTTGTTTCTTTTCCTTATACATTCATTTTTACCACGTTTTTCCAACTTTCCTCCTTCTCGTACACACTTTTTTTATGATTCCGAACCCACCTGACTCACAAAACCGTCTAAAAGACCATTTAAACCAATACCTCCCTTTTGTTTCTTTTCCTTATACATTCATTTTTTCCACGTTTTTGCACTCAAAACAACTTTCCTCCTCCGCGTACACACTGTTTTTAAGATTCCCAACCCATCTGACTCACAAAACTGTCTAAAAAGCCATTTAAACCAATACCGCCCTTTTGTTTCTTTTCCTTATACATTCATTTTTTCCACGTTTTTGCACTCAAAACAACTTTCCTCCTTCTCGTACACACTTTTTTTATGAATCCGAACCCACCTGACTCACAAAAACCGTCTAAAAGGCCATTTAAACCAATACCGCCCATTTGTTTCTTTTCCTTATACATTCATTTTTTCCACGTTTTTGTACTCAAAACAACTTTCCTCCTTTGCGTACACACTGTTTTTATGATTCCGAACCCATCTGTCTCACAAAATCGTCTAAAAGACCATTTAAACCAATACCTCCCTTTTGTTTCTTTTCCTTATACATTCACTTTTTCCACGTTTTTGCACTCAAGACAACTTTCCTCCTTCGCGTACTGTTTTTAAGATTCCAAACCCATCTGAATCACAAAACTGTCTAAAAAGCTATTTAAACCAATACCGCCCTTTTGTTTTTTTTCGTTATACATTAATTTTTTCCACGTTTCGGCACTCAAAACAACTTTAATCCTTCGCGTACACACTGTTTTTATGATTCCGAACCCATCTGTCTCAAAAAATCGTCTAAAAGACCATTTAAACCAATACCTCCCTTTTGTTTCTTTTCCTTATACATTCACTTTTTCCACGTTTTTGCACTCAAGACAACTTTCCTCCTTCGCGTACACACTGTTTTTAAGATTCCAAACCCATCTGAATCACAAAACTGTCTAAAAAGCTATTTAAACCAATACCGCCCTTTTGTTTTTTTTCGTTATACATTAATTTTTTCCACGTTTCGGCACTCAAAACAACTTTAATCCTTCGCGTACACACTGTTTTTATGATTCCGAACCCATCTGACTCACAAAATCGCCTAAAAGACTTTTTAAACCAATACCTCCCTTTTGTTTCTTTTCCTTATGCATTCATTTTTACCACGTTTTTCCAACTTTCCTCCTTCTCGTACACACTTTTTTTAAGATTCCAAACCCATCTGAATCACAAAACTGTGTAAAAAGCCATTTAAACCAATACCGCCTTTATGTTTTTTTTCGTTATACATTAATTTTTTCCACGTTTTTGCACTCAAAACAACTTTCCTCCTTCTCGTACACACTTTTTTTATGAATCCGAACCCACCTGACTCACAAAAACCGTCTAAAAGGCCATTTAAACCAATACCGCCCATTTGTTTCTTTTCCTTATACATTCATTTTTTCCACGTTTTTGTACTCAAAACAACTTTCCTCCTTTGCGTACACACTGTTTTTATGATTCCGAACCCATCTGTCTCACAAAATCGTCTAAAAGACCATTTAAACCAATACCTCCCTTTTGTTTCTTTTCCTTATACATTCACTTTTTCCACGTTTTTGCACTCAAGACAACTTTCCTCCTTCGCGTACACACTGTTTTTAAGATTCCAAACCCATATGAATCACAAAACTGTCTAAAAAGCTATTTAAACCAATACCGCCCTTTTGTTTTTTTTCGTTATACATTAATTTTTTCCACGTTTCGGCACTCAAAACAACTTTAATCCTTCGCGTACACACTGTTTTTATGATTCCGAACCCATCTGACTCACAAAATCCTAAAAGACCATTTAAACCTTTTGTTTCTTTTCCTTATACATTCATTTTTACCACGTTTTTCCAACTTTCCTCCTCCGCGTACACACTGTTTTTAAGATTCCCAACCCATCTGACTCACAAAACTGTCTAAAAAGCCATTTAAACCAATACCGCCCTTTTGTTTCTTTTCCTTATACATTCATTTTTTCCACGTTTTTGCACTCAAAACAATTTTCCTCCTTCGCGTACACACTTTTTTTATGATTCCGAACCCATCTGACTCACAAAATCGTTAAAAAGGCCATTTAAACCAATACCGCCCTTTTGTTTCTTTTCCTTATACATTCATTTTTTCCACGTTTTTGCACTCAAAACAACTTTCCTCCTTCTCGTACGCACTTTTTTTATGAATCCGAACCCACCTGACTCACAAAAACCGTCTAAAAGGCCATTTAAACCAATACCGCCCATTTGTTTCTTTTCCTTATACATTCATTTTTTCCACATTTTTGTACTCAAAACAACTTTCCTCCTTCGCGTACACACTGTTTTTATGATTCCGAACCCATCTTACTCACAAAACTGTCTAAAAAGCCATTTAAACCAATACCGCCCTTTTGTTTCTTTTCCTTATACATTTATTTTTTCCACGTTTCGGCACTCAAAACAACTTTCCTCCTTCTCGTACACACTTTTTTTATGAATCCGAACCCACCTGACTCACAAAAACCGTCTAAAAGGCCATTTAAACCAATACCGCCCATTTGTTTCTTTTCCTTATACATTTATTTTTTTTCACATTTTTGTACTCAAAACAACTTTCCTCTATCGCGTGCACACTGTTTTTAAGATTCCAAACCCATCTGAATCACAAAACTGTCTTAAAAGCCATTTAAACCAATACCGCCCTTATGTTTTTTTTCGTTATACATTAATTTTTTTCCACATTTTTGCACTCAAAACAACTTTCCTCCTTCTCGTACACACTTTTTTTATGAATCCGAACCCACCTGACTCACAAAAACCGTCTAAAAGGCCATTTAAACCAATACCTCCTTTCTGTTTCTTTTCTTTATACATTCATTTTTTCCACGTTTTTGCACTCAAGACAACTTTCCTCCTTCGCGTACACACTGTTTTTATGATTCCGAACCCATCTGTCTCACAAAATCGTCTAAAAGACCATTTAAACCAATACCTCCCTTTTGTTTCTTTTCCTTATACATTCACTTTTTCCACGTTTTTGCACTCAAAACAACTTTCCTCCTCCGCGTACACACTGTTTTTAAGATTCCCAACCCATCTGACTCACAAAACTGTCTAAAAAGCCATTTAAACCAATACCGCCCTTTTGTTTCTTTTCCTTATACATTCATTTTTTCCACGTTTTTGCACTCAAAACAATTTTCCTCCTTCGCGTACACACTTTTTTTATGATTCCGAACCCATCTGACTCACAAAATCGTTAAAAAGGCCATTTAAACCAATACCGCCCTTTTGTTTCTTTTCCTTATACATTCACTTTTCCACGTTTTTCCAACTTTCCTCCTTCTCGTACACACTTTTTTTATGAATCCGAACCCACCTGACTCACAAAAACCGTCTAAAAGGCCATTTAAACCAATACCGCCCATTTGTTTCTTTTCCTTATACATTCATTTTTTCCACATTTTTGTACTCAAAACAACTTTCCTCCTTCGCGTACACACTGTTTTTATGATTCCGAACCCATCTTACTCACAAAACTGTCTAAAAAGCCATTTAAACCAATACCGCCCTTTTGTTTTTTTTCCTTATACATTTATTTTTTCCACGTTTCGGCACTCAAAACAACTTTCCTCCTTTGCGTACACACTGTTTTTATGATTCCGAACCCATCTGTCTCACAAAATCGTCTAAAAGACCATTTAAACCAATACCTCCCTTTTGTTTCTTTTCCTTATACATTCACTTTTTCCACGTTTTTGCACTCAAGACAACTTTCCTCCTTCGCGTACACACTGTTTTTAAGATTCCAAACCCATCTGAATCACAAAACTGTCTAAAAAGCTATTTAAACCAATACCGCCCTTTTGTTTTTTTTCGTTATACATTAATTTTTTCCACGTTTTTGCACTCAAAACAACTTTCCTCCTCCGCGTACACACTGTTTTTAAGATTCCCAACCCATCTGACTCACAAAACTGTCTAAAAAGCCGTTTAAACCAATACCGCCCTGTCACTTTTTCCACGTTTTTGCACTCAAAACAATTTTCTTCCTTCTCGTACACACTTTTTTTATGAATCCGAACCACCTGACTCACAAAAACCGTCTAAAAGGCCATTTAAACCAATACCGCCCATTTGTTTCTTTTCCTTATACATTAATTTTTTCCACGTTTTTGCACTCAAAACAACTTTCCTCCTTCGCGTACACACTTTTTTTATGATTCCAAACCCATCTGTCTCACAAAATCGTCTAAAAGACCATTTAAACCAATACCTCCCTTTTGTTTCTTTTCCTTATACATTCATTTTTTCCACGTTTTTGCACTCAAAACAACTTTCCTCCTCCGCGTACACACTGTTTTTAAGATTCCCAACCCATCTGACTCACAAAACTGTCTAAAAAGCCGTTTAAACCAATACCGCCCTGTCATTTTTTCCACGTTTTTGCACTCAAAACAATTTTCTTCCTTCTCGTACACACTTTTTTTATGAATCCGAACCACCTGACTCACAAAAACCGTCTAAAAGGCCATTTAAACCAATACCGCCCATTTGTTTCTTTTCCTTATACATTCATTTTTTCCACGTTTTTGCACTCAAAACAACTTTCCTCCTTCGCGTACACACTGTTTTTATGATTCCGAACCCATCTTACTCACAAAACTGTCTAAAAAGCCATTTAAACCAATACCTCCCTTTTGTTTCTTTTCCTTATACATTCATTTTTACCACGTTTTTCCAACTTTCCTCCTTCTCGTACACACTTTTTTTATGATTCCGAACCCACCTGACTCACAAAACCGTCTAAAAGACCATTTAAACCAATACCGCCCTTTTGTTTCTTTTCCTTATACATTCATTTTTTCCACGTTTCGGCACTCAAAACAACTTTCCTCCTTCGCGTGCACACTGTTTTTAAGATTCCAAACCCATCTGAATCACAAAACTGTCTAAAAAGCCATTTAAACCAATACCGCCCTTATGTTTTTTTTCGTTATACATTAATTTTTTCCACATTTTTGCACTCAAAACAACTTTCCTCCTTCTCGTACACACTTTTTTTATGAATCCGAACCCACCTGACTCACAAAAACCGTCTAAAAGGCCATTTAAACCAATACCTCCTTTCTGTTTCTTTTCTTTATACATTCATTTTTTCCACGTTTTTGCACTCAAGACAACTTTCCTCCTTCGCGTACACACTATTTCTATGATTCCGAACACATCTGACTCACAAAATCGTCTAAAAGACCATTTAAACCAATACCTCCCTTTTGTTTCTTTTCCTTATACATTCACTTTTTCCACGTTTTTGTACTCAAAACAACTTTCCTCCTTCGCGTACACACTGTTTTTATGATTCCGAACCCATCTGTCTCACAAAATCGTCTAAAAGACCATTTAAACCAATACCTCCCTTTTGTTTCTTTTCCTTATACATTCACTTTTTCCACGTTTTTGCACTCAAGACAACTTTCCTCCTTCGCGTACACACTGTTTTTAAGATTCCAAACCCATCTGAATCACAAAACTGTCTAAAAAGCTATTTAAACCAATACCGCCCTTTTGTTTTTTTTCGTTATACATTAATTTTTTCCACGCTTCGGCACTCAAAACAACTTTAATCCTTCGCGTACACACTGTTTTTATGATTCCGAACCCATCTGACTCACAAAAACCGTCTAAAAGGCCATTTAAACCAATACCGCCCATTTGTTTCTTTTCCTTATACATTCATTTTTTCCACATTTTTGTACTCAAAACAACTTTCCTCCTTCGCGTACACACTGTTTTTATGATTCCGAACCCATCTTACTCACAAAACTGTCTAAAAAGCCATTTAAACCAATACCGCCCTTTTGTTTTTTTTCCTTATACATTTATTTTTTCCACGTTTCGGCACTCAAAACAACTTTCCTCCTTTGCGTACACACTGTTTTTATGATTCCGAACCCATCTGTCTCACAAAATCGTCTAAAAGACCATTTAAACCAATACCTCCCTTTTGTTTCTTTTCCTTATACATTCACTTTTTCCACGTTTTTGCACTCAAGACAACTTTCCTCCTTCGCGTACACACTGTTTTTAAGATTCCAAACCCATCTGAATCACAAAACTGTCTAAAAAGCTATTTAAACCAATACCGCCCTTTTGTTTTTTTTCGTTATACATTAATTTTTTCCACGTTTTTGCACTCAAAACAACTTTCCTCCTCCGCGTACACACTGTTTTTAAGATTCCCAACCCATCTGACTCACAAAACTGTCTAAAAAGCCGTTTAAACCAATACCGCCCTGTCATTTTTTCCACGTTTTTGCACTCAAAACAATTTTCTTCCTTCTCGTACACACTTTTTTTATGAATCCGAACCACCTGACTCACAAAAACCGTCTAAAAGGCCATTTAAACCAATACCGCCCATTTGTTTCTTTTCCTTATACATTAATTTTTTCCACGTTTTTGCACTCAAAGCAACTTTCCTCCTTCGCGTACACACTTTTTTTATGATTCCAAACCCATCTGTCTCACAAAATCGTCTAAAAGACCATTTAAACCAATACCTCCCTTTTGTTTCTTTTCCTTATACATTCATTTTTTCCACGTTTTTGCACTCAAAACAACTTTCCTCCTCCGCGTACACACTGTTTTTAAGATTCCCAACCCATCTGACTCACAAAACTGTCTAAAAAGCCGTTTAAACCAATACCGCCCTGTCATTTTTTCCACGTTTTTGCACTCAAAACAATTTTCTTCCTTCTCGTACACACTTTTTTTATGAATCCGAACCACCTGACTCACAAAAACCGTCTAAAAGGCCATTTAAACCAATACCTCCTTTCTGTTTCTTTTCTTTATACATTCATTTTTTCCACGTTTTTGCACTCAAGACAACTTTCCTCCTTCGCGTACACACTGTTTTTATGATTCCGAACCCATCTGTCTCACAAAATCGTCTAAAAGACCATTTAAACCAATACCTCCCTTTTGTTTCTTTTCCTTATACATTCACTTTTTCCACGTTTTTGCACTCAAGACAACTTTCCTCCTTCGCGTACACACTGTTTTTAAGATTCCAAACCCATCTGAATCACAAAACTGTCTAAAAAGCTATTTAAACCAATACCGCCCTTTTGTTTTTTTCCGTTATACATTAATTTTTTCCACGTTTCGGCACTCAAAACAACTTTAATTCTTCGCGTACACACTGTTTTTATGATTCCGAACCCATCTGACTCACAAAATCGCCTAAAAGACCATTTAAACCAATACCTCCCTTTTGTTTCTTTTCCTTATACATTCATTTTTACCACGTTTTTCCAACTTTCCTCCTTCTCGTACACAGTTTTTTTATGATTCCGAACCCACCTGACTAACAAAACCGTCTAAAAGACCATTTAAACCAATACCTCCCTTTTGTTTCTTTTCCTTATACATTCATTTTTTCCACGTTTTTGCACTCAAAACAACTTTCCTCCTCCGCGTACACACTGTTTTTAAGATTCCCAACCCATCTGACTCACAAAACTGTCTAAAAAGCCATTTAAACCAATACCGCCCTTTTGTTTCTTTTCCTTATACATTCATTTTTTCCACGTTTTTGCACTCAAAACAATTTTCCTCCTTCGCGTACACACTTTTTTTATGATTCCGAACCCATCTGACTCACAAAATCGTTAAAAAGGCCATTTAAACCAATACCGCCCTTTTGTTTCTTTTCCTTATACATTCATTTTTTCCACGTTTTTCCAACTTTCCTCCTTCTCGTACACACTTTTTTTATGAATCCGAACCCACCTGACTCACAAAAACCGTCTAAAAGGCCATTTAAACCAATACCGCCCATTTGTTTCTTTTCCTTATACATTCATTTTTTCCACATTTTTGTACTCAAAACAACTTTCCTCCTTCGCGTACACACTGTTTTTATGATTCCGAACCCATCTTACTCACAAAACTGTCTAAAAAGCCATTTAAACCAATACCGCCCTTTTGTTTTTTTTCCTTATACATTTATTTTTTCCACGTTTCGGCACTCAAAACAACTTTCCTCCTTTGCGTACACACTGTTTTTATGATTCCGAACCCATCTGTCTCACAAAATCGTCTAAAAGACCATTTAAACCAATACCTCCCTTTTGTTTCTTTTCCTTATACATTCACTTTTTCCACGTTTTTGCACTCAAGACAACTTTCCTCCTTCGCGTACACACTGTTTTTAAGATTCCAAACCCATCTGAATCACAAAACTGTCTAAAAAGCTATTTAAACCAATACCGCCCTTTTGTTTTTTTTCGTTATACATTAATTTTTTCCACGTTTTTGCACTCAAAACAACTTTCCTCCTCCGCGTACACACTGTTTTTAAGATTCCCAACCCATCTGACTCACAAAACTGTCTAAAAAGCCGTTTAAACCAATACCGCCCTGTCATTTTTTCCACGTTTTTGCACTCAAAACAATTTTCTTCCTTCTCGTACACACTTTTTTTATGAATCCGAACCACCTGACTCACAAAAACCGTCTAAAAGGCCATTTAAACCAATACCGCCCATTTGTTTCTTTTCCTTATACATTAATTTTTTCCACGTTTTTGCACTCAAAACAACTTTCCTCCTTCGCGTACACACTTTTTTTATGATTCCAAACCCATCTGTCTCACAAAATCGTCTAAAAGACCATTTAAACCAATACCTCCCTTTTGTTTCTTTTCCTTATACATTCATTTTTTCCACGTTTTTGCACTCAAAACAACTTTCCTCCTCCGCGTACACACTGTTTTTAAGATTCCCAACCCATCTGACTCACAAAACTGTCTAAAAAGCCGTTTAAACCAATACCGCCCTGTCATTTTTTCCACGTTTTTGCACTCAAAACAATTTTCTTCCTTCTCGTACACACTTTTTTTATGAATCCGAACCACCTGACTCACAAAAACCGTCTAAAAGGCCATTTAAACCAATACCTCCTTTCTGTTTCTTTTCTTTATACATTCATTTTTTCCACGTTTTTGCACTCAAGACAACTTTCCTCCTTCGCGTACACACTGTTTTTATGATTCCGAACCCATCTGTCTCACAAAATCGTCTAAAAGACCATTTAAACCAATACCTCCCTTTTGTTTCTTTTCCTTATACATTCACTTTTTCCACGTTTTTGCACTCAAGACAACTTTCCTCCTTCGCGTACACACTGTTTTTAAGATTCCAAACCCATCTGAATCACAAAACTGTCTAAAAAGCTATTTAAACCAATACCGCCCTTTTGTTTTTTTCCGTTATACATTAATTTTTTCCACGTTTCGGCACTCAAAACAACTTTAATTCTTCGCGTACACACTGTTTTTATGATTCCGAACCCATCTGACTCACAAAATCGCCTAAAAGACCATTTAAACCAATACCTCCCTTTTGTTTCTTTTCCTTATACATTCATTTTTACCACGTTTTTCCAACTTTCCTCCTTCTCGTACACAGTTTTTTTATGATTCCGAACCCACCTGACTAACAAAACCGTCTAAAAGACCATTTAAACCAATACCTCCCTTTTGTTTCTTTTCCTTATACATTCATTTTTTCCACGTTTTTGCACTCAAAACAACTTTCCTCCTCCGCGTACACACTGTTTTTAAGATTCCCAACCCATCTGACTCACAAAACTGTCTAAAAAGCCATTTAAACCAATACCGCCCTTTTGTTTCTTTTCCTTATACATTCATTTTTTCCACGTTTTTGCACTCAAAACAATTTTCCTCCTTCGCGTACACACTTTTTTTATGATTCCGAACCCATCTGACTCACAAAATCGTTAAAAAGGCCATTTAAACCAATACCGCCCTTTTGTTTCTTTTCCTTATACATTCATTTTTTCCACGTTTTTCCAACTTTCCTCCTTCTCGTACACACTTTTTTTATGAATCCGAACCCACCTGACTCACAAAAACCGTCTAAAAGGCCATTTAAACCAATACCGCCCATTTGTTTCTTTTCCTTATACATTCATTTTTTCCACATTTTTGTACTCAAAACAACTTTCCTCCTTCGCGTACACACTGTTTTTATGATTCCGAACCCATCTTACTCACAAAACTGTCTAAAAAGCCATTTAAACCAATACCGCCCTTTTGTTTTTTTTCCTTATACATTTATTTTTTCCACGTTTCGGCACTCAAAACAACTTTCCTCCTTTGCGTACACACTGTTTTTATGATTCCGAACCCATCAGTCTCACAAAATCGTCTAAAAGACCATTTAAACCAATACCTCCCTTTTGTTTCTTTTCCTTATACATTCACTTTTTCCACGTTTTTGCACTCAAGACAACTTTCCTCCTTCGCGTACACACTGTTTTTAAGATTCCAAACCCATCTGAATCACAAAACTGTCTAAAAAGCTATTTAAACCAATACCGCCCTTTTGTTTTTTTTCGTTATACATTAATTTTTTCCACGTTTTTGCACTCAAAACAACTTTCCTCCTCCGCGTACACACTGTTTTTAAGATTCCCAACCCATCTGACTCACAAAACTGTCTAAAAAGCCGTTTAAACCAATACCGCCCTGTCATTTTTTCCACGTTTTTGCACTCAAAACAATTTTCTTCCTTCTCGTACACACTTTTTTTATGAATCCGAACCACCTGACTCACAAAAACCGTCTAAAAGGCCATTTAAACCAATACCGCCCATTTGTTTCTTTTCCTTATACATTAATTTTTTCCACGTTTTTGCACTCAAAACAACTTTCCTCCTTCGCGTACACACTTTTTTTATGATTCCAAACCCATCTGTCTCACAAAATCGTCTAAAAGACCATTTAAACCAATACCTCCCTTTTGTTTCTTTTCCTTATACATTCATTTTTTTCACGTTTTTGCACTCAAAACAACTTTCCTCCTCCGCGTACACACTGTTTTTAAGATTCCCAACCCATCTGACTCACAAAACTGTCTAAAAAGCCGTTTAAACCAATACCGCCCTGTCATTTTTTCCACGTTTTTGCACTCAAAACAATTTTCTTCCTTCTCGTACACACTTTTTTTATGAATCCGAACCACCTGACTCACAAAAACCGTCTAAAAGGCCATTTAAACCAATACCGCCCATTTGCTTCTTTTCCTTATACATTCATTTTTTCCACGTTTTTGCACTCAAAACAACTTTCCTCCTTCGCGTACACACTGTTTTTATGATTCCGAACCCATCTTACTCACAAAACTGTCTAAAAAGCCATTTAAACCAATACCTCCCTTTTGTTTCTTTTCCTTATACATTCATTTTTTCCACGTTTTTCCAACTTTCCTCCTTCTCGTACACACTTTTTTTATGATTCCGAACCCACCTGACTCACAAAACCGTCTAAAAGACCATTTAAACCAATACCGCCCTTTTGTTTCTTTTCCTTATACATTCATTTTTTCCACGTTTCGGCACTCAAAACAACTTTCCTCCTTCGCGTGCACACTGTTTTTAAGATTCCAAACCCATCTGAATCACAAAACTGTCTAAAAAGCCATTTAAACCAATACCGCCCTTATGTTTTTTTTCGTTATACATTAATTTTTTCCACATTTTTGCACTCAAAACAACTTTCCTCCTTCTCGTACACACTTTTTTTATGAATCCGAACCCACCTGACTCACAAAAACCGTCTAAAAGGCCATTTAAACCAATACCTCCTTTCTGTTTCTTTTCTTTATACATTCATTTTTTCCACGTTTTTGCACTCAAGACAACTTTCCTCCTTCGCGTACACACTATTTCTATGATTCCGAACACATCTGACTCACAAAATCGTCTAAAAGACCATTTAAACCAATACCTCCCTTTTGTTTCTTTTCCTTATACATTCACTTTTTCCACGTTTTTGTACTCAAAACAACTTTCCTCCTTCGCGTACACACTGTTTTTATGATTCCGAACCCATCTGTCTCACAAAATCGTCTAAAAGACCATTTAAACCAATACCTCCCTTTTGTTTCTTTTCCTTATACATTCACTTTTTCCACGTTTTTGCACTCAAGACAACTTTCCTCCTTCGCGTACACACTGTTTTTAAGATTCCAAACCCATCTGAATCACAAAACTGTCTAAAAAGCTATTTAAACCAATACCGCCCTTTTGTTTTTTTTCGTTATACATTAATTTTTTCCACGCTTCGGCACTCAAAACAACTTTAATCCTTCGCGTACACACTGTTTTTATGATTCCGAACCCATCTGACTCACAAAAACCGTCTAAAAGGCCATATAAACCAATACCGCCCTTTTGTTTCTTTTCCTTATACATTCATTTTTTCCACATTTTTGTACTCAAAACAACTTTCCTCCTTCGCGTACACACTGTTTTTATGATTCCGAACCCATCTTACTCACAAAACTGTCTAAAAAGCCATTTAAACCAATACCGCCCTTTTGTTTTTTTACTTTCTTCTATATGTAATATAGAGAAAGTATTGGATTCGCGAAAATTTTCGACCTCCGTTTTTTGACGGATCTACACGTTTTGGGATGTCCTGAACACGAATTGATAGTTTTTAAAAAATGTCTGTCTGTCTGTGTGTCTGTCTGTCTGTCTGTGTGTCTGTATCATTTTTTTGTGGACGCTGTATCTCACGAACCAATGAATGAAATTTAACCAAACTTGGTATTTAGTTGCACCCTGACATGAACTGGTGCCCATTAGATTTGGGGATCAATAGCTCAACAGGTGGCGCTGTGATCGCATTTTATAGGACAAAATTCCGTATAAATGGGCATAATGAGAGTTATTTTAAACTTGTGATTGTAAAATTAAAATGAATTATTGATAATAGTAGTAGTTAACTAGGAAAAAAAAATTGTGCATGGGGGGGCATCGGTTCCCCCCCTGGGGGGGAAGTACCCCCCCAGGGGGGTTAAATTTTGAAGATGGGTATCATTCGAAAGATCTCGTCAATACCTTTAAAACGAATGGTTGAACCATAAATCTGTGATAATTTAAAACAAAGTTATCGATTTTTTTTACTTTTAACAAAAAAAAAAACTTAGAAAAAAAAATCGTATTTTTTTTTTTTTTTTTTTTTTTAAATATTGTTACTGATTGAATATGTATAGGAAAATATAGAAGAAAGTCTTGTGGTGGCCACAACATACTAGTTTCCTTATACATTCATTTTTTCCACGTTTTTCCAACTTTCCTCCTTCTCGTACACACTTTTTTTATGATTCCGAACCCACCTGACTCACAAAACCGTCTAAAAGACCATTTAAACCAATACCGCCCTTTTGTTTCTTTTCCTTATACATTCATTTTTTCCACGTTTCGGCACTCAAAACAACTTTCCTCCTTCGCGTGCACACTGTTTTTAAGATTCCAAACCCATCTGAATCACAAAACTGTCTAAAAAGCCATTTAAACCAATACCGTCCTTATGTTTTTTTTCGTTATACATTAATTTTTTCCACATTTTTGCACTCAAAACAACTTTCCTCCTTCTCGTACACACTTTTTTTATGAATCCGAACCCACCTGACTCACAAAAACCGTCTAAAAGGCCATTTAAACCAATACCTCCTTTCTGTTTCTTTTCTTTATACATTCATTTTTTCCACGTTTTTGCACTCAAGACAACTTTCCTCCTTCGCGTACACACTATTTCAATGATTCCGAACACATCTGACTCACAAAATCGTCTAAAAGACCATTTAAACCAATACCTCCCTTTTGTTTCTTTTCCTTATACATTCACTTTTTCCACGTTTTTGTACTCAAAACAACTTTCCTCCTTCGCGTACACACTGTTTTTATGATTCCGAACCCATCTGTCTCACAAAATCGTCTAAAAGACCATTTAAACCAATACCTCCCTTTTGTTTCTTTTCCTTATACATTCACTTTTTCCACGTTTTTGCACTCAAGACAACTTTCCTCCTTCGCGTACACACTGTTTTTAAGATTCCAAACCCATCTGAATCACAAAACTGTCTAAAAAGCTATTTAAACCAATACCGCCCTTTTGTTTTTTTTCGTTATACATTAATTTTTTCCACGCTTCGGCACTCAAAACAACTTTAATCCTTCGCGTACACACTGTTTTTATGATTCCGAACCCATCTGACTCACAAAAACCGTCTAAAAGGCCATATAAACCAATACCGCCCTTTTGTTTCTTTTCCTTATACATTCATTTTTTCCAGATTTTTGTACTCAAAACAACTTTCCTCCTTTGCGTACACACTGTTTTTATGATTCCGAACCCATCTGTCTCACAAAATCGTCTAAAAGACCATTTAAACCAATACCTCCCTTTTGTTTCTTTTCCTTATACATTAACTTTTTCCACGTTTTTGCACTCAAGACAACTTTCCTCCTTCGCGTACACACTGTTTTTAAGATTCCAAACCCATCTGAATCACAAAACTGTCTAAAAAGCTATTTAAACCAATACCGCCCTTTTGTTTTTTTTCGTTATACATTAATTTTTTCACGTTTTTGCACTCAAAACAACTTTCCTCCTCCGCGTACACACTGTTTTTAAGATTCCCAACCCATCTGACTCACAAAACTGTCTAAAAAGCCGTTTAAACCAATACCGCCCTGTCATTTTTTCCACGTTTTTGCACTCAAAACAATTTTCTTCCTTCTCGTACACACTTTTTTTATGAATCCGAACCACCTGACTCACAAAAACCGTCTAAAAGGCCATTTAAACCAATACCGCCCATTTGTTTCTTTTCCTTATACATTAATTTTTTCCACGTTTTTGCACTCAAAGCAACTTTCCTCCTTCGCGTACACACTTTTTTTTGATTCCAAACCCATCTGTCTCACAAAATCGTCTAAAAGACCATTTAAACCAATACCTCCCTTTTGTTTCTTTTCCTTATACATTCATTTTTTCCACGTTTTTGCACTCAAAACAACTTTCCTCCTCCGCGTACACACTGTTTTTAAGATTCCCAACCCATCTGACTCACAAAACTGTCTAAAAAGCCGTTTAAACCAATACCGCCCTGTCATTTTTTCCACGTTTTTGCACTCAAAACAATTTTCTTCCTTCTCGTACACACTTTTTTTATGAATCCGAACCACCTGACTCACAAAAACCGTCTAAAAGGCCATTTAAACCAATACCGCCCATTTGTTTCTTTTCCTTATACATTCATTTTTACCACGTTTTTCCAACTTTCCTCCTTCTCGTACACACTTTTTTTATGATTCCGAACCCACCTGACTCACAAAACCGTCTAAAAGACCATTTAAACCAATACCTCCCTTTTGTTTCTTTTCCTTATACATTCATTTTTACCACGTTTTTCCAACTTTCCTCCTTCTCGTACACACTTTTTTTATGATTCCGAACCCACCTGACTCACAAAACCGTCTAAAAGACCATTTAAACCAATACCTCCCTTTTGTTTCTTTTCCTTATACATTCATTTTTTCCACGTTTTTGCACTCAAAACAACTTTCCTCCTCCGCGTACACACTGTTTTTAAGATTCCCAACCCATCTGACTCACAAAACTGTCTAAAAAGCCATTTAAACCAATACCGCCCTTTTGTTTCTTTTCCTTATACATTCATTTTTTCCACGTTTTTGCACTCAAAACAACTTTCCTCCTTCTCGTACACACTTTTTTTATGAATCCGAACCCACCTGACTCACAAAAACCGTCTAAAAGGCCATTTAAACCAATACCGCCCATTTGTTTCTTTTCCTTATACATTCATTTTTTCCACGTTTTTGTACTCAAAACAACTTTCCTCCTTTGCGTACACACTGTTTTTATGATTCCGAACCCATCTGTCTCACAAAATCGTCTAAAAGACCATTTAAACCAATACCTCCCTTTTGTTTCTTTTCCTTATACATTCACTTTTTCCACGTTTTTGCACTCAAGACAACTTTCCTCCTTCGCGTACACACTGTTTTTAAGATTCCAAACCCATCTGAATCACAAAACTGTCTAAAAAGCTATTTAAACCAATACCGCCCTTTTGTTTTTTTTCGTTATACATTAATTTTTTCCACGCTTCGGCACTCAAAACAACTTTAATCCTTCGCGTACACACTGTTTTTATGATTCCGAACCCATCTGACTCACAAAAACCGTCTAAAAGGCCATATAAACCAATACCGCCCTTTTGTTTCTTTTCCTTATACATTCATTTTTTCCACATTTTTGTACTCAAAACAACTTTCCTCCTTCGCGTACACACTGTTTTTATGATTCCGAACCCATCTTACTCACAAAACTGTCTAAAAAGCCATTTAAACCAATACCGCCCTTTTGTTTTTTTTCCTTATACATTTATTTTTTCCACGTTTCGGCACTCAAAACAACTTTCCTCCTTTGCGTACACACTGTTTTTATGATTCCGAACCCATCTGTCTCACAAAATCGTCTAAAAGACCATTTAAACCAATACCTCCCTTTTGTTTCTTTTCCTTATACATTCACTTTTTCCACGTTTTTGCACTCAAGACAACTTTCCTCCTTCGCGTACACACTGTTTTTAAGATTCCAAACCCATCTGAATCACAAAACTGTCTAAAAAGCTATTTAAACCAATACCGCCCTTTTGTTTTTTTTCGTTATACATTAATTTTTTCACGTTTTTGCACTCAAAACAACTTTCCTCCTCCGCGTACACACTGTTTTTAAGATTCCCAACCCATCTGACTCACAAAACTGTCTAAAAAGCCGTTTAAACCAATACCGCCCTGTCATTTTTTCCACGTTTTTGCACTCAAAACAATTTTCTTCCTTCTCGTACACACTTTTTTTATGAATCCGAACCACCTGACTCACAAAAACCGTCTAAAAGGCCATTTAAACCAATACCGCCCATTTGTTTCTTTTCCTTATACATTAATTTTTTCCACGTTTTTGCACTCAAAGCAACTTTCCTCCTTCGCGTACACACTTTTTTTTTATTCCAAACCCATCTGTCTCACAAAATCGTCTAAAAGACCATTTAAACCAATACCTCCCTTTTGTTTCTTTTCCTTATACATTCATTTTTTCCACGTTTTTGCACTCAAAACAACTTTCCTCCTCCGCGTACACACTGTTTTTAAGATTCCCAACCCATCTGACTCACAAAACTGTCTAAAAAGCCGTTTAAACCAATACCGCCCTGTCATTTTTTCCACGTTTTTGCACTCAAAACAATTTTCTTCCTTCTCGTACACACTTTTTTTATGAATCCGAACCCACCTGACTCACAAAAACCGTCTAAAAGGCCATTTAAACCAATACCTCCTTTCTGTTTCTTTTCTTTATACATTCATTTTTTCCACGTTTTTGCACTCAAGACAACTTTCCTCCTTCGCGTACACACTATTTCTATGATTCCGAACACATCTGACTCACAAAATCGTCTAAAAGACCATTTAAACCAATACCTCCCTTTTGTTTCTTTTCCTTATACATTCACTTTTTCCACGTTTTTGTACTCAAAACAACTTTCCTCCTTCGCGTACACACTGTTTTTATGATTCCGAACCCATCTGTCTCACAAAATCGTCTAAAAGACCATTTAAACCAATACCTCCCTTTTGTTTCTTTTCCTTATACATTCACTTTTTCCACGTTTTTGCACTCAAGACAACTTTCCTCCTTCGCGTACACACTGTTTTTAAGATTCCAAACCCATCTGAATCACAAAACTGTCTAAAAAGCTATTTAAACCAATACCGCCCTTTTGTTTTTTTTCGTTATACATTAATTTTTTCCACGCTTCGGCACTCAAAACAACTTTAATCCTTCGCGTACACACTGTTTTTATGATTCCGAACCCATCTGACTCACAAAAACCGTCTAAAAGGCCATATAAACCAATACCGCCCTTTTGTTTCTTTTCCTTATACATTCATTTTTTCCACATTTTTGTACTCAAAACAACTTTCCTCCTTCGCGTACACACTGTTTTTATGATTCCGAACCCATCTTACTCACAAAACTGTCTAAAAAGCCATTTAAACCAATACCGCCCTTTTGTTTTTTTTCCTTATACATTTATTTTTTCCACGTTTCGGCACTCAAAACAACTTTCCTCCTTTGCGTACACACTGTTTTTATGATTCCGAACCCATCTGTCTCACAAAATCGTCTAAAAGACCATTTAAACCAATACCTCCCTTTTGTTTCTTTTCCTTATACATTCACTTTTTCCACGTTTTTGCACTCAAGACAACTTTCCTCCTTCGCGTACACACTGTTTTTAAGATTCCAAACCCATCTGAATCACAAAACTGTCTAAAAAGCTATTTAAACCAATACCGCCCTTTTGTTTTTTTTCGTTATACATTAATTTTTTCACGTTTTTGCACTCAAAACAACTTTCCTCCTCCGCGTACACACTGTTTTTAAGATTCCCAACCCATCTGACTCACAAAACTGTCTAAAAAGCCGTTTAAACCAATACCGCCCTGTCATTTTTTCCACGTTTTTGCACTCAAAACAATTTTCTTCCTTCTCGTACACACTTTTTTTATGAATCCGAACCACCTGACTCACAAAAACCGTCTAAAAGGCCATTTAAACCAATACCGCCCATTTGTTTCTTTTCCTTATACATTAATTTTTTCCACGTTTTTGCACTCAAAGCAACTTTCCTCCTTCGCGTACACACTTTTTTTTGATTCCAAACCCATCTGTCTCACAAAATCGTCTAAAAGACCATTTAAACCAATACCTCCCTTTTGTTTCTTTTCCTTATACATTCATTTTTTCCACGTTTTTGCACTCAAAACAACTTTCCTCCTCCGCGTACACACTGTTTTTAAGATTCCCAACCCATCTGACTCACAAAACTGTCTAAAAAGCCGTTTAAACCAATACCGCCCTGTCATTTTTTCCACGTTTTTGCACTCAAAACAATTTTCTTCCTTCTCGTACACACTTTTTTTATGAATCCGAACCACCTGACTCACAAAAACCGTCTAAAAGGCCATTTAAACCAATACCGCCCATTTGTTTCTTTTCCTTATACATTCATTTTTACCACGTTTTTCCAACTTTCCTCCTTCTCGTACACACTTTTTTTATGATTCCGAACCCACCTGACTCACAAAACCGTCTAAAAGACCATTTAAACCAATACCTCCCTTTTGTTTCTTTTCCTTATACATTCACTTTTTCCACGTTTTTGTACTCAAAACAACTTTCCTCCTTCGCGTACACACTGTTCTTATGATTCCGAACCCATCTGTCTCACAAAATCGTCTAAAAGACCATTTAAACCAATACCTCCCTTTTGTTTCTTTTCCTTATACATTCACTTTTTCCACGTTTTTGCACTCAAGACAACTTTCCTCCTTCGCGTACACACTGTTTTTAAGATTCCAAACCCATCTGAATCACAAAACTGTCTAAAAAGCTATTTAAACCAATACCGCCCTTTTGTTTTTTTTCGTTATACATTAATTTTTTCCACGTTTCGGCACTCAAAACAACTTTAATCCTTCGCGTACACACTGTTTTTATGATTCCGAACCCATCTGACTCACAAAATCGCCTAAAAGACCATTTAAAGCAATACCTCCCTTTTGTTTCTTTTCCTTATACATTCATTTTTACCACGTTTTTCCAACTTTCCTCCTTCTCGTACACACTTTTTTTATGATTCCGAACCCACCTGACTCACAAAACCGTCTAAAAGACCATTTAAACCAATACCTCCCTTTTGTTTCTTTTCCTTATACATTCATTTTTTCCACGTTTTTGCACTCAAAACAACTTTCCTCCTCCGCGTACACACTGTTTTTAAGATTCCCAACCCATCTGACTCACAAAACTGTCTAAAAAGCCATTTAAACCAATACCGCCCTTTTGTTTCTTTTCCTTATACATTCATTTTTTCCACGTTTTTGCACTCAAAACAACTTTCCTCCTTCTCGTACACACTTTTTTTATGAATCCGAACCCACCTGACTCACAAAAACCGTCTAAAAGGCCATTTAAACCAATACCGCCCATTTGTTTCTTTTCCTTATACATTCATTTTTTCCACGTTTTTGTACTCAAAACAACTTTCCTCCTTTGCGTACACACTGTTTTTATGATTCCGAACCCATCTGTCTCACAAAATCGTCTAAAAGACCATTTAAACCAATACCTCCCTTTTGTTTCTTTTCCTTATACATTCACTTTTTCCACGTTTTTGCACTCAAGACAACTTTCCTCCTTCGCGTACTGTTTTTAAGATTCCAAACCCATCTGAATCACAAAACTGTCTAAAAAGCTATTTAAACCAATACCGCCCTTTTGTTTTTTTTCGTTATACATTAATTTTTTCCACGTTTCGGCACTCAAAACAACTTTAATCCTTCGCGTACACACTGTTTTTATGATTCCAAACCCATCTGTCTCAAAAAATCGTCTAAAAGACCATTTAAACCAATACCTCCCTTTTGTTTCTTTTCCTTATACATTCACTTTTTCCACGTTTTTGCACTCAAGACAACTTTCCTCCTTCGCGTACACACTGTTTTTAAGATTCCAAACCCATCTGAATCACAAAATCGCCTAAAAGACCATTTAAACCAATACCTCCCTTTTGTTTCTTTTCCTTATGCATTCATTTTTACCACGTTTTTCCAACTTTCCTCCTTCTCGTACACACTTTTTTTATGATTCCGAACCCACCTGACTCACAAAACCGTCTAAAAGACCATTTAAACCGATACCTCCCTTTTGTTTCTTTTCCTTATACATTCATTTTTTCCACGTTTTTGCACTCAAAACAACTTTCCTCCTTCGCGTACACACTGTTTTTATGATTCCGAACCCATCTGTCTCACAAAATCGTCTAAAAGACCATTTAAAGCAATACCTCCCTTTTGTTTCTTTTCCTTATACATTCATTTTTTCCACGTTTTTGCACTCAAGACAACTTTCCTCCTTCGCGTACACACTGTTTTTAAGATTCCAAACCCATCTGAATCACAAAACTGTGTAAAAAGCCATTTAAACCAATACCGCCTTTATGTTTTTTTTTCGTTATACATTAATTTTTTCCACGTTTTTGCACTCAAAACAACTTTCCTCCTTCTCGTACACACTTTTTTTATGAATCCGAACCCACCTGACTCACAAAAACCGTCTAAAAGGCCATTTAAACCAATACCGCCCATTTGTTTCTTTTCCTTATACATTCATTTTTTCCACGTTTTTGTACTCAAAACAACTTTCCTCCTTTGCGTACACACTGTTTTTATGATTCCGAACCCATCTGTCTCACAAAATCGTCTAAAAGACCATTTAAACCAATACCTCCCTTTTGTTTCTTTTCCTTATACATTCACTTTTTCCACGTTTTTGCACTCAAAACAACTTTCCTCCTTCGCGTACACACTGTTTTTATGATTCCGAACCCATCTGACTCACAAAAACCGTCTAAAAGGCCATATAAACCAATACCGCCCTTTTGTTTCTTTTCCTTATACATTCATTTTTTCCACATTTTTGTACTCAAAACAACTTTCCTCCTTCGCGTACACACTGTTTTTATGATTCCGAACCCATCTTACTCACAAAACTGTCTAAAAAGCCATTTAAACCAATACCGCCCTTTTGTTTTTTTTCCTTATACATTTATTTTTTCCACGTTTCGGCACTCAAAACAACTTTCCTCCTTTGCGTACACACTGTTTTTATGATTCCGAACCCATCTGTCTCACAAAATCGTCTAAAAGACCATTTAAACCAATACCTCCCTTTTGTTTCTTTTCCTTATACATTCACTTTTTCCACGTTTTTGCACTCAAGACAACTTTCCTCCTTCGCGTACACACTGTTTTTAAGATTCCAAACCCATCTGAATCACAAAACTGTCTAAAAAGCTATTTAAACCAATACCGCCCTTTTGTTTTTTTTCGTTATACATTAATTTTTTCACGTTTTTGCACTCAAAACAACTTTCCTCCTCCGCGTACACACTGTTTTTAAGATTCCCAACCCATCTGACTCACAAAACTGTCTAAAAAGCCGTTTAAACCAATACCGCCCTGTCATTTTTTCCACGTTTTTGCACTCAAAACAATTTTCTTCCTTCTCGTACACACTTTTTTTATGAATCCGAACCACCTGACTCACAAAAACCGTCTAAAAGGCCATTTAAACCAATACCGCCCATTTGTTTCTTTTCCTTATACATTAATTTTTTCCACGTTTTTGCACTCAAAGCAACTTTCCTCCTTCGCGTACACACTTTTTTTTGATTCCAAACCCATCTGTCTCACAAAATCGTCTAAAAGACCATTTAAACCAATACCTCCCTTTTGTTTCTTTTCCTTATACATTCATTTTTTCCACGTTTTTGCACTCAAAACAACTTTCCTCCTCCGCGTACACACTGTTTTTAAGATTCCCAACCCATCTGACTCACAAAACTGTCTAAAAAGCCGTTTAAACCAATACCGCCCTGTCATTTTTTCCACGTTTTTGCACTCAAAACAATTTTCTTCCTTCTCGTACACACTTTTTTTATGATTCCGAACCCACCTGACTCACAAAACCGTCTAAAAGACCATTTAAACCAATACCTCCCTTTTGTTTCTTTTCCTTATACATTCATTTTTACCACGTTTTTCCAACTTTCCTCCTTCTCGTACACACTTTTTTTATGATTCCGAACCCACCTGACTCACAAAACCGTCTAAAAGACCATTTAAACCAATACCTCCCTTTTGTTTCTTTTCCTTATACATTCATTTTTTCCACGTTTTTGCACTCAAAACAACTTTCCTCCTCCGCGTACACACTGTTTTTAAGATTCCCAACCCATCTGACTCACAAAACTGTCTAAAAAGCCATTTAAACCAATACCGCCCTTTTGTTTCTTTTCCTTATACATTCATTTTTTCCACGTTTTTGCACTCAAAACAACTTTCCTCCTTCTCGTACACACTTTTTTTATGAATCCGAACCCACCTGACTCACAAAAACCGTCTAAAAGGCCATTTAAACCAATACCGCCCATTTGTTTCTTTTCCTTATACATTCATTTTTTCCACGTTTTTGTACTCAAAACAACTTTCCTCCTTTGCGTACACACTGTTTTTATGATTCCGAACCCATCTGTCTCACAAAATCGTCTAAAAGACCATTTAAACCAATACCTCCCTTTTGTTTCTTTTCCTTATACATTCACTTTTTCCACGTTTTTGCACTCAAGACAACTTTCCTCCTTCGCGTACTGTTTTTAAGATTCCAAACCCATCTGAATCACAAAACTGTCTAAAAAGCTATTTAAACCAATACCGCCCTTTTGTTTTTTTTCGTTATACATTAATTTTTTCCACGTTTCGGCACTCAAAACAACTTTAATCCTTCGCGTACACACTGTTTTTATGATTCCAAACCCATCTGTCTCAAAAAATCGTCTAAAAGACCATTTAAACCAATACCTCCCTTTTGTTTCTTTTCCTTATACATTCACTTTTTCCACGTTTTTGCACTCAAGACAACTTTCCTCCTTCGCGTACACACTGTTTTTAAGATTCCAAACCCATCTGAATCACAAAATCGCCTAAAAGACCATTTAAACCAATACCTCCCTTTTGTTTCTTTTCCTTATGCATTCATTTTTACCACGTTTTTCCAACTTTCCTCCTTCTCGTACACACTTTTTTTATGATTCCGAACCCACCTGACTCACAAAACCGTCTAAAAGACCATTTAAACCGATACCTCCCTTTTGTTTCTTTTCCTTATACATTCATTTTTTCCACGTTTTTGCACTCAAAACAACTTTCCTCCTTCGCGTACACACTGTTTTTATGATTCCGAACCCATCTGTCTCACAAAATCGTCTAAAAGACCATTTAAAGCAATACCTCCCTTTTGTTTCTTTTCCTTATACATTCATTTTTTCCACGTTTTTGCACTCAAGACAACTTTCCTCCTTCGCGTACACACTGTTTTTAAGATTCCAAACCCATCTGAATCACAAAACTGTGTAAAAAGCCATTTAAACCAATACCGCCTTTATGTTTTTTTTCGTTATACATTAATTTTTTCCACGTTTTTGCACTCAAAACAACTTTCCTCCTTCTCGTACACACTTTTGTTATGAATCCGAACCCACCTGACTCACAAAAACCGTCTAAAAGGCCATTTAAACCAATACCGCCCATTTGTTTCTTTTCCTTATACATTCATTTTTTCCACGTTTTTGTACTCAAAACAACTTTCCTCCTTTGCGTACACACTGTTTTTATGATTCCGAACCCATCTGTCTCACAAAATCGTCTAAAATACCATTTAAACCAATACCTCCCTTTTGTTTCTTTTCCTTATACATTCACTTTTTCCACGTTTTTGCACTCAAGACAACTTTCCTCCTTCGCGTACACACTGTTTTTAAGATTACAAACCCATCTGAATCACAAAACTGTCTAAAAAGCTATTTAAACCAATACCGCCCTTTTGTTTTTTTTCGTTATACATTAATTTTTTCCACGTTTCGGCACTCAAAACAACTTTAATCCTTCGCGTACACACTGTTTTTATGATTCCGAACCCATCTGACTCACAAAATCGCCTAAAAGACCATTTAAACCAATACCTCCCTTTTGTTTCTTTTCCTTATACATTCATTTTTACCACGTTTTTCCAACTTTCCTCCTCCGCGTACACACTGTTTTTAAGATTCCCAACCCATCTGACTCACAAAACTGTCTAAAAAGCCATTTAAACCAATACTGCCCTTTTGTTTCTTTTCCTTATACATTCATTTTTTCCACGTTTTTGCACTCAAAACAATTTTCCTCCTTCGCGTACACACTTTTTTTATGATTCCGAACCCATCTGACTCACAAAATCGTTAAAAAGGCCATTTAAACCAATACCGCCCTTTTGTTTCTTTTCCTTATACATTCATTTTTTCCACGTTTTTGCACTCAAAACAACTTTCCTCCTTCTCGTACACACTTTTTTTATGAATCCGAACCCACCTGACTCACAAAAACCGTCTAAAAGGCCATTTAAACCAATACCGCCCATTTGTTTCTTTTCCTTATACATTCATTTTTTCCACATTTTTGTACTCAAAACAACTTTCCTCCTTCGCGTACACACTGTTTTTATGATTCCGAACCCATCTTACTCACAAAACTGTCTAAAAAGCCATTTAAACCAATACCGCCCTTTTGTTTCTTTTCCTTATACATTTATTTTTTCCACGTTTCGGCACTCAAAACAACTTTCCTCCTTCTCGTACACACTTTTTTTATGAATCCGAACCCACCTGACTCACAAAAACCGTCTAAAAGGCCATTTAAACCTATACCGCCCATTTGTTTCTTTTCCTTATACATTCATTTTTTCCACATTTTTGTACTCAAAACAACTTTCCTCCTTCGCGTACACACTGTTTTTATGATTCCGAACCCATCTTACTCACAAAACTGTCTAAAAAGCCATTTAAACCAATACCGCCCTTTTGTTTCTTTTCCTTATACATTTATTTTTTCCACGTTTCGGCACTCAAAACAACTTTCCTCCTTCGCGTACACGCTGTTTTTATGATTCCGAACCCATCTGACTCACAAAATCGCCTAAAAGACTATTTAAACCAATACCTCCCTTTTGTTTCTTTTCCTTATACATTCATTTTTACCACGTTTTTCCAACTTTCCTCCTTCTCGTACACACTTTTTTTATGATTCCGAACCCACCTGACTCACAAAACCGTCTAAAAGACCATTTAAACCAATACCGCCCTTTTGTTTTTTTTCCTTATACATTCATTTTTTGCACGTTTCGGCACTCAAAACAACTTTCCTCCTTCGCGTGCACACTGTTTTTAAGATTCCAAACCCATCTGAATCACAAAACTGTCTAAAAAGCCATTTAAACCAATACCGCCCTTATGTTTTTTTTCGTTATACATTAATTTTTTCCACATTTTTGCACTCAAAACAACTTTCCTCCTTCTCGTACACACTTTTTTTATGAATCCGAACCCACCTGACTCACAAAAACCGTCTAAAAGGCCATTTAAACCAATACCTCCTTTCTGTTTCTTTTCTTTATACATTCATTTTTTCCACGTTTTTGCACTCAAGACAACTTTCCTCCTTCGCGTACACACTATTTCTATGATTCCGAACACATCTGACTCACAAAATCGTCTAAAAGACCATTTAAACCAATACCTCCCTTTTGTTTCTTTTCCTTATACATTCACTTTTTCCACGTTTTTGTACTCAAAACAACTTTCCTCCTTCGCGTACACATTGTTTTTATGATTCCGAACCCATCTGTCTCACAAAATCGTCTAAAAGACCATTTAAACCAATACCTCCCTTTTGTTTCTTTTCCTTATACATTCACTTTTTCCACGTTTTTGCACTCAAGACAACTTTCCTCCTTCGCGTACACACTGTTTTTAAGATTCCAAACCCATCTGAATCACAAAACTGTCTAAAAAGCTATTTAAACCAATACCGCCCTTTTGTTTTTTTTCGTTATACATTAATTTTTTCCACGTTTCGGCACTCAAAACAACTTTAATCCTTCGCGTACACACTGTTTTTATGATTCCGAACCCATCTGACTCACAAAATCGCCTAAAAGACCATTTAAACCAATACCTCCCTTTTGTTTCTTTTCCTTATACATTCATTTTTACCACGTTTTTCCAACTTTCCTCCTTCTCGTACACACTTTTTACTTTCCGAACACTATAGTGAGGAAAGTATTGTAATCATGTCAAAAATCCGAATTCGAGATTTTGATGTTTCTATACGTTTTGAGGTCCCCTGAGTCCGTTTTCACTATTTTTACGATGATGTATGTATGTGTGTGTGTGTGTATGTGTGTATGTGTGTATGTGTGTATGTCTGTGGGTGAACACGCTAGCGTCTAAACGCTTCGTTCGATTAACCTGAAAGTTGGTACGCATATTGTAAGTCACCATAGTACAAACCCTATAGATTTTGGTGAATCTAGCACTTATAGTTTTTTTACAGGGACACAAAGAAAAATTCTTTATCATTATGGCCTATGGGAGCAAAATCTTAAAAGTGCGATAGCATCTAAACGCCTTATTCAATTGAGCAAAAATTTTATACACATATTATAGATCACAAATACTCAATCTGTATAGATTTTGGAGAATCTAGCACTTATAGTTTTTTTACAGGGACACAAAGAAAAATTCTTTATCATTATGCCTATGGGGCCAAATTTTTAAAAATGTGATAGTGTCTAAACGCCTTATTAATCCGAGCAAAAAAATTGTACACATGTTATAGATCACAGTTGAACTAACTGTATAGATTTTGGTGAATCTAGCACATACAGTTTTTTTACAGGGACACAAAGAAAAATTCTTTATAATTATGGCCTATGGGACTAAATTTTTAAAAGTACGATAGCATCTAAACGCCTTATTGAATTCAGCTGAAAATTTATATGAGTATTACAAATCACTGTTGCACTAACTATAAGCATTTTGGTGAATCTAACATTTATAGGTTTTTACAGGGACACAACGAAAATTTCTTTGTCATTATGATCTATGGGCTCAAAGTTCAGTAGCGTTAAATAAAACAACGTGTAATAGATGGAGAAAAATACTCAAACACTCTATTATGGTTTTCTCTCTTTTGTTTGTTTAACAACTACTCTTTCTTTACTTTATCTACAAAACTGTTAATTACTCAATGTTCGGAAAGTCGAGTGGAGTCACTCCAGATTTTTTTATGATTCCGAACCCACCTGACTAACAAAACCGTCTAAAAGACCATTTAAACCAATACCTCCCTTTTGTTTCTTTTCCTTATACATTCATTTTTTCCACGTTTTTGCATTCAAAACAACTTTCCTCCTTCGCGTACACACTGTTTTTATGATTCCGAACCCATCTGTCTCACAAAATCGTCTAAAAGACCATTTAAAGCAATACCTCCCTTTTGTTTCTTTTCCTTATACATTCATTTTTTCCACGTTTTTGCACTCAAGACAACTTTCCTCCTTCGCGTACACACTGTTTTTAAGATTCCAAACCCATCTGAATCACAAAACTGTGTAAAAAGCCATTTAAACCAATACCGCCTTTATGTTTTTTTTCGTTATACATTAATTTTTTCCACGTTTTTGCACTCAAAACAACTTTCCTCCTTCTCGTACACACTTTTTTTATGAATCCGAACCCACCTGACTCACAAAAACCGTCTAAAAGGCCATTTAAACCAATACCGCCCATTTGTTTCTTTTCCTTATACATTCATTTTTTCCACGTTTTTGTACTCAAAACAACTTTCCTCCTTTGCGTACACACTGTTTTTATGATTCCGAACCCATCTGTCTCACAAAATCGTCTAAAAGACCATTTAAACCAATACCTCCCTTTTGTTTCTTTTCCTTATACATTCACTTTTTCCACGTTTTTGCACTCAAGACAACTTTCCTCCTTCGCGTACACACTGTTTTTAAGATTCCAAACCCATCTGAATCACAAAACTGTCTAAAAAGCTATTTAAACCAATACCGCCCTTTTGTTTTTTTTCGTTATACATTAATTTTTCCCACGTTTCGGCACTCAAAACAACTTTAATCCTTCGCGTACACACTGTTTTTATGATTCCGAACCCATCTGACTCACAAAATCGCCTAAAAGACCATTTAAACCAATACCTCCCTTTTGTTTCTTTTCCTTATACATTCATTTTTACCACGTTTTTCCAACTTTCCTCCTCCGCGTACACACTGTTTTTAAGATTCCCAACCCATCTGACTCACAAAACTGTCTAAAAAGCCATTTAAACCAATACTGCCCTTTTGTTTCTTTTCCTTATACATTCATTTTTTCCACGTTTTTGCACTCAAAACAATTTTCCTCCTTCGCGTACACACTTTTTTTATGATTCCGAACCCATCTGACTCACAAAATCGTTAAAAAGGCCATTTAAACCAATACCGCCCTTTTGTTTCTTTTCCTTATACATTCATTTTTTCCACGTTTTTGCACTCAAAACAACTTTCCTCCTTCTCGTACACACTTTTTTTATGAATCCGAACCCACCTGACTCACAAAAACCGTCTAAAAGGCCATTTAAACCAATACCGCCCATTTGTTTCTTTTCCTTATACATTCATTTTTTCCACATTTTTGTACTCAAAACAACTTTCCTCCTTCGCGTACACACTGTTTTTATGATTCCGAACCCATCTTACTCACAAAACTGTCTAAAAAGCCATTTAAACCAATACCGCCCTTTTGTTTCTTTTCCTGATACATTTATTTTTTCCACGTTTCGGCACTCAAAACAACTTTCCTCCTTCTCGTACACACTTTTTTTATGAATCCGAACCCACCTGACTCACAAAAACCGTCTAAAAGGCCATTTAAACCAATACCGCCCATTTGTTTCTTTTCCTTATACATTCATTTTTTCCACATTTTTGTACTCAAAACAACTTTCCTCCTTCTCGTACACACTTTTTTTATGATTCCGAACCCACCTGACTCACAAAACCGTCTAAAAGACCATTTAAACCAATACCGCCCTTTTGGTTTTTTTCCTTATACATTCATTTTTTGCACGTTTCGGCACTCAAAACAACTTTCCTCCTTCGCGTACACACTGTTTTTATGATTCCGAACCCATCTGACTCACAAAAACCGTCTAAAAGGCCATATAAACCAATACCGCCCTTTTGTTTCTTTTCCTTATACATTCATTTTTTCCACATTTTTGTACTCAAAACAACTTTCCTCCTTCGCGTACACACTGTTTTTATGATTCCGAACCCATCTTACTCACAAAACTGTCTAAAAAGCCATTTAAACCAATACCGCCCTTTTGTTTTTTTTCCTTATACATTTATTTTTTCCACGTTTCGGCACTCAAAACAACTTTCCTCCTTTGCGTACACACTGTTTTTATGATTCCGAACCCATCTGTCTCACAAAATCGTCTAAAAGACCATTTAAACCAATACCTCCCTTTTGTTTCTTTTCCTTATACATTCACTTTTTCCACGTTTTTGCACTCAAGACAACTTTCCTCCTTCGCGTACACACTGTTTTTAAGATTCCAAACCCATCTGAATCACAAAACTGTCTAAAAAGCTATTTAAACCAATACCGCCCTTTTGTTTTTTTTCGTTATACATTAATTTTTTCACGTTTTTGCACTCAAAACAACTTTCCTCCTCCGCGTACACACTGTTTTTAAGATTCCCAACCCATCTGACTCACAAAACTGTCTAAAAAGCCGTTTAAACCAATACCGCCCTGTCATTTTTTCCACATTTTTGCACTCAAAACAATTTTCTTCCTTCTCGTACACACTTTTTTTATGAATCCGAACCACCTGACTCACAAAAACCGTCTAAAAGGCCATTTAAACCAATACCGCCCATTTGTTTCTTTTCCTTATACATTAATTTTTTCCACGTTTTTGCACTCAAAGCAACTTTCCTCCTTCGCGTACACACTTTTTTTTGATTCCAAACCCATCTGTCTCACAAAATCGTCTAAAAGACCATTTAAACCAATACCTCCCTTTTGTTTCTTTTCCTTATACATTCATTTTTTCCACGTTTTTGCACTCAAAACAACTTTCCTCCTCCGCGTACACACTGTTTTTAAGATTCCCAACCCATCTGACTCACAAAACTGTCTAAAAAGCCGTTTAAACCAATACCGCCCTGTCATTTTTTCCACGTTTTTGCACTCAAAACAATTTTCTTCCTTCTCGTACACACTTTTTTTATGATTCCGAACCCACCTGACTCACAAAACCGTCTAAAAGACCATTTAAACCAATACCTCCCTTTTGTTTCTTTTCCTTATACATTCATTTTTACCACGTTTTTCCAACTTTCCTCCTTCTCGTACACACTTTTTTTATGATTCCGAACCCACCTGACTCACAAAACCGTCTAAAAGACCATTTAAACCAATACCTCCCTTTTGTTTCTTTTCCTTATACATTCATTTTTTCCACGTTTTTGCACTCAAAACAACTTTCCTCCTCCGCGTACACACTGTTTTTAAGATTCCCAACCCATCTGACTCACAAAACTGTCTAAAAAGCCATTTAAACCAATACCGCCCTTTTGTTTCTTTTCCTTATACATTCATTTTTTCCACGTTTTTGCACTCAAAACAACTTTCCTCCTTCTCGTACACACTTTTTTTATGAATCCGAACCCACCTGACTCACAAAAACCGTCTAAAAGGCCATTTAAACCAATACCGCCCATTTGTTTCTTTTCCTTATACATTCATTTTTTCCACGTTTTTGTACTCAAAACAACTTTCCTCCTTTGCGTACACACTGTTTTTATGATTCCGAACCCATCTGTCTCACAAAATCGTCTAAAAGACCATTTAAACCAATACCTCCCTTTTGTTTCTTTTCCTTATACATTCACTTTTTCCACGTTTTTGCACTCAAGACAACTTTCCTCCTTCGCGTACTGTTTTTAAGATTCCAAACCCATCTGAATCACAAAACTGTCTAAAAAGCTATTTAAACCAATACCGCCCTTTTGTTTTTTTTCGTTATACATTAATTTTTTCCACGTTTCGGCACTCAAAACAACTTTAATCCTTCGCGTACACACTGTTTTTATGATTCCAAACCCATCTGTCTCAAAAAATCGTCTAAAAGACCATTTAAACCAATACCTCCCTTTTGTTTCTTTTCCTTATACATTCACTTTTTCCACGTTTTTGCACTCAAGACAACTTTCCTCCTTCGCGTACACACTGTTTTTAAGATTCCAAACCCATCTGAATCACAAAACTGTCTAAAAAGCTATTTAAACCAATACCGCCCTTTTGTTTTTTTTCGTTATACATTAATTTTTTCACGTTTTTGCACTCAAAACAACTTTCCTCCTCCGCGTACACACTGTTTTTAAGATTCCCAACCCATCTGACTCACAAAACTGTCTAAAAAGCCGTTTAAACCAATACCGCCCTGTCATTTTTTCCACGTTTTTGCACTCAAAACAATTTTCTTCCTTCTCGTACACACTTTTTTTATGAATCCGAACCACCTGACTCACAAAAACCGTCTAAAAGGCCATTTAAACCAATACCGCCCATTTGTTTCTTTTCCTTATACATTAATTTTTTCCACGTTTTTGCACTCAAAGCAACTTTCCTCCTTCGCGTACACACTTTTTTTTGATTCCAAACCCATCTGTCTCACAAAATCGTCTAAAAGACCATTTAAACCAATACCTCCCTTTTGTTTCTTTTCCTTATACATTCATTTTTTCCACGTTTTTGCACTCAAAACAACTTTCCTCCTCCGCGTACACACTGTTTTTAAGATTCCCAACCCATCTGACTCACAAAACTGTCTAAAAAGCCGTTTAAACCAATACCGCCCTGTCATTTTTTCCACGTTTTTGCACTCAAAACAATTTTCTTCCTTCTCGTACACACTTTTTTTATGAATCCGAACCCACCTGACTCACAAAAACCGTCTAAAAGGCCATTTAAACCAATACCGCCCATTTGTTTCTTTTCCTTATACATTCATTTTTTCCACATTTTTGTACTCAAAACAACTTTCCTCCTTCGCGTACACACTGTTTTTATGATTCCGAACCCATCTTACTCACAAAACTGTCTAAAAAGCCATTTAAACCAATACCGCCCTTTTGTTTCTTTTCCTGATACATTTATTTTTTCCACGTTTCGGCACTCAAAACAACTTTCCTCCTTCTCGTACACACTTTTTTTATGAATCCGAACCCACCTGACTCACAAAAACCGTCTAAAAGGCCATTTAAACCAATACCGCCCATTTGTTTCTTTTCCTTATACATTCATTTTTTCCACATTTTTGTACTCAAAACAACTTTCCTCCTTCTCGTACACACTTTTTTTATGATTCCGAACCCACCTGACTCACAAAACCGTCTAAAAGACCATTTAAACCAATACCGCCCTTTTGTTTTTTTTCCTTATACATTCATTTTTTGCACGTTTCGGCACTCAAAACAACTTTCCTCCTTCGCGTACACACTGTTTTTATGATTCCGAACCCATCTGACTCACAAAAACCGTCTAAAAGGCCATATAAACCAATACCGCCCTTTTGTTTCTTTTCCTTATACATTCATTTTTTCCACATTTTTGTACTCAAAACAACTTTCCTCCTTCGCGTACACACTGTTTTTATGATTCCGAACCCATCTTACTCACAAAACTGTCTAAAAAGCCATTTAAACCAATACCGCCCTTTTGTTTTTTTTCCTTATACATTTATTTTTTCCACGTTTCGGCACTCAAAACAACTTTCCTCCTTTGCGTACACACTGTTTTTATGATTCCGAACCCATCTGTCTCACAAAATCGTCTAAAAGACCATTTAAACCAATACCTCCCTTTTGTTTCTTTTCCTTATACATTCACTTTTTCCACGTTTTTGCACTCAAGACAACTTTCCTCCTTCGCGTACACACTGTTTTTAAGATTCCAAACCCATCTGAATCACAAAACTGTCTAAAAAGCTATTTAAACCAATACCGCCCTTTTGTTTTTTTTCGTTATACATTAATTTTTTCACGTTTTTGCACTCAAAACAACTTTCCTCCTCCGCGTACACACTGTTTTTAAGATTCCCAACCCATCTGACTCACAAAACTGTCTAAAAAGCCGTTTAAACCAATACCGCCCTGTCATTTTTTCCACGTTTTTGCACTCAAAACAATTTTCTTCCTTCTCGTACACACTTTTTTTATGAATCCGAACCACCTGACTCACAAAAACCGTCTAAAAGGCCATTTAAACCAATACCGCCCATTTGTTTCTTTTCCTTATACATTAATTTTTTCCACGTTTTTGCACTCAAAGCAACTTTCCTCCTTCGCGTACACACTTTTTTTTGATTCCAAACCCATCTGTCTCACAAAATCGTCTAAAAGACCATTTAAACCAATACCTCCCTTTTGTTTCTTTTCCTTATACATTCATTTTTTCCACGTTTTTGCACTCAAAACAACTTTCCTCCTCCGCGTACACACTGTTTTTAAGATTCCCAACCCATCTGACTCACAAAACTGTCTAAAAAGCCGTTTAAACCAATACCGCCCTGTCATTTTTTCCACGTTTTTGCACTCAAAACAATTTTCTTCCTTCTCGTACACACTTTTTTTATGATTCCGAACCCACCTGACTCACAAAACCGTCTAAAAGACCATTTAAACCAATACCTCCCTTTTGTTTCTTTTCCTTATACATTCATTTTTACCACGTTTTTCCAACTTTCCTCCTTCTCGTACACACTTTTTTTATGATTCCGAACCCACCTGACTCACAAAACCGTCTAAAAGACCATTTAAACCAATACCTCCCTTTTGTTTCTTTTCCTTATACATTCATTTTTTCCACGTTTTTGCACTCAAAACAACTTTCCTCCTCCGCGTACACACTGTTTTTAAGATTCCCAACCCATCTGACTCACAAAACTGTCTAAAAAGCCATTTAAACCAATACCGCCCTTTTGTTTCTTTTCCTTATACATTCATTTTTTCCACGTTTTTGCACTCAAAACAACTTTCCTCCTTCTCGTACACACTTTTTTTATGAATCCGAACCCACCTGACTCACAAAAACCGTCTAAAAGGCCATTTAAACCAATACCGCCCATTTGTTTCTTTTCCTTATACATTCATTTTTTCCACGTTTTTGTACTCAAAACAACTTTCCTCCTTTGCGTACACACTGTTTTTATGATTCCGAACCCATCTGTCTCACAAAATCGTCTAAAAGACCATTTAAACCAATACCTCCCTTTTGTTTCTTTTCCTTATACATTCACTTTTTCCACGTTTTTGCACTCAAGACAACTTTCCTCCTTCGCGTACTGTTTTTAAGATTCCAAACCCATCTGAATCACAAAACTGTCTAAAAAGCTATTTAAACCAATACCGCCCTTTTGTTTTTTTTCGTTATACATTAATTTTTTCCACGTTTCGGCACTCAAAACAACTTTAATCCTTCGCGTACACACTGTTTTTATGATTCCAAACCCATCTGTCTCAAAAAATCGTCTAAAAGACCATTTAAACCAATACCTCCCTTTTGTTTCTTTTCCTTATACATTCACTTTTTCCACGTTTTTGCACTCAAGACAACTTTCCTCCTTCGCGTACACACTGTTTTTAAGATTCCAAACCCATCTGAATCACAAAACTGTCTAAAAAGCTATTTAAACCAATACCGCCCTTTTGTTTTTTTTCGTTATACATTAATTTTTTCACGTTTTTGCACTCAAAACAACTTTCCTCCTCCGCGTACACACTGTTTTTAAGATTCCCAACCCATCTGACTCACAAAACTGTCTAAAAAGCCGTTTAAACCAATACCGCCCTGTCATTTTTTCCACGTTTTTGCACTCAAGACAACTTTCCTCCTTCGCGTACACACTGTTTTTAAGATTCCAAACCCATCTGAATCACAAAACTGTGTAAAAAGCCATTTAAACCAATACCGCCTTTATGTTTTTTTTCGTTATACATTAATTTTTTCCACGTTTTTGCACTCAAAACAACTTTCCTCCTTCTCGTACACACTTTTTTTATGAATCCGAACCCACCTGACTCACAAAAACCGTCTAAAAGGCCATTTAAACCAATACCGCCCATTTGTTTCTTTTCCTTATACATTCATTTTTTCCACGTTTTTGTACTCAAAACAACTTTCCTCCTTTGCGTACACACTGTTTTTATGATTCCGAACCCATCTGTCTCACAAAATCGTCTAAAAGACCATTTAAACCAATACCTCCCTTTTGTTTCTTTTCCTTATACATTCACTTTTTCCACGTTTTTGCACTCAAGACAACTTTCCTCCTTCGCGTACACACTGTTTTTAAGATTACAAACCCATCTGAATCACAAAACTGTCTAAAAAGCTATTTAAACCAATACCGCCCTTTTGTTTTTTTTCGTTATACATTAATTTTTTCCACGTTTCGGCACTCAAAACAACTTTAATCCTTCGCGTACACACTGTTTTTATGATTCCGAACCCATCTGACTCACAAAATCGCCTAAAAGACCATTTAAACCAATACCTCCCTTTTGTTTCTTTTCCTTATACATTCATTTTTACCACGTTTTTCCAACTTTCCTCCTCCGCGTACACACTGTTTTTAAGATTCCCAACCCATCTGACTCACAAAACTGTCTAAAAAGCCATTTAAACCAATACTGCCCTTTTGTTTCTTTTCCTTATACATTCATTTTTTCCACGTTTTTGCACTCAAAACAATTTTCCTCCTTCGCGTACACACTTTTTTTATGATTCCGAACCCATCTGACTCACAAAATCGTTAAAAAGGCCATTTAAACCAATACCGCCCTTTTGTTTCTTTTCCTTATACATTCATTTTTTCCACGTTTTTGCACTCAAAACAACTTTCCTCCTTCTCGTACACACTTTTTTTATGAATCCGAACCCACCTGACTCACAAAAACCGTCTAAAAGGCCATTTAAACCAATACCGCCCATTTGTTTCTTTTCCTTATACATTCATTTTTTCCACATTTTTGTACTCAAAACAACTTTCCTCCTTCGCGTACACACTGTTTTTATGATTCCGAACCCATCTTACTCACAAAACTGTCTAAAAAGCCATTTAAACCAATACCGCCCTTTTGTTTCTTTTCCTTATACATTTATTTTTTCCACGTTTCGGCACTCAAAACAACTTTCCTCCTTCTCGTACACACTTTTTTTATGAATCCGAACCCACCTGACTCACAAAAACCGTCTAAAAGGCCATTTAAACCTATACCGCCCATTTGTTTCTTTTCCTTATACATTCATTTTTTCCACATTTTTGTACTCAAAACAACTTTCCTCCTTCGCGTACACACTGTTTTTATGATTCCGAACCCATCTTACTCACAAAACTGTCTCAAAAGCCATTTAAACCAATACCGCCCTTTTGTTTCTTTTCCTTATACATTTATTTTTTCCACGTTTCGGCACTCAAAACAACTTTCCTCCTTCGCGTACACGCTGTTTTTATGATTCCGAACCCATCTGACTCACAAAATCGCCTAAAAGACTATTTAAACCAATACCTCCCTTTTGTTTCTTTTCCTTATACATTCATTTTTACCACGTTTTTCCAACTTTCCTCCTTCTCGTACACACTTTTTTTATGATTCCGAACCCACCTGACTCACAAAACCGTCTAAAAGACCATTTAAACCAATACCGCCCTTTTGTTTTTTTTCCTTATACATTCATTTTTTGCACGTTTCGGCACTCAAAACAACTTTCCTCCTTCGCGTGCACACTGTTTTTAAGATTCCAAACCCATCTGAATCACAAAACTGTCTAAAAAGCCATTTAAACCAATACCGCCCTTATGTTTTTTTTCGTTATACATTAATTTTTTCCACATTTTTGCACTCAAAACAACTTTCCTCCTTCTCGTACACACTTTTTTTATGAATCCGAACCCACCTGACTCACAAAAACCGTCTAAAAGGCCATTTAAACCAATACCTCCTTTCTGTTTCTTTTCTTTATACATTCATTTTTTCCACGTTTTTGCACTCAAGACAACTTTCCTCCTTCGCGTACACACTATTTCTATGATTCCGAACACATCTGACTCACAAAATCGTCTAAAAGACCATTTAAACCAATACCTCCCTTTTGTTTCTTTTCCTTATACATTCACTTTTTCCACGTTTTTGTACTCAAAACAACTTTCCTCCTTCGCGTACACATTGTTTTTATGATTCCGAACCCATCTGTCTCACAAAATCGTCTAAAAGACCATTTAAACCAATACCTCCCTTTTGTTTCTTTTCCTTATACATTCACTTTTTCCACGTTTTTGCACTCAAGACAACTTTCCTCCTTCGCGTACACACTGTTTTTAAGATTCCAAACCCATCTGAATCACAAAACTGTCTAAAAAGCTATTTAAACCAATACCGCCCTTTTGTTTTTTTTCGTTATACATTAATTTTTTCCACGTTTCGGCACTCAAAACAACTTTAATCCTTCGCGTACACACTGTTTTTATGATTCCGAACCCATCTGACTCACAAAATCGCCTAAAAGACCATTTAAACCAATACCTCCCTTTTGTTTCTTTTCCTTATACATTCATTTTTACCACGTTTTTCCAACTTTCCTCCTTCTCGTACACACTTTTTACTTTCCGAACACTATAGTGAGGAAAGTATTGTAATCATGTCAAAAATCCGAATTCGAGATTTTGATGTTTCTATACGTTTTGAGGTCCCCTGAGTCCGTTTTCACTATTTTTACGATGATGTATGTATGTGTGTGTGTGTGTATGTGTGTATGTGTGTATGTGTGTATGTCTGTGGGTGAACACGCTAGCGTCTAAACGCTTCGTTCGATTAACCTGAAAGTTGGTACGCATATTGTAAGTCACCATAGTACGAACCCTATAGATTTTGGTGAATCTAGCACTTATAGTTTTTTTACAGGGACACAAAGAAAAATTCTTTATCATTATGGCCTATGGGAGCAAAATCTTAAAAGTGCGATAGCATCTAAACGCCTTATTCAATTGAGCAAAAATTTTATACACATATTATAGATCACAAATACTCAATCTGTATAGATTTTGGAGAATCTAGCACTTATAGTTTTTTTACAGGGACACAAAGAAAAATTCTTTATCATTATGCCTATGGGGCCAAATTTTTAAAAATGTGATAGTGTCTAAACGCCTTATTAATCCGAGCAAAAAAATTGTACACATGTTATAGATCACAGTTGAACTAACTGTATAGATTTTGGTGAATCTAGCACATACAGTTTTTTTACAGGGACACAAAGAAAAATTCTTTATAATTATGGCCTATGGGACTAAATTTTTAAAAGTACGATAGCATCTAAACGCCTTATTGAATTCAGCTGAAAATTTATATGAGTATTACAAATCACTGTTGCACTAACTATAAGCATTTTGGTGAATCTAACATTTATAGGTTTTTACAGGGACACAACGAAAATTTCTTTGTCATTATGATCTATGGGCTCAAAGTTCAGTAGCGTTAAATAAAACAACGTGTAATAGATGGAGAAAAATACTCAAACACTCTATTATGGTTTTCTCTCTTTTGTTTGTTTAACAACTACTCTTTCTTTACTTTATCTACAAAACTGTTAATTACTCAATGTTCGGAAAGTCGAGTGGAGTCACTCCAGATTTTTTTATGATTCCGAACCCACCTGACTAACAAAACCGTCTAAAAGACCATTTAAACCAATACCTCCCTTTTGTTTCTTTTCCTTATACATTCATTTTTTCCACGTTTTTGCACTCAAAACAACTTTCCTCCTTCGCGTACACACTGTTTTTATGATTCCGAACCCATCTGTCTCACAAAATCGTCTAAAAGACCATTTAAAGCAATACCTCCCTTTTGTTTCTTTTCCTTATACATTCATTTTTTCCACGTTTTTGCACTCAAGACAACTTTCCTCCTTCGCGTACACACTGTTTTTAAGATTCCAAACCCATCTGAATCACAAAACTGTGTAAAAAGCCATTTAAACCAATACCGCCTTTATGTTTTTTTTCGTTATACATTAATTTTTTCCACGTTTTTGCACTCAAAACAACTTTCCTCCTTCTCGTACACACTTTTTTTATGAATCCGAACCCACCTGACTCACAAAAACCGTCTAAAAGGCCATTTAAACCAATACCGCCCATTTGTTTCTTTTCCTTATACATTCATTTTTTCCACGTTTTTGTACTCAAAACAACTTTCCTCCTTTGCGTACACACTGTTTTTATGATTCCGAACCCATCTGTCTCACAAAATCGTCTAAAAGACCATTTAAACCAATACCTCCCTTTTGTTTCTTTTCCTTATACATTCACTTTTTCCACGTTTTTGCACTCAAGACAACTTTCCTCCTTCGCGTACACACTGTTTTTAAGATTCCAAACCCATCTGAATCACAAAACTGTCTAAAAAGCTATTTAAACCAATACCGCCCTTTTGTTTTTTTTCGTTATACATTAATTTTTCCCACGTTTCGGCACTCAAAACAACTTTAATCCTTCGCGTACACACTGTTTTTATGATTCCGAACCCATCTGACTCACAAAATCGCCTAAAAGACCATTTAAACCAATACCTCCCTTTTGTTTCTTTTCCTTATACATTCATTTTTACCACGTTTTTCCAACTTTCCTCCTCCGCGTACACACTGTTTTTAAGATTCCCAACCCATCTGACTCACAAAACTGTCTAAAAAGCCATTTAAACCAATACTGCCCTTTTGTTTCTTTTCCTTATACATTCATTTTTTCCACGTTTTTGCACTCAAAACAATTTTCCTCCTTCGCGTACACACTTTTTTTATGATTCCGAACCCATCTGACTCACAAAATCGTTAAAAAGGCCATTTAAACCAATACCGCCCTTTTGTTTCTTTTCCTTATACATTCATTTTTTCCACGTTTTTGCACTCAAAACAACTTTCCTCCTTCTCGTACACACTTTTTTTATGAATCCGAACCCACCTGACTCACAAAAACCGTCTAAAAGGCCATTTAAACCAATACCGCCCATTTGTTTCTTTTCCTTATACATTCATTTTTTCCACATTTTTGTACTCAAAACAACTTTCCTCCTTCGCGTACACACTGTTTTTATGATTCCGAACCCATCTTACTCACAAAACTGTCTAAAAAGCCATTTAAACCAATACCGCCCTTTTGTTTCTTTTCCTGATACATTTATTTTTTCCACGTTTCGGCACTCAAAACAACTTTCCTCCTTCTCGTACACACTTTTTTTATGAATCCGAACCCACCTGACTCACAAAAACCGTCTAAAAGGCCATTTAAACCAATACCGCCCATTTGTTTCTTTTCCTTATACATTCATTTTTTCCACATTTTTGTACTCAAAACAACTTTCCTCCTTCTCGTACACACTTTTTTTATGATTCCGAACCCACCTGACTCACAAAACCGTCTAAAAGACCATTTAAACCAATACCGCCCTTTTGTTTTTTTTCCTTATACATTCATTTTTTGCACGTTTCGGCACTCAAAACAACTTTCCTCCTTCGCGTGCACACTGTTTTTAAGATTCCAAACCCATCTGAATCACAAAACTGTCTAAAAAGCCATTTAAACCAATACCGCCCTTATGTTTTTTTTCGTTATACATTAATTTTTTCCACATTTTTGCACTCAAAACAACTTTCCTCCTTCTCGTACACACTTTTTTTATGAATCCGAACCCACCTGACTCACAAAAACCGTCTAAAAGGCCATTTAAACCAATACCTCCTTTCTGTTTCTTTTCTTTATACATTCATTTTTTCCACGTTTTTGCACTCAAGACAACTTTCCTCCTTCGCGTACACACTATTTCTATGATTCCGAACACATCTGACTCACAAAATCGTCTAAAAGACCATTTAAACCAATACCTCCCTTTTGTTTCTTTTCCTTATACATTCACTTTTTCCACGTTTTTGTACTCAAAACAACTTTCCTCCTTCGCGTACACATTGTTTTTATGATTCCGAACCCATCTGTCTCACAAAATCGTCTAAAAGACCATTTAAACCAATACCTCCCTTTTGTTTCTTTTCCTTATACATTCACTTTTTCCACGTTTTTGCACTCAAGACAACTTTCCTCCTTCGCGTACACACTGTTTTTAAGATTCCAAACCCATCTGAATCACAAAACTGTCTAAAAAGCTATTTAAACCAATACCGCCCTTTTGTTTTTTTTCGTTATACATTAATTTTTTCCACGTTTCGGCACTCAAAACAACTTTAATCCTTCGCGTACACACTGTTTTTATGATTCCGAACCCATCTGACTCACAAAATCGCCTAAAAGACCATTTAAACCAATACCTCCCTTTTGTTTCTTTTCCTTATACATTCATTTTTACCACGTTTTTCCAACTTTCCTCCTTCTCGTACACACTTTTTACTTTCCAAACACTATAGTGAGGAAAGTATTGTAATCATGTCAAAAATCCGAATTCGAGATTTTGATGTTTCTATACGTTTTGAGGTCCCCTGAGTCCGTTTTCACTATTTTTACGATGATGTATGTATGTGTGCATGTGTGTATGTGTGTATGTCTGTGGGTGAACACGCTAGCGTCTAAACGCTTCGTTCGATTAACCTGAAAGTTGGTACGCATATTGTAAGTCACCATAGTACGAACCCTATAGATTTTGGTGAATCTAGCACTTATAGTTTTTTTACAGGGACACAAAGAAAAATTCTTTATCATTATGGCCTATGGGAGCAAAATCTTAAAAGTGCGATAGCATCTAAACGCCTTATTCAATTGAGCAAAAATTTTATACACATATTATAGATCACAAATACTCAATCTGTATAGATTTTGGAGAATCTAGCACTTATAGTTTTTTTACAGGGACACAAAGAAAAATTCTTTATCATTATGCCTATGGGGCCAAATTTTTAAAAATGTGATAGTGTCTAAACGCCTTATTAATCCGAGCAAAAAAATTGTACACATGTTATAGATCACAGTTGAACTAACTGTATAGATTTTGGTGAATCTAGCACTTACAGTTTTTTTACAGGGACACAAAGAAAAATTCTTTATCATTATGGCCTATGGGACTAAATTTTTAAAAGTACGATAGCATCTAAACGCCTTATTGAATTCAGCTGAAAATTTATATGAGTATTACAAATCACTGTTGCACTAACTATAAGCATTTTGGTGAATCTAACATTTATAGGTTTTTACAGGGACACAACGAAAATTTCTTTGTCATTATGATCTATGGGCTCAAAGTTCAGTAGCGTTAAATAAAACAACGTGTAATAGATGGAGAAAAATACTCAAACACTCTTATGGTTTTCTCTCTTTTGTTTGTTTAACAACTACTCTTTCTTTACTTTATCTACAAAACTGTTAATTACTCAATGTTCGGAAAGTCGAGTGGAGTCACTCCAGATTTTTTTATGATTCCGAACCCACCTGACTAACAAAACCGTCTAAAAGACCATTTAAACCAATACCTCCCTTTTGTTTCTTTTCCTTATACATTCATTTTTTCCACGTTTTTGCACTCAAAACAACTTTCCTCCTTCGCGTACACACTGTTTTTATGATTCCGAACCCATCTGTCTCACAAAATCGTCTAAAAGACCATTTAAAGCAATACCTCCCTTTTGTTTCTTTTCCTTATACATTCATTTTTTCCACGTTTTTGCACTCAAGACAACTTTCCTCCTTCGCGTACACACTGTTTTTAAGATTCCAAACCCATCTGAATCACAAAACTGTGTAAAAAGCCATTTAAACCAATACCGCCTTTATGTTTTTTTTCGTTATACATTAATTTTTTCCACGTTTTTGCACTCAAAACAACTTTCCTCCTTCTCGTACACACTTTTTTTATGAATCCGAACCCACCTGACTCACAAAAACCGTCTAAAAGGCCATTTAAACCAATACCGCCCATTTGTTTCTTTTCCTTATACATTCATTTTTTCCACGTTTTTGTACTCAAAACAACTTTCCTCCTTTGCGTACACACTGTTTTTATGATTCCGAACCCATCTGTCTCACAAAATCGTCTAAAAGACCATTTAAAGCAATACCTCCCTTTTGTTTCTTTTCCTTATACATTCATTTTTTCCACGTTTTTGCACTCAAGACAACTTTCCTCCTTCGCGTACACACTGTTTTTAAGATTCCAAACCCATCTGAATCACAAAACTGTGTAAAAAGCCATTTAAACCAATACCGCCTTTATGTTTTTTTTCGTTATACATTAATTTTTTCCACATTTTTGCACTCAAAACAACTTTCCTCCTTCTCGTACACACTTTTTTTATGAATCCGAACCCACCTGACTCACAAAAACCGTCTAAAAGGCCATTTAAACCAATACCTCCTTTCTGTTTCTTTTCTTTATACATTCATTTTTTCCACGTTTTTGCACTCAAGACAACTTTCCTCCTTCGCGTACACACTATTTCTATGATTCCGAACACATCTGACTCACAAAATCGTCTAAAAGACCATTTAAACCAATACCTCCCTTTTGTTTCTTTTCCTTATACATTCACTTTTTCCACGTTTTTGTACTCAAAACAACTTTCCTCCTTCGCGTACACATTGTTTTTATGATTCCGAACCCATCTGTCTCACAAAATCGTCTAAAAGACCATTTAAACCAATACCTCCCTTTTGTTTCTTTTCCTTATACATTCACTTTTTCCACGTTTTTGCACTCAAGACAACTTTCCTCCTTCGCGTACACACTGTTTTTAAGATTCCAAACCCATCTGAATCACAAAACTGTCTAAAAAGCTATTTAAACCAATACCGCCCTTTTGTTTTTTTTCGTTATACATTAATTTTTTCCACGTTTCGGCACTCAAAACAACTTTAATCCTTCGCGTACACACTGTTTTTATGATTCCGAACCCATCTGACTCACAAAATCGCCTAAAAGACCATTTAAACCAATACCTCCCTTTTGTTTCTTTTCCTTATACATTCATTTTTACCACGTTTTTCCAACTTTCCTCCTTCTCGTACACACTTTTTACTTTCCGAACACTATAGTGAGGAAAGTATTGTAATCATGTCAAAAATCCGAATTCGAGATTTTGATGTTTCTATACGTTTTGAGGTCCCCTGAGTCCGTTTTCACTATTTTTACGATGATGTATGTATGTGTGTGTGTGTGTGTGTATGTGTGTATGTGTGTATGTGTGTATGTCTGTGGGTGAACGCGCTAGCGTCTAAACGCTTCGTTCGATTAACCTGAAAGTTGGTACGCATATTGTAAGTCACCATAGTACGAACCCTATAGATTTTGGTGAATCTAGCACTTATAGTTTTTTTACAGGGACACAAAGAAAAATTCTTTATCATTATGGCCTATGGGAGCAAAATCTTAAAAGTGCGATAGCATCTAAACGCCTTATTCAATTGAGCAAAAATTTTATACACATATTATAGATCACAAATACTCAATCTGTATAGATTTTGGAGAATCTAGCACTTATAGTTTTTTTACAGGGACACAAAGAAAAATTCTTTATCATTATGCCTATGGGGCCAAATTTTTAAAAATGTGATAGTGTCTAAACGCCTTATTAATCCGAGCAAAAAAATTGTACACATGTTATAGATCACAGTTGAACTAACTGTATAGATTTTGGTGAATCTAGCACATACAGTTTTTTTACAGGGACACAAAGAAAAATTCTTTATAATTATGGCCTATGGGACTAAATTTTTAAAAGTACGATAGCATCTAAACGCCTTATTGAATTCAGCTGAAAATTTATATGAGTATTACAAATCACTGTTGCACTAACTATAAGCATTTTGGTGAATCTAACATTTATAGGTTTTTACAGGGACACAACGAAAATTTCTTTGTCATTATGATCTATGGGCTCAAAGTTCAGTAGCGTTAAATAAAACAACGTGTAATAGATGGAGAAAAATACTCAAACACTCTATTATGGTTTTCTCTCTTTTGTTTGTTTAACAACTACTCTTTCTTTACTTTATCTACAAAACTGTTAATTACTCAATGTTCGGAAAGTCGAGTGGAGTCACTCCAGATTTTTTTATGATTCCGAACCCACCTGACTAACAAAACCGTCTAAAAGACCATTTAAACCAATACCTCCCTTTTGTTTCTTTTCCTTATACATTCATTTTTTCCACGTTTTTGCACTCAAAACAACTTTCCTCCTTCGCGTACACACTGTTTTTATGATTCCGAACCCATCTGTCTCACAAAATCGTCTAAAAGACCATTTAAAGCAATACCTCCCTTTTGTTTCTTTTCCTTATACATTCATTTTTTCCACGTTTTTGCACTCAAGACAACTTTCCTCCTTCGCGTACACACTGTTTTTAAGATTCCAAACCCATCTGAATCACAAAACTGTGTAAAAAGCCATTTAAACCAATACCGCCTTTATGTTTTTTTTCGTTATACATTAATTTTTTCCACGTTTTTGCACTCAAAACAACTTTCCTCCTTCTCGTACACACTTTTTTTATGAATCCGAACCCACCTGACTCACAAAAACCGTCTAAAAGGCCATTTAAACCAATACCGCCCATTTGTTTCTTTTCCTTATACATTCATTTTTTCCACGTTTTTGTACTCAAAACAACTTTCCTCCTTTGCGTACACACTGTTTTTATGATTCCGAACCCATCTGTCTCACAAAATCGTCTAAAAGACCATTTAAAGCAATACCTCCCTTTTGTTTCTTTTCCTTATACATTCATTTTTTCCACGTTTTTGCACTCAAGACAACTTTCCTCCTTCGCGTACACACTGTTTTTAAGATTCCAAACCCATCTGAATCACAAAACTGTGTAAAAAGCCATTTAAACCAATACCGCCTTTATGTTTTTTTTCGTTATACATTAATTTTTTCCACATTTTTGCACTCAAAACAACTTTCCTCCTTCTCGTACACACTTTTTTTATGAATCCGAACCCACCTGACTCACAAAAACCGTCTAAAAGGCCATTTAAACCAATACCTCCTTTCTGTTTCTTTTCTTTATACATTCATTTTTTCCACGTTTTTGCACTCAAGACAACTTTCCTCCTTCGCGTACACACTATTTCTATGATTCCGAACACATCTGACTCACAAAATCGTCTAAAAGACCATTTAAACCAATACCTCCCTTTTGTTTCTTTTCCTTATACATTCACTTTTTCCACGTTTTTGTACTCAAAACAACTTTCCTCCTTCGCGTACACATTGTTTTTATGATTCCGAACCCATCTGTCTCACAAAATCGTCTAAAAGACCATTTAAACCAATACCTCCCTTTTGTTTCTTTTCCTTATACATTCACTTTTTCCACGTTTTTGCACTCAAGACAACTTTCCTCCTTCGCGTACACACTGTTTTTAAGAATCCGAACGTACACACTGTTTTTAAGATTCCCAACCCATCTGACTCACAAAACTGTCTAAAAAGCCGTTTAAACCAATACCGCCCTGTCATTTTTTCCACGTTTTTGCACTCAAAACAATTTTCTTCCTTCTCGTACACACTTTTTTTATGAATCCGAACCACCTGACTCACAAAAACCGTCTAAAAGGCCATTTAAACCAATACCGCCCATTTGTTTCTTTTCCTTATACATTCATTTTTTCCACGTTTTTGCACTCAAAACAATTTTCTTCCTTCTCGTACACACTTTTTTTATGAATCCGAACCACCTGACTCACAAAAACCGTCTAAAAGGCCATTTAAACCAATACCGCCCATTTGTTTCTTTTCCTTATACATTCATTTTTTCCACGTTTTTGTACTCAAAACAACTTTCCTCCTTTGCGTACACACTGTTTTTATGATTCCGAACCCATCTGTCTCACAAAATCGTCTAAAAGACCATTTAAACCAATACCTCCCTTTTGTTTCTTTTCCTTATACATTCACTTTTTCCACGTTTTTGCACTCAAGACAACTTTCCTCCTTCGCGTACACACTGTTTTTAAGATTCCAAACCCATCTGAATCACAAAACTGTCTAAAAAGCTATTTAAACCAATACCGCCCTTTTGTTTTTTTTCGTTATACATTAATTTTTCCCACGTTTCGGCACTCAAAACAACTTTAATCCTTCGCGTACACACTGTTTTTATGATTCCGAACCCATCTGACTCACAAAATCGCCTAAAAGACCATTTAAACCAATACCTCCCTTTTGTTTCTTTTCCTTATACATTCATTTTTACCACGTTTTTCCAACTTTCCTCCTCCGCGTACACACTGTTTTTAAGATTCCCAACCCATCTGACTCACAAAACTGTCTAAAAAGCCATTTAAACCAATACTGCCCTTTTGTTTCTTTTCCTTATACATTCATTTTTTCCACGTTTTTGCACTCAAAACAATTTTCCTCCTTCGCGTACACACTTTTTTTATGATTCCGAACCCATCTGACTCACAAAATCGTTAAAAAGGCCATTTAAACCAATACCGCCCTTTTGTTTCTTTTCCTTATACATTCATTTTTTCCACGTTTTTGCACTCAAAACAACTTTCCTCCTTCTCGTACACACTTTTTTTATGAATCCGAACCCACCTGACTCACAAAAACCGTCTAAAAGGCCATTTAAACCAATACCGCCCATTTGTTTCTTTTCCTTATACATTCATTTTTTCCACATTTTTGTACTCAAAACAACTTTCCTCCTTCGCGTACACACTGTTTTTATGATTCCGAACCCATCTTACTCACAAAACTGTCTAAAAAGCCATTTAAACCAATACCGCCCTTTTGTTTCTTTTCCTGATACATTTATTTTTTCCACGTTTCGGCACTCAAAACAACTTTCCTCCTTCTCGTACACACTTTTTTTATGAATCCGAACCCACCTGACTCACAAAAACCGTCTAAAAGGCCATTTAAACCAATACCGCCCATTTGTTTCTTTTCCTTATACATTCATTTTTTCCACATTTTTGTACTCAAAACAACTTTCCTCCTTCTCGTACACACTTTTTTTATGATTCCGAACCCACCTGACTCACAAAACCGTCTAAAAGACCATTTAAACCAATACCGCCCTTTTGTTTTTTTTCCTTATACATTCATTTTTTGCACGTTTCGGCACTCAAAACAACTTTCCTCCTTCGCGTGCACACTGTTTTTAAGATTCCAAACCCATCTGAATCACAAAACTGTCTAAAAAGCCATTTAAACCAATACCGCCCTTATGTTTTTTTTCGTTATACATTAATTTTTTCCACATTTTTGCACTCAAAACAACTTTCCTCCTTCTCGTACACACTTTTTTTATGAATCCGAACCCACCTGACTCACAAAAACCGTCTAAAAGGCCATTTAAACCAATACCTCCTTTCTGTTTCTTTTCTTTATACATTCATTTTTTCCACGTTTTTGCACTCAAGACAACTTTCCTCCTTCGCGTACACACTATTTCTATGATTCCGAACACATCTGACTCACAAAATCGTCTAAAAGACCATTTAAACCAATACCTCCCTTTTGTTTCTTTTCCTTATACATTCACTTTTTCCACGTTTTTGTACTCAAAACAACTTTCCTCCTTCGCGTACACATTGTTTTTATGATTCCGAACCCATCTGTCTCACAAAATCGTCTAAAAGACCATTTAAACCAATACCTCCCTTTTGTTTCTTTTCCTTATACATTCACTTTTTCCACGTTTTTGCACTCAAGACAACTTTCCTCCTTCGCGTACACACTGTTTTTAAGATTCCAAACCCATCTGAATCACAAAACTGTCTAAAAAGCTATTTAAACCAATACCGCCCTTTTGTTTTTTTTCGTTATACATTAATTTTTTCCACGTTTCGGCACTCAAAACAACTTTAATCCTTCGCGTACACACTGTTTTTATGATTCCGAACCCATCTGACTCACAAAATCGCCTAAAAGACCATTTAAACCAATACCTCCCTTTTGTTTCTTTTCCTTATACATTCATTTTTACCACGTTTTTCCAACTTTCCTCCTTCTCGTACACACTTTTTACTTTCCAAACACTATAGTGAGGAAAGTATTGTAATCATGTCAAAAATCCGAATTCGAGATTTTGATGTTTCTATACGTTTTGAGGTCCCCTGAGTCCGTTTTCACTATTTTTACGATGATGTATGTATGTGTGCATGTGTGTATGTGTGTATGTCTGTGGGTGAACACGCTAGCGTCTAAACGCTTCGTTCGATTAACCTGAAAGTTGGTACGCATATTGTAAGTCACCATAGTACGAACCCTATAGATTTTGGTGAATCTAGCACTTATAGTTTTTTTACAGGGACACAAAGAAAAATTCTTTATCATTATGGCCTATGGGAGCAAAATCTTAAAAGTGCGATAGCATCTAAACGCCTTATTCAATTGAGCAAAAATTTTATACACATATTATAGATCACAAATACTCAATCTGTATAGATTTTGGAGAATCTAGCACTTATAGTTTTTTTACAGGGACACAAAGAAAAATTCTTTATCATTATGCCTATGGGGCCAAATTTTTAAAAATGTGATAGTGTCTAAACGCCTTATTAATCCGAGCAAAAAAATTGTACACATGTTATAGATCACAGTTGAACTAACTGTATAGATTTTGGTGAATCTAGCACTTACAGTTTTTTTACAGGGACACAAAGAAAAATTCTTTATCATTATGGCCTATGGGACTAAATTTTTAAAAGTACGATAGCATCTAAACGCCTTATTGAATTCAGCTGAAAATTTATATGAGTATTACAAATCACTGTTGCACTAACTATAAGCATTTTGGTGAATCTAACATTTATAGGTTTTTACAGGGACACAACGAAAATTTCTTTGTCATTATGATCTATGGGCTCAAAGTTCAGTAGCGTTAAATAAAACAACGTGTAATAGATGGCGAAAAATACTCAAACACTCTATTATGGTTTTCTCTCTTTTGTTTGTTTAACAACTACTCTTTCTTTACTTTATCTACAAAACTGTTAATTACTCAATGTTCGGAAAGTCGAGTGGAGTCACTCCAGATTTTTTTATGATTCCGAACCCACCTGACTAACAAAACCGTCTAAAAGACCATTTAAACCAATACCTCCCTTTTGTTTCTTTTCCTTATACATTCATTTTTTCCACGTTTTTGCACTCAAAACAACTTTCCTCCTTCGCGTACACACTGTTTTTATGATTCCGAACCCATCTGTCTCACAAAATCGTCTAAAAGACCATTTAAAGCAATACCTCCCTTTTGTTTCTTTTCCTTATACATTCATTTTTTCCACGTTTTTGCACTCAAGACAACTTTCCTCCTTCGCGTACACACTGTTTTTAAGATTCCAAACCCATCTGAATCACAAAACTGTGTAAAAAGCCATTTAAACCAATACCGCCTTTTTTTTCGTTATACATTAATTTTTTCCACGTTTTTGCACTCAAAGCAACTTTCCTCCTTCTCGTACACACTTTTTTTATGAATCCGAACCCACCTGACTCACAAAAACCGTCTAAAAGGCCATTTAAACCAATACCGCCCATTTGTTTCTTTTCCTTATACATTCATTTTTTCCACGTTTTTGTACTCAAAACAACTTTCCTCCTTTGCGTACACACTGTTTTTATGATTCCGAACCCATCTGTCTCACAAAATCGTCTAAAAGACCATTTAAAGCAATACCTCCCTTTTGTTTCTTTTCCTTATACATTCATTTTTTCCACGTTTTTGCACTCAAGACAACTTTCCTCCTTCGCGTACACACTGTTTTTAAGATTCCAAACCCATCTGAATCACAAAACTGTGTAAAAAGCCATTTAAACCAATACCGCCTTTATGTTTTTTTTCGTTATACATTAATTTTTTCCACATTTTTGCACTCAAAACAACTTTCCTCCTTCTCGTACACACTTTTTTTATGAATCCGAACCCACCTGACTCACAAAAACCGTCTAAAAGGCCATTTAAACCAATACCTCCTTTCTGTTTCTTTTCTTTATACATTCATTTTTTCCACGTTTTTGCACTCAAGACAACTTTCCTCCTTCGCGTACACACTATTTCTATGATTCCGAACACATCTGACTCACAAAATCGTCTAAAAGACCATTTAAACCAATACCTCCCTTTTGTTTCTTTTCCTTATACATTCACTTTTTCCACGTTTTTGTACTCAAAACAACTTTCCTCCTTCGCGTACACATTGTTTTTATGATTCCGAACCCATCTGTCTCACAAAATCGTCTAAAAGACCATTTAAACCAATACCTCCCTTTTGTTTCTTTTCCTTATACATTCACTTTTTCCACGTTTTTGCACTCAAGACAACTTTCCTCCTTCGCGTACACACTGTTTTTAAGATTCCAAACCCATCTGAATCACAAAACTGTCTAAAAAGCTATTTAAACCAATACCGCCCTTTTGTTTTTTTTCGTTATACATTAATTTTTTCCACGTTTCGGCACTCAAAACAACTTTAATCCTTCGCGTACACACTGTTTTTATGATTCCGAACCCATCTGACTCACAAAATCGCCTAAAAGACCATTTAAACCAATACCTCCCTTTTGTTTCTTTTCCTTATACATTCATTTTTACCACGTTTTTCCAACTTTCCTCCTTCTCGTACACACTTTTTACTTTCCGAACACTATAGTGAGGAAAGTATTGTAATCATGTCAAAAATCCGAATTCGAGATTTTGATGTTTCTATACGTTTTGAGGTCCCCTGAGTCCGTTTTCACTATTTTTACGATGATGTATGTATGTGTGTGTGTGTGTGTGTATGTGTGTATGTGTGTATGTGTGTATGTGTGTATGTCTGTGGGTGAACACGCTAGCGTCTAAACGCTTCGTTCGATTAACCTGAAAGTTGGTACGCATATTGTAAGTCACCATAGTACGAACCCTATAGATTTTGGTGAATCTAGCACTTATAGTTTTTTTACAGGGACACAAAGAAAAATTCTTTATCATTATGGCCTATGGGAGCAAAATCTTAAAAGTGCGATAGCATCTAAACGCCTTATTCAATTGAGCAAAAATTTTATACACATATTATAGATCACAAATACTCAATCTGTATAGATTTTGGAGAATCTAGCACTTATAGTTTTTTTACAGGGACACAAAGAAAAATTCTTTATCATTATGCCTATGGGGCCAAATTTTTAAAAATGTGATAGTGTCTAAACGCCTTATTAATCCGAGCAAAAAAATTGTACACATGTTATAGATCACAGTTGAACTAACTGTATAGATTTTGGTGAATCTAGCACATACAGTTTTTTTACAGGGACACAAAGAAAAATTCTTTATAATTATGGCCTATGGGACTAAATTTTTAAAAGTACGATAGCATCTAAACGCCTTATTGAATTCAGCTGAAAATTTATATGAGTATTACAAATCACTGTTGCACTAACTATAAGCATTTTGGTGAATCTAACATTTATAGGTTTTTACAGGGACACAACGAAAATTTCTTTGTCATTATGATCTATGGGCTCAAAGTTCAGTAGCGTTAAATAAAACAACGTGTAATAGATGGAGAAAAATACTCAAACACTCTATTATGGTTTTCTCTCTTTTGTTTGTTTAACAACTACTCTTTCTTTACTTTATCTACAAAACTGTTAATTACTCAATGTTCGGAAAGTCGAGTGGAGTCACTCCAGATTTTTTTATGATTCCGAACCCACCTGACTAACAAAACCGTCTAAAAGACCATTTAAACCAATACCTCCCTTTTGTTTCTTTTCCTTATACATTCATTTTTTCCACGTTTTTGCACTCAAAACAACTTTCCTCCTTCGCGTACACACTGTTTTTATGATTCCGAACCCATCTGTCTCACAAAATCGTCTAAAAGACCATTTAAAGCAATACCTCCCTTTTGTTTCTTTTCCTTATACATTCATTTTTTCCACGTTTTTGCACTCAAGACAACTTTCCTCCTTCGCGTACACACTGTTTTTAAGATTCCAAACCCATCTGAATCACAAAACTGTGTAAAAAGCCATTTAAACCAATACCGCCTTTATGTTTTTTTTCGTTATACATTAATTTTTTCCACGTTTTTGCACTCAAAACAACTTTCCTCCTTCTCGTACACACTTTTTTTATGAATCCGAACCCACCTGACTCACAAAAACCGTCTAAAAGGCCATTTAAACCAATACCGCCCATTTGTTTCTTTTCCTTATACATTCATTTTTTCCACGTTTTTGTACTCAAAACAACTTTCCTCCTTTGCGTACACACTGTTTTTATGATTCCGAACCCATCTGTCTCACAAAATCGTCTAAAAGACCATTTAAAGCAATACCTCCCTTTTGTTTCTTTTCCTTATACATTCATTTTTTCCACGTTTTTGCACTCAAGACAACTTTCCTCCTTCGCGTACACACTGTTTTTAAGATTCCAAACCCATCTGAATCACAAAACTGTGTAAAAAGCCATTTAAACCAATACCGCCTTTATGTTTTTTTTCGTTATACATTAATTTTTTCCACATTTTTGCACTCAAAACAACTTTCCTCCTTCTCGTACACACTTTTTTTATGAATCCGAACCCACCTGACTCACAAAAACCGTCTAAAAGGCCATTTAAACCAATACCTCCTTTCTGTTTCTTTTCTTTATACATTCATTTTTTCCACGTTTTTGCACTCAAGACAACTTTCCTCCTTCGCGTACACACTATTTCTATGATTCCGAACCCATCTGACTCACAAAATCGTTAAAAAGGCCATTTAAACCAATACCGCCCTTTTGTTTCTTTTCCTTATACATTCATTTTTTCCACGTTTTTGCACTCAAAACAACTTTCCTCCTTCTCGTACACACTTTTTTTATGAATCCGAACCCACCTGACTCACAAAAACCGTCTAAAAGGCCATTTAAACCAATACCGCCCATTTGTTTCTTTTCCTTATACATTCATTTTTTCCACATTTTTGTACTCAAAACAACTTTCCTCCTTCGCGTACACACTGTTTTTATGATTCCGAACCCATCTTACTCACAAAACTGTCTAAAAAGCCATTTAAACCAATACCGCCCTTTTGTTTCTTTTCCTGATACATTTATTTTTTCCACGTTTCGGCACTCAAAACAACTTTCCTCCTTCTCGTACACACTTTTTTTATGAATCCGAACCCACCTGACTCACAAAAACCGTCTAAAAGGCCATTTAAACCAATACCGCCCATTTGTTTCTTTTCCTTATACATTCATTTTTTCCACATTTTTGTACTCAAAACAACTTTCCTCCTTCTCGTACACACTTTTTTTATGATTCCGAACCCACCTGACTCACAAAACCGTCTAAAAGACCATTTAAACCAATACCGCCCTTTTGTTTTTTTTCCTTATACATTCATTTTTTGCACGTTTCGGCACTCAAAACAACTTTCCTCCTTCGCGTGCACACTGTTTTTAAGATTCCAAACCCATCTGAATCACAAAACTGTCTAAAAAGCCATTTAAACCAATACCGCCCTTATGTTTTTTTTCGTTATACATTAATTTTTTCCACATTTTTGCACTCAAAACAACTTTCCTCCTTCTCGTACACACTTTTTTTATGAATCCGAACCCACCTGACTCACAAAAACCGTCTAAAAGGCCATTTAAACCAATACCTCCTTTCTGTTTCTTTTCTTTATACATTCATTTTTTCCACGTTTTTGCACTCAAGACAACTTTCCTCCTTCGCGTACACACTATTTCTATGATTCCGAACACATCTGACTCACAAAATCGTCTAAAAGACCATTTAAACCAATACCTCCCTTTTGTTTCTTTTCCTTATACATTCACTCAAAAGATTTTTAAGATTCCCAACCCATCTGACTCACAAAACTGTCTAAAAAGCCATTTAAAAGAATACCGCCCTTTTGTTTCTTTTCCTTATACATTCATTTTTTCCACGTTTTTGCACTCAAAACAATTTTCCACCTTCGCGTACACACTTTTTTTATGATTCCGAACCCATCTGACTCACAAAATCGTTAAAAAGGCCATTTAAACCAATACCGCCCTTTTGTTTCTTTTCCTTATACATTCATTTTTTCCACGTTTTTGCACTCAAAACAACTTTCCTCCTTCTCGTACACACTTTTTTTATGAATCCGAACCCACCTGACTCACAAAAACCGTCTAAAAGGCCATTTAAACCAATACCGCCCATTTGTTTCTTTTCCTTATACATTCATTTTTTCCACATTTTTGTACTCAAAACAACTTTCCTCCTTCGCGTACACACTGTTTTTATGATTCCGAACCCATCTTACTCACAAAACTGTCTAAAAAGCCATTTAAACCAATACCTCTCTTTTGTTTATTTTCTTTATACATTCATTTTTTCCACGTTTTTGCACTCAAGACAACTTTCCTCCTTCGCGTACACACTATTTTTATGATTCCGAACACATCTGACTCACAAAATCGTCTAAAAGACCATTTAAACCAATACCTCCCTTTTGTTTCTTTTCCTTATATATTCACTTTTTCCACGTTTTTGTACTCAAAACAACTTTCCTCCTTCGCGTACACACTGTTTTTATGATTCCGAACCCATCTGTCTCACAAAATCGTCTAAAAGACCATTTAAACCAATACCTCCCTTTTGTTTTTTTTCGTTATACATTAATTTTTTCCACGTTTTTGTACTCAAAACAACTTTCCTCCTTTGCGTACACACTGTTTTTATGATTCCGAACCCATCTGTCTCACAAAATCGTCTAAAAGACCATTTAAACCAATACCTCCCTTTTGTTTCTTTTCCTTATACATTCACTTTTTCCACGTTTTTGCACTCAAGACAATTTTCCTCCTTCGCGTACACACTGTTTTTATGAATCCGAACCCACCTGACTCACAAAAACCGTCTAAAATGCCATTTAAACCAATACCTCTCTTTTGTTTATTTTCTTTATACATTCATTTTTTCCACGTTTTTGCACTCAAGACAACTTTCCTCCTTCGCGTACACACTATTTTTATGATTCCGAACACATCTGACTCACAAAATCGTCTAAAAGACCATTTAAACCAATACCTCCCTTTTGTTTCTTTTCCTTATATATTCACTTTTTCCACGTTTTTGTACTCAAAACAACTTTCCTCCTTCGCGTACACACTGTTTTTATGATTCCGAACCCATCTGTCTCACAAAATCGTCTAAAAGACCATTTAAACCAATACCTCCCTTTTGTTTTTTTTCGTTATACATTAATTTTTTCCACGTTTTTGTACTCAAAACAACTTTCCTCCTTTGCGTACACACTGTTTTTATGATTCCGAACCCATCTGTCTCACAAAATCGTCTAAAAGACCATTTAAACCAATACCTCCCTTTTGTTTCTTTTCCTTATACATTCACTTTTTCCACGTTTTTGCACTCAAGACAATTTTCCTCCTTCGCGTACACACTGTTTTTAAGATTCCAAACCCATCTGAATCACAAAACTGTCTAAAAAGCTATTTAAACCAATACCGCCCTTTTGTTTTTTTTCGTTATACATTAATTTTTTCCACGTTTCGGCACTCAAAACAACTTTAATCCTTCGCGTACACACTGTTTTTATGATTCCGAACCCATCTGACTCACAAAATCGCCTAAAAGACCATTTAAACCAATACCTCCCTTTTGTTTCTTTTCCTTATACATTCATTTTTACCACGTTTTTCCAACTTTCCTCCTTCTCGTACACACTTTTTTTATGATTCCGAACCCACCTGACTCACAAAACCGTCTAAAAGACCATTTAAACCAATACCTCCCTTTTGTTTCTTTTCCTTATACATTCATTTTTTCCACGTTTTTGCACTCAAAACAACTTTCCTCCTCCGCGTACACACTGTTTTTAAGATTCCCAACCCATCTGACTCACAAAACTGTCTAAAAAGCCATTTAAACCAATACCGCCCTTTTGTTTCTTTTCCTTATACATTCATTTTTTCCACGTTTTTGCACTCAAAACAACTTTCCTCCTCCGCGTACACACTGTTTTTAAGATTCCCAACCCATCTGACTCACAAAACTGTCTAAAAAGCCATTTAAACCAATACCGCCCTTTTGTTTCTTTTCCTTATACATTCATTTTTTCCACGTTTTTGCACTCAAAACAATTTTCCACCTTCGCGTACACACTTTTTTTATGATTCCGAACCCATCTGACTCACAAAATCGTTAAAAAGGCCATTTAAACCAATACCGCCCTTTTGTTTCTTTTCCTTATACATTCATTTTTTCCACGTTTTTGCACTCAAAACAACTTTCCTCCTTCTCGTACACACTTTTTTTATGAATCCGAACCCACCTGACTCACAAAAACCGTCTAAAAGGCCATTTAAACCAATACCGCCCATTTGTTTCTTTTCCTTATACATTCATTTTTTCCACATTTTTGTACTCAAAACAACTTTCCTCCTTCGCGTACACACTGTTTTTATGATTCCGAACCCATCTTACTCACAAAACTGTCTAAAAAGCCATTTAAACCAATACCGCCCTTTTGTTTCTTTTCCTTATACATTTATTTTTTCCACGTTTCGGCACTCAAAACAACTTTCCTCCTTCTCGTACACACTTTTTTTATGAATCCGAACCCACCTGACTCACAAAAACCGTCTAAAAGGCCATTTAAACCAATACCGCCCATTTGTTTCTTTTCCTTATACATTCATTTTTCCCACATTTTTGTACTCAAAACAACTTTCCTCCTTCGCGTACACACTGTTTTTATGATTCCGAACCCATCTTACTCACAAAACTGTCTAAAAAGCCATTTAAACCAATACCGCCCTTTTGTTTCTTTTCCTTATACATTTATTTTTTCCACGTTTCGGCACTCAAAACAACTTTCCTCCTTCGCGTACACGCTGTTTTTATGATTCCGAACCCATCTGACTCACAAAATCGCCTAAAAGACTATTTAAACCAATACCTCCCTTTTGTTTCTTTTCCTTATACATTCATTTTTACCACGTTTTTCCAACTTTCCTCCTTCTCGTACACACTTTTTTTATGATTCCGAACCCACCTGACTCACAAAACCGTCTAAAAGGCCATTTAAACCAATACCGCCCATTTGTTTCTTTTCCTTATACATTCATTTTTTCCACATTTTTGTACTCAAAACAACTTTCCTCCTTCGCGTACACACTGTTTTTATGATTCCGAACCCATCTTACTCACAAAACTGTCTAAAAAGCCATTTAAACCAATACCGCCCTTTTGTTTGTTTTCCTTATACATTTATTTTTTCCACGTTTCGGCACTCAAAACAACTTTCCTCCTTCTCGTACACACTTTTTTTATGAATCCGAACCCACCTGACTCACAAAAACCGTCTAAAAGGCCATTTAAACCAATACCGCCCATTTGTTTCTTTTCCTTATACATTCATTTTTTCCACATTTTTGTACTCAAAACAACTTTCCTCCTTCGCGTACACACTGTTTTTATGATTCCGAACCCATCTTACTCACAAAACTGTCTAAAAAGCCATTTAAACCAATACCGCCCTTTTGTTTCTTTTCCTTATACATTTATTTTTTCCACGTTTCGGCACTCAAAACAACTTTCCTCCTTCGCGTACACGCTGTTTTTATGATTCCGAACCCATCTGACTCACAAAATCGCCTAAAAGACTATTTAAACCAATACCTCCCTTTTGTTTCTTTTCCTTATACATTCATTTTTACCAAGTTTTTCCAACTTTCCTCCTTCTCGTACACACTTTTTTTATGATTCCGAACTCACCTGACTCACAAAACCGTCTAAAAGACCATTTAAACCAATACCGCCCTTTTGTTTCTTTTCCTTATACATTCATTTTTTCTACGTTTGGGCACTCAAAACAACTTTCCTCCTTCGCGTACACGCTGTTTTTATGATTCCGAACCCATCTGACTCACAAAATCGCCTAAAAGACTATTTAAACCAATACCTCCCTTTTGTTTCTTTTCCTTATACATTCATTTTTACCACGTTTTTCCAACTTTCCTCCTTCTCGTACACACTTTTTTTATGATTCCGAACCCACCTGACTCACAAAACCGTCTAAAAGACCATTTAAACCAATACCTCCCTTTTGTTTCTTTTCCTTATACATTCATTTTTTCCACGTTTTTGCACTCAAAACAACTTTCCTCCTCCGCGTACACACTGTTTTTAAGATTCCCAACCCATCTGACTCACAAAACTGTCTAAAAAGCCATTTAAACCAATACCGCCCTTTTGTTTCTTTTCCTTATACATTCATTTTTTCCACGTTTTTGCACTCAAAACAACTTTCCTCCTTCGCGTACACACTGTTTTTATGATTCCGAACCCATCTGTCTTACAAAATCGTCTAAAAGACCATTTAAAGCAATACCTCCCTTTTGTTTCTTTTCCTTATACATTCATTTTTTCCACGTTTTTGCACTCAAGACAACTTTCCTCCTTCGCGTACACACTGTTTTTAAGATTCCAAACCCATCTGAATCACAAAACTGTGTAAAAAGCCATTTAAACCAATACCGCCTTTATGTTTTTTTTCGTTATACATTAATTTTTTCCACGTTTTTGCACTCAAAACAACTTTCCTCCTTCTCGTACACACTTTTTTTATGAATCCGAACCCACCTGACTCACAAAAACCGTCTAAAAGGCCATTTAAACCAATACCGCCCATTTGTTTCTTTTCCTTATACATTCATTTTTTCCACGTTTTTGCACTCAAAACAACTTTCCTCCTTCTCGTACACACTTTTTTTATGAATCCGAACCCACCTGACTCACAAAAACCGTCTAAAAGGCCATTTAAACCAATACCGCCCATTTGTTTCTTTTCCTTATACATTCATTTTTTCCACATTTTTGTACTCAAAACAACTTTCCTCCTTCGCGTACACACTGTTTTTATGATTCCGAACCCATCTTACTCACAAAAACCGTCTAAAAAGCCATTTAAACCAATACCGCCTTTATGTTTTTTTTCGTTATACATTAATTTTTTCCACGTTTCGGCACTCAAAACAACTTTAATCCTTCGCGTACACACTGTTTTTATGATTCCGAACCCATCTGACTCACAAAATCGCCTAAAAGACCATTTAAACCAATACCTCCCTTTTGTTTCTTTTCCTTATACATTCATTTTTACCACGTTTTTCCAACTTTCCTCCTTCTCGTACACACTTTTTTTATGATTCCGAACCCACCTGACTCACAAAACCGTCTAAAAGACCATTTAAACCAATACCTCCCTTTTGTTTCTTTTCCTTATACATTCATTTTTTCCACGTTTTTGCACTCAAAACAACTTTCCTCCTCCGCGTACACACTGTTTTTAAGATTCCCAACCCATCTGACTCACAAAACTGTCTAAAAAGCCATTTAAACCAATACCGCCCTTTTGTTTCTTTTCCTTATACATTCATTTTTTCCACGTTTTTGCACTCAAAACAATTTTCCTCCTTCGCGTACACACTTTTTTTATGATTCCGAACCCATCTGACTCACAAAATCGTTAAAAAGGCCATTTAAACCAATACCGCCCTTTTGTTTCTTTTCCTTATACATTCATTTTTTCCACGTTTTTGCACTCAAAACAACTTTCCTCCTTCTCGTACACACTTTTTTTATGAATCCGAACCCACCTGACTCACAAAAACCGTCTAAAAGGCCATTTAAACCAATACCGCCCATTTGTTTCTTTTCCTTATACATTCATTTTTTCCACATTTTTGTACTCACAACAACTTTCCTCCTTCGCGTACACACTGTTTTTATGATTCCGAACCCATCTTACTCACAAAACTGTCTAAAAAGCCATTTAAACCAATACCGCCCTTTTGTTTCTTTTCCTTATACATTTATTTTTTCCACGTTTCGGCACTCAAAACAACTTTCCTCCTTCTCGTACACACTTTTTTTATGAATCCGAACCCACCTGACTCACAAAAACCGTCTAAAAGGCCATTTAAACCAATACCGCCCATTTGTTTCTTTTCCTTATACATTCATTTTTTCCACATTTTTGTACTCAAAACAACTTTCCTCCTTCGCGTACACACTGTTTTTATGATTCCGAACCCATCTTACTCACAAAACTGTCTAAAAAGCCATTTAAACCAATACCGCCCTTTTGTTTCTTTTCCTTATACATTTATTTTTTCCACGTTTCGGCACTCAAAACAACTTTCCTCCTTCGCGTACACGCTGTTTTTATGATTCCGAACCCATCTGACTCACAAAATCGCCTAAAAGACTATCTAAACCAATACCTCCCTTTTGTTTCTTTTCCTTATACATTCATTTTTACCACGTTTTTCCAACTTTCCTCCTTCTCGTACACACTTTTTTTATGATTCCGAACCCACCTGACTCACAAAACCGTCTAAAAGGCCATTTAAACCAATACCGCCCATTTGTTTCTTTTCCTTATACATTCATTTTTTCCACATTTTTGTACTCAAAACAACTTTCCTCCTTCGCGTACACACTGTTTTTATGATTCCGAACCCATCTTACTCACAAAACTGTCTAAAAAGCCATTTAAACCAATACCGCCCTTTTGTTTCTTTTCCTTATACATTTATTTTTTCCACGTTTTTGCACTCAAAACAACTTTCCTCCTTCTCGTACACACTTTTTTTATGAATCCGAACCCACCTGACTCACAAAAACCGTCTAAAAGGCCATTTAAACCAATACCGCCCATTTGTTTCTTTTCCTTATACATTCATTTTTTCCACATTTTTGTACTCAAAACAACTTTCCTCCTTCGCGTACACACTGTTTTTATGATTCCGAACCCATCTTACTCACAAAAACCGTCTAAAAAGCCATTTAAACCAATACCGCCTTTATGTTTTTTTTCGTTATACATTAATTTTTTCCACGTTTCGGCACTCAAAACAACTTTAATCCTTCGCGTACACACTGTTTTTATGATTCCGAACCCATCTGACTCACAAAATCGCCTAAAAGACCATTTAAACCAATACCTCCCTTTTGTTTCTTTTCCTTATACATTCATTTTTACCACGTTTTTCCAACTTTCCTCCTTCTCGTACACACTTTTTTTATGATTCCGAACCCACCTGACTCACAAAACCGTCTAAAAGACCATTTAAACCAATACCTCCCTTTTGTTTCTTTTCCTTATACATTCATTTTTTCCACGTTTTTGCACTCAAAACAACTTTCCTCCTCCGCGTACACACTGTTTTTAAGATTCCCAACCCATCTGACTCACAAAACTGTCTAAAAAGCCATTTAAACCAATACCGCCCTTTTGTTTCTTTTCCTTATACATTCATTTTTTCCACGTTTTTGCACTCAAAACAATTTTCCTCCTTCGCGTACACACTTTTTTTATGATTCCGAACCCATCTGACTCACAAAATCGTTAAAAAGGCCATTTAAACCAATACCGCCCTTTTGTTTCTTTTCCTTATACATTCATTTTTTCCACGTTTTTGCACTCAAAACAACTTTCCTCCTTCTCGTACACACTTTTTTTATGAATCCGAACCCACCTGACTCACAAAAACCGTCTAAAAGGCCATTTAAACCAATACCGCCCATTTGTTTCTTTTCCTTATACATTCATTTTTTCCACATTTTTGTACTCACAACAACTTTCCTCCTTCGCGTACACACTGTTTTTATGATTCCGAACCCATCTTACTCACAAAACTGTCTAAAAAGCCATTTAAACCAATACCGCCCTTTTGTTTCTTTTCCTTATACATTTATTTTTTCCACGTTTCGGCACTCAAAACAACTTTCCTCCTTCTCGTACACACTTTTTTTATGAATCCGAACCCACCTGACTCACAAAAACCGTCTAAAAGGCCATTTAAACCAATACCGCCCATTTGTTTCTTTTCCTTATACATTCATTTTTTCCACATTTTTGTACTCAAAACAACTTTCCTCCTTCGCGTACACACTGTTTTTATGATTCCGAACCCATCTTACTCACAAAACTGTCTAAAAAGCCATTTAAACCAATACCGCCCTTTTGTTTCTTTTCCTTATACATTTATTTTTTCCACGTTTCGGCACTCAAAACAACTTTCCTCCTTCGCGTACACGCTGTTTTTATGATTCCGAACCCATCTGACTCACAAAATCGCCTAAAAGACTATCTAAACCAATACCTCCCTTTTGTTTCTTTTCCTTATACATTCATTTTTACCACGTTTTTCCAACTTTCCTCCTTCTCGTACACACTTTTTTTATGATTCCGAACCCACCTGACTCACAAAACCGTCTAAAAGGCCATTTAAACCAATACCGCCCATTTGTTTCTTTTCCTTATACATTCATTTTTTCCACATTTTTGTACTCAAAACAACTTTCCTCCTTCGCGTACACACTGTTTTTATGATTCCGAACCCATCTTACTCACAAAACTGTCTAAAAAGCCATTTAAACCAATACCGCCCTTTTGTTTCTTTTCCTTATACATTTATTTTTTCCACGTTTCGGCACTCAAAACAACTTTCCTCCTTCGCGTACACGCTGTTTTTATGATTCCGAACCCATCTGACTCACAAAATCGCCTAAAAGACTATTTAAACCAATACCTCCCTTTTGTTTCTTTTCCTTATACATTCATTTTTACCAAGTTTTTCCAACTTTCCTCCTTCTCGTACACACTTTTTTTATGATTCCGAACTCACCTGACTCACAAAACCGTCTAAAAGACCATTTAAACCAATACCGCCCTTTTGTTTCTTTTCCTTATACATTCATTTTTTCCACGTTTCGGCACTCAAAACAACATTCCTCCTTCGCGTAAACTGTTTTTATGATTCCGAACCCATCTGTCTCACAAAATCGTCTAAAAGACCATTTAAAGCAATACCTCCCTTTTGTTTCTTTTCCTTATACATTCATTTTTTCCACGTTTTTGCACTCAAGACAACTTTCCCCCTTCGCGTACACACTGTTTTTAAGATTCCAAACCCATCTGAATCACAAAACTGTCTAAAAAGCCATTTAAACCAATACCGCCCTTATGTTTTTTTTCGTTATACATTAATTTTTTCCACGTTTTTGCACTCAAAACAACTTTCCTCCTTCTCGTACACACTTTTTTTATGAATCCGAACCCACCTGACTCACAAAAACCGTCTAAAATGCCATTTAAACCAATACCTCCCTTTTGTTTCTTTTCCTTATACATTCATTTTTTCCACGTTTTTGCACTCAAGACAACTTTCCTCCTTCGCGTACACACTGTTTTTAAGATTCCAAACCCATCTGAATCACAAAACTGTGTAAAAAGCCATTTAAACCAATACCGCCTTTATGTTTTTTTTCGTTATACATTAATTTTTTCCACGTTTTTGCACTCAAAACAACTTTCCTCCTTCTCGTACACACTTTTTTTATGAATCCGAACCCACCTGACTCACAAAAACCGTCTAAAAGGCCATTTAAACCAATACCGCCCATTTGTTTCTTTTCCTTATACATTCATTTTTTCCACGTTTTTGCACTCAAAACAACTTTCCTCCTTCTCGTACACACTTTTTTTATGAATCCGAACCCACCTGACTCACAAAAACCGTCTAAAAGGCCATTTAAACCAATACCGCCCATTTGTTTCTTTTCCTTATACATTCATTTTTTCCACATTTTTGTACTCAAAACAACTTTCCTCCTTCGCGTACACACTGTTTTTATGATTCCGAACCCATCTTACTCACAAAAACCGTCTAAAAAGCCATTTAAACCAATACCGCCTTTATGTTTTTTTTCGTTATACATTAATTTTTTCCACGTTTCGGCACTCAAAACAACTTTAATCCTTCGCGTACACACTGTTTTTATGATTCCGAACCCATCTGACTCACAAAATCGCCTAAAAGACCATTTAAACCAATACCTCCCTTTTGTTTCTTTTCCTTATACATTCATTTTTACCACGTTTTTCCAACTTTCCTCCTTCTCGTACACACTTTTTTTATGATTCCGAACCCACCTGACTCACAAAACCGTCTAAAAGACCATTTAAACCAATACCTCCCTTTTGTTTCTTTTCCTTATACATTCATTTTTTCCACGTTTTTGCACTCAAAACAACTTTCCTCCTCCGCGTACACACTGTTTTTAAGATTCCCAACCCATCTGACTCACAAAACTGTCTAAAAAGCCATTTAAACCAATACCGCCCTTTTGTTTCTTTTCCTTATACATTCATTTTTTCCACGTTTTTGCACTCAAAACAATTTTCCTCCTTCGCGTACACACTTTTTTTATGATTCCGAACCCATCTGACTCACAAAATCGTTAAAAAGGCCATTTAAACCAATACCGCCCTTTTGTTTCTTTTCCTTATACATTCATTTTTTCCACGTTTTTGCACTCAAAACAACTTTCCTCCTTCTCGTACACACTTTTTTTATGAATCCGAACCCACCTGACTCACAAAAACCGTCTAAAAGGCCATTTAAACCAATACCGCCCATTTGTTTCTTTTCCTTATACATTCATTTTTTCCACATTTTTGTACTCACAACAACTTTCCTCCTTCGCGTACACACTGTTTTTATGATTCCGAACCCATCTTACTCACAAAACTGTCTAAAAAGCCATTTAAACCAATACCGCCCTTTTGTTTCTTTTCCTTATACATTTATTTTTTCCACGTTTCGGCACTCAAAACAACTTTCCTCCTTCTCGTACACACTTTTTTTATGAATCCGAACCCACCTGACTCACAAAAACCGTCTAAAAGGCCATTTAAACCAATACCGCCCATTTGTTTCTTTTCCTTATACATTCATTTTTTCCACATTTTTGTACTCAAAACAACTTTCCTCCTTCGCGTACACACTGTTTTTATGATTCCGAACCCATCTTACTCACAAAACTGTCTAAAAAGCCATTTAAACCAATACCGCCCTTTTGTTTCTTTTCCTTATACATTTATTTTTTCCACGTTTCGGCACTCAAAACAACTTTCCTCCTTCGCGTACACGCTGTTTTTATGATTCCGAACCCATCTGACTCACAAAATCGCCTAAAAGACTATCTAAACCAATACCTCCCTTTTGTTTCTTTTCCTTATACATTCATTTTTACCACGTTTTTCCAACTTTCCTCCTTCTCGTACACACTTTTTTTATGATTCCGAACCCACCTGACTCACAAAACCGTCTAAAAGGCCATTTAAACCAATACCGCCCATTTGTTTCTTTTCCTTATACATTCATTTTTTCCACATTTTTGTACTCAAAACAACTTTCCTCCTTCGCGTACACACTGTTTTTATGATTCCGAACCCATCTTACTCACAAAACTGTCTAAAAAGCCATTTAAACCAATACCGCCCTTTTGTTTCTTTTCCTTATACATTTATTTTTTCCACGTTTTTGCACTCAAAACAACTTTCCTCCTTCTCGTACACACTTTTTTTATGAATCCGAACCCACCTGACTCACAAAAACCGTCTAAAAGGCCATTTAAACCAATACCGCCCATTTGTTTCTTTTCCTTATACATTCATTTTTTCCACATTTTTGTACTCAAAACAACTTTCCTCCTTCGCGTACACACTGTTTTTATGATTCCGAACCCATCTTACTCACAAAAACCGTCTAAAAAGCCATTTAAACCAATACCGCCTTTATGTTTTTTTTCGTTATACATTAATTTTTTCCACGTTTCGGCACTCAAAACAACTTTAATCCTTCGCGTACACACTGTTTTTATGATTCCGAACCCATCTGACTCACAAAATCGCCTAAAAGACCATTTAAACCAATACCTCCCTTTTGTTTCTTTTCCTTATACATTCATTTTTACCACGTTTTTCCAACTTTCCTCCTTCTCGTACACACTTTTTTTATGATTCCGAACCCACCTGACTCACAAAACCGTCTAAAAGACCATTTAAACCAATACCTCCCTTTTGTTTCTTTTCCTTATACATTCATTTTTTCCACGTTTTTGCACTCAAAACAACTTTCCTCCTCCGCGTACACACTGTTTTTAAGATTCCCAACCCATCTGACTCACAAAACTGTCTAAAAAGCCATTTAAACCAATACCGCCCTTTTGTTTCTTTTCCTTATACATTCATTTTTTCCACGTTTTTGCACTCAAAACAATTTTCCTCCTTCGCGTACACACTTTTTTTATGATTCCGAACCCATCTGACTCACAAAATCGTTAAAAAGGCCATTTAAACCAATACCGCCCTTTTGTTTCTTTTCCTTATACATTCATTTTTTCCACGTTTTTGCACTCAAAACAACTTTCCTCCTTCTCGTACACACTTTTTTTATGAATCCGAACCCACCTGACTCACAAAAACCGTCTAAAAGGCCATTTAAACCAATACCGCCCATTTGTTTCTTTTCCTTATACATTCATTTTTTCCACATTTTTGTACTCACAACAACTTTCCTCCTTCGCGTACACACTGTTTTTATGATTCCGAACCCATCTTACTCACAAAACTGTCTAAAAAGCCATTTAAACCAATACCGCCCTTTTGTTTCTTTTCCTTATACATTTATTTTTTCCACGTTTCGGCACTCAAAACAACTTTCCTCCTTCTCGTACACACTTTTTTTATGAATCCGAACCCACCTGACTCACAAAAACCGTCTAAAAGGCCATTTAAACCAATACCGCCCATTTGTTTCTTTTCCTTATACATTCATTTTTTCCACATTTTTGTACTCAAAACAACTTTCCTCCTTCGCGTACACACTGTTTTTATGATTCCGAACCCATCTTACTCACAAAACTGTCTAAAAAGCCATTTAAACCAATACCGCCCTTTTGTTTCTTTTCCTTATACATTTATTTTTTCCACGTTTCGGCACTCAAAACAACTTTCCTCCTTCGCGTACACGCTGTTTTTATGATTCCGAACCCATCTGACTCACAAAATCGCCTAAAAGACTATCTAAACCAATACCTCCCTTTTGTTTCTTTTCCTTATACATTCATTTTTACCACGTTTTTCCAACTTTCCTCCTTCTCGTACACACTTTTTTTATGATTCCGAACCCACCTGACTCACAAAACCGTCTAAAAGGCCATTTAAACCAATACCGCCCATTTGTTTCTTTTCCTTATACATTCATTTTTTCCACATTTTTGTACTCAAAACAACTTTCCTCCTTCGCGTACACACTGTTTTTATGATTCCGAACCCATCTTACTCACAAAACTGTCTAAAAAGCCATTTAAACCAATACCGCCCTTTTGTTTCTTTTCCTTATACATTTATTTTTTCCACGTTTCGGCACTCAAAACAACTTTCCTCCTTCGCGTACACGCTGTTTTTATGATTCCGAACCCATCTGACTCACAAAATCGCCTAAAAGACTATTTAAACCAATACCTCCCTTTTGTTTCTTTTCCTTATACATTCATTTTTACCAAGTTTTTCCAACTTTCCTCCTTCTCGTACACACTTTTTTTATGATTCCGAACTCACCTGACTCACAAAACCGTCTAAAAGACCATTTAAACCAATACCGCCCTTTTGTTTCTTTTCCTTATACATTCATTTTTTCCACGTTTCGGCACTCAAAACAACATTCCTCCTTCGCGTAAACTGTTTTTATGATTCCGAACCCATCTGTCTCACAAAATCGTCTAAAAGACCATTTAAAGCAATACCTCCCTTTTGTTTCTTTTCCTTATACATTCATTTTTTCCACGTTTTTGCACTCAAGACAACTTTCCCCCTTCGCGTACACACTGTTTTTAAGATTCCAAACCCATCTGAATCACAAAACTGTCTAAAAAGCCATTTAAACCAATACCGCCCTTATGTTTTTTTTCGTTATACATTAATTTTTTCCACGTTTTTGCACTCAAAACAACTTTCCTCCTTCTCGTACACACTTTTTTTATGAATCCGAACCCACCTGACTCACAAAAACCGTCTAAAATGCCATTTAAACCAATACCTCTCTTTTGTTTATTTTCTTTATACATTCATTTTTTCCACGTTTTTGCACTCAAGACAACTTTCCTCCTTCGCGTACACACTATTTTTATGATTCCGAACACATCTGACTCACAAAATCGTCTAAAAGACCATTTAAACCAATACCTCCCTTTTGTTTCTTTTCCTTATATATTCACTTTTTCCACGTTTTTGTACTCAAAACAACTTTCCTCCTTCGCGTACACACTGTTTTTATGATTCCGAACCCATCTGTCTCACAAAATCGTCTAAAAGACCATTTAAACCAATACCTCCCTTTTGTTTTTTTTCGTTATACATTAATTTTTTCCACGTTTTTGTACTCAAAACAACTTTCCTCCTTTGCGTACACACTGTTTTTATGATTCCGAACCCATCTGTCTCACAAAAACGTCTAAAAGACCATTTAAACCAATACCTCCCTTTTGTTTCTTTTCCTTATACATTCACTTTTTCCACGTTTTTGCACTCAAGACAATTTTCCTCCTTCGCGTACACACTGTTTTTAAGATTCCAAACCCATCTGAATCACAAAACTGTCTAAAAAGCTATTTAAACCAATACCGCCCTTTTGTTTTTTTTCGTTATACATTAATTTTTTCCACGTTTCGGCACTCAAAACAACTTTAATCCTTCGCGTACACACTGTTTTTATGATTCCGAACCCATCTGACTCACAAAATCGCCTAAAAGACCATTTAAACCAATACCTCCCTTTTGTTTCTTTTCCTTATACATTCATTTTTACCACGTTTTTCCAACTTTCCTCCTTCTCGTACACACTTTTTTTATGATTCCGAACCCACCTGACTCACAAAACCGTCTAAAAGACCATTTAAACCAATACCTCCCTTTTGTTTCTTTTCCTTATACATTCATTTTTTCCACGTTTTTGCACTCAAAACAACTTTCCTCCTCCGCGTACACACTGTTTTTAAGATTCCCAACCCATCTGACTCACAAAACTGTCTAAAAAGCCATTTAAAAGAATACCGCCCTTTTGTTTCTTTTCCTTATACATTCATTTTTTCCACGTTTTTGCACTCAAAACAATTTTCCACCTTCGCGTACACACTTTTTTTATGATTCCGAACCCATCTGACTCACAAAATCGTTAAAAAGGCCATTTAAACCAATACCGCCCTTTTGTTTCTTTTCCTTATACATTCATTTTTTCCACGTTTTTGCACTCAAAACAACTTTCCTCCTTCTCGTACACACTTTTTTTATGAATCCGAACCCACCTGACTCACAAAAACCGTCTAAAAGGCCATTTAAACCAATACCGCCCATTTGTTTCTTTTCCTTATACATTCATTTTTTCCACATTTTTGTACTCAAAACAACTTTCCTCCTTCGCGTACACACTGTTTTTATGATTCCGAACCCATCTTACTCACAAAACTGTCTAAAAAGCCATTTAAACCAATACCGCCCTTTTGTTTCTTTTCCTTATACATTTATTTTTTCCACGTTTCGGCACTCAAAACAACTTTCCTCCTTCTCGTACACACTTTTTTTATGAATCCGAACCCACCTGACTCACAAAAACCGTCTAAAAGGCCATTTAAACCAATACCGCCCATTTGTTTCTTTTCCTTATACATTCATTTTTTCCACATTTTTGTACTCAAAACAACTTTCCTCCTTCGCGTACACACTGTTTTTATGATTCCGAACCCATCTTACTCACAAAACTGTCTAAAAAGCCATTTAAACCAATACCGCCCTTTTGTTTCTTTTCCTTATACATTTATTTTTTCCACGTTTCGGTACTCAAAACAACTTTCCTCCTTCGCGTACACGCTGTTTTTATGATTCCGAACCCATCTGACTCACAAAATCGCCTAAAAGACTATTTAAACCAATACCTCCCTTTTGTTTCTTTTCCTTATACATTCATTTTTACCACGTTTTTCCAACTTTCCTCCTTCTCGTACACACTTTTTTTATGATTCCGAACCCACCTGACTCACAAAACCGTCTAAAAGGCCATTTAAACCAATACCGCCCATTTGTTTCTTTTCCTTATACATTCATTTTTTCCACATTTTTGTACTCAAAACAACTTTCCTCCTTCGCGTACACACTGTTTTTATGATTCCGAACCCATCTTACTCACAAAACTGTCTAAAAAGCCATTTAAACCAATACCGCCCTTTTGTTTGTTTTCCTTATACATTTATTTTTTCCACGTTTCGGCACTCAAAACAACTTTCCTCCTTCTCGTACACACTTTTTTTATGAATCCGAACCCACCTGACTCACAAAAACCGTCTAAAAGGCCATTTAAACCAATACCGCCCATTTGTTTCTTTTCCTTATACATTCATTTTTTCCACATTTTTGTACTCAAAACAACTTTCCTCCTTCGCGTACACACTGTTTTTATGATTCCGAACCCATCTTACTCACAAAACTGTCTAAAAAGCCATTTAAACCAATACCGCCCTTTTGTTTCTTTTCCTTATACATTTATTTTTTCCACGTTTCGGCACTCAAAACAACTTTCCTCCTTCGCGTACACGCTGTTTTTATGATTCCGAACCCATCTGACTCACAAAATCGCCTAAAAGACTATTTAAACCAATACCTCCCTTTTGTTTCTTTTCCTTATACATTCATTTTTACCAAGTTTTTCCAACTTTCCTCCTTCTCGTACACACTTTTTTTATGATTCCGAACTCACCTGACTCACAAAACCGTCTAAAAGACCATTTAAACCAATACCGCCCTTTTGTTTCTTTTCCTTATACATTCATTTTTTCCACGTTTCGGCACTCAAAACAACATTCCTCCTTCGCGTACACACTGTTTTTATGATTCCGAACCCATCTGTCTCACAAAATCGTCTAAAAGACCATTTAAAGCAATACCTCCCTTTTGTTTCTTTTCCTTATACATTCATTTTTTCCACGTTTTTGCACTCAAGACAACTTTCCCCCTTCGCGTACACACTGTTTTTAAGATTCCAAACCCATCTGAATCACAAAACTGTCTAAAAAGCCATTTAAACCAATACCGCCCTTATGTTTTTTTTCGTTATACATTAATTTTTTCCACGTTTTTGCACTCAAAACAACTTTCCTCCTTCTCGTACACACTTTTTTTATGAATCCGAACCCACCTGACTCACAAAAACCGTCTAAAAGGCCATTTAAACCAATACCTCTCTTTTGTTTATTTTCTTTATACATTCATTTTTTCCACGTTTTTGCACTCAAGACAACTTTCCTCCTTCGCGTACACACTATTTTTATGATTCCGAACACATCTGACTCACAAAATCGTCTAAAAGACCATTTAAACCAATACCTCCCTTTTGTTTCTTTTCCTTATACATTCACTTTTTCCACGTTTTTGTACTCAAAACAACTTTCCTCCTTCGCGTACACACTGTTTTTATGATTCCGAACCCATCTGTCTCACAAAATCGTCTAAAAGACCATTTAAACCAATACCTCCCTTTTGTTTTTTTTCGTTATACATTAATTTTTTCCACGTTTTTGTACTCAAAACAACTTTCCTCCTTTGCGTACACACTGTTTTTATGATTCCGAACCCATCTGTCTCACAAAATCGTCTAAAAGACCATTTAAACCAATACCTCCCTTTTGTTTCTTTTCCTTATACATTCACTTTTTCCACGTTTTTGCACTCAAGACAACTTTCCTCCTTCGCGTACACACTGTTTTTAAGATTCCAAACCCATCTGAATCACAAAACTGTCTAAAAAGCTATTTAAACCAATACCGCCCTTTTGTTTTTTTTCGTTATACATTAATTTTTTCCACGTTTCGGCACTCAAAACAACTTTAATCCTTCGCGTACACACTGTTTTTATGATTCCGAACCCATCTGACTCACAAAATCGCCTAAAAGACCATTTAAACCAATACCTCCCTTTTGTTTCTTTTCCTTATACATTCACTTTTTCCACGTTTTTGCACTCAAGACAATTTTCCTCCTTCGCGTACACACTGTTTTTAAGATTCCAAACCCATCTGAATCACAAAACTGTCTAAAAAGCTATTTAAACCAATACCGCCCTTTTGTTTTTTTTCGTTATACATTAATTTTTTCCACGTTTCGGCACTCAAAACAACTTTAATCCTTCGCGTACACACTGTTTTTATGATTCCGAACCCATCTGACTCACAAAATCGCCTAAAAGACCATTTAAACCAATACCTCCCTTTTGTTTCTTTTCCTTATACATTCATTTTTACCACGTTTTTCCAACTTTCCTCCTTCTCGTACACACTTTTTTTATGATTCCGAACCCACCTGACTCACAAAACCGTCTAAAAGACCATTTAAACCAATACCTCCCTTTTGTTTCTTTTCCTTATACATTCATTTTTTCCACGTTTTTGCACTCAAAACAACTTTCCTCCTCCGCGTACACACTGTTTTTAAGATTCCCAACCCATCTGACTCACAAAACTGTCTAAAAAGCCATTTAAAAGAATACCGCCCTTTTGTTTCTTTTCCTTATACATTCATTTTTTCCACGTTTTTGCACTCAAAACAATTTTCCACCTTCGCGTACACACTTTTTTTATGATTCCGAACCCATCTGACTCACAAAATCGTTAAAAAGGCCATTTAAACCAATACCGCCCTTTTGTTTCTTTTCCTTATACATTCATTTTTTCCACGTTTTTGCACTCAAAACAACTTTCCTCCTTCTCGTACACACTTTTTTTATGAATCCGAACCCACCTGACTCACAAAAACCGTCTAAAAGGCCATTTAAACCAATACCGCCCATTTGTTTCTTTTCCTTATACATTCATTTTTTCCACATTTTTGTACTCAAAACAACTTTCCTCCTTCGCGTACACACTGTTTTTATGATTCCGAACCCATCTTACTCACAAAACTGTCTAAAAAGCCATTTAAACCAATACCGCCCTTTTGTTTCTTTTCCTTATACATTTATTTTTTCCACGTTTCGGCACTCAAAACAACTTTCCTCCTTCTCGTACACACTTTTTTTATGAATCCGAACCCACCTGACTCACAAAAACCGTCTAAAAGGCCATTTAAACCAATACCGCCCATTTGTTTCTTTTCCTTATACATTCATTTTTTCCACATTTTTGTACTCAAAACAACTTTCCTCCTTCGCGTACACACTGTTTTTATGATTCCGAACCCATCTTACTCACAAAACTGTCTAAAAAGCCATTTAAACCAATACCGCCCTTTTGTTTCTTTTCCTTATACATTTATTTTTTCCACGTTTCGGTACTCAAAACAACTTTCCTCCTTCGCGTACACGCTGTTTTTATGATTCCGAACCCATCTGACTCACAAAATCGCCTAAAAGACTATTTAAACCAATACCTCCCTTTTGTTTCTTTTCCTTATACATTCATTTTTACCACGTTTTTCCAACTTTCCTCCTTCTCGTACACACTTTTTTTATGATTCCGAACCCACCTGACTCACAAAACCGTCTAAAAGGCCATTTAAACCAATACCGCCCATTTGTTTCTTTTCCTTATACATTCATTTTTTCCACATTTTTGTACTCAAAACAACTTTCCTCCTTCGCGTACACACTGTTTTTATGATTCCGAACCCATCTTACTCACAAAACTGTCTAAAAAGCCATTTAAACCAATACCGCCCTTTTGTTTGTTTTCCTTATACATTTATTTTTTCCACGTTTCGGCACTCAAAACAACTTTCCTCCTTCTCGTACACACTTTTTTTATGAATCCGAACCCACCTGACTCACAAAAACCGTCTAAAAGGCCATTTAAACCAATACCGCCCATTTGTTTCTTTTCCTTATACATTCATTTTTTCCTCATTTTTGTACTCAAAACAACTTTCCTCCTTCGCGTACACACTGTTTTTATGATTCCGAACCCATCTTACTCACAAAACTGTCTAAAAAGCCATTTAAACCAATACCGCCCTTTTGTTTCTTTTCCTTATACATTTATTTTTTCCACGTTTCGGCACTCAAAACAACTTTCCTCCTTCGCGTACACGCTGTTTTTATGATTCCGAACCCATCTGACTCACAAAATCGCCTAAAAGACTATTTAAACCAATACCTCTCTTTTGTTTCTTTTCCTTATACATTCATTTTTACCAAGTTTTTCCAACTTTCCTCCTTCTCGTACACACTTTTTTTATGATTCCGAACTCACCTGACTCACAAAACCGTCTAAAAGACCATTTAAACCAATACCGCCCTTTTGTTTCTTTTCCTTATACATTCATTTTTTCCACGTTTCGGCACTCAAAACAACATTCCTCCTTCGCGTACACACTGTTTTTATGATTCCGAACCCATCTGTCTCACAAAATCGTCTAAAAGACCATTTAAAGCAATACCTCCCTTTTGTTTCTTTTCCTTATACATTCATTTTTTCCACGTTTTTGCACTCAAGACAACTTTCCCCCTTCGCGTACACACTGTTTTTAAGATTCCAAACCCATCTGAATCACAAAACTGTCTAAAAAGCCATTTAAACCAATACCGCCCTTATGTTTTTTTTCGTTATACATTAATTTTTTCCACGTTTTTGCACTCAAAACAACTTTCCTCCTTCTCGTACACACTTTTTTTATGAATCCGAACCCACCTGACTCACAAAAACCGTCTAAAAGGCCATTTAAACCAATACCTCTCTTTTGTTTATTTTCTTTATACATTCATTTTTTCCACGTTTTTGCACTCAAGACAACTTTCCTCCTTCGCGTACACACTATTTTTATGATTCCGAACACATCTGACTCACAAAATCGTCTAAAAGACCATTTAAACCAATACCTCCCTTTTGTTTCTTTTCCTTATACATTCACTTTTTCCACGTTTTTGTACTCAAAACAACTTTCCTCCTTCGCGTACACACTGTTTTTATGATTCCGAACCCATCTGTCTCACAAAATCGTCTAAAAGACCATTTAAACCAATACCTCCCTTTTGTTTTTTTTCGTTATACATTAATTTTTTCCACGTTTTTGTACTCAAAACAACTTTCCTCCTTTGCGTACACACTGTTTTTATGATTCCGAACCCATCTGTCTCACAAAATCGTCTAAAAGACCATTTAAACCAATACCTCCCTTTTGTTTCTTTTCCTTATACATTCACTTTTTCCACGTTTTTGCACTCAAGACAACTTTCCTCCTTCGCGTACACACTGTTTTTAAGATTCCAAACCCATCTGAATCACAAAACTGTCTAAAAAGCTATTTAAACCAATACCGCCCTTTTGTTTTTTTTCGTTATACATTAATTTTTTCCACGTTTCGGCACTCAAAACAACTTTAATCCTTCGCGTACACACTGTTTTTATGATTCCGAACCCATCTGACTCACAAAATCGCCTAAAAGACCATTTAAACCAATACCTCCCTTTTGTTTCTTTTCCTTATACATTCATTTTTACCACGTTTTTCCAACTTTCCTCCTTCTCGTACACACTTTTTTTATGATTCCGAACCCACCTGACTCACAAAACCGTCTAAAAGACCATTTAAACCAATACCTCCCTTTTGTTTCTTTTCCTTATACATTCATTTTTTCCACGTTTTTGCACTCAAAACAACTTTCCTCCTCCGCGTACACACTGTTTTTAAGATTCCCAACCCATCTGACTCACAAAACTGTCTAAAAAGCCATTTAAACCAATACCGCCCTTTTGTTTCTTTTCCTTATACATTCATTTTTTCCACGTTTTTGCACTCAAAACAACTTTCCTCCTTCGCGTACACACTGTTTTTATGATTCCGAACCCATCTGTCTCACAAAATCGTCTAAAAGACCATTTAAAGCAATACCTCCCTTTTGTTTCTTTTCCTTATACATTCATTTTTTCCACGTTTTTGCACTCAAGACAATTTTCCTCCTTCGCGTACACACTGTTTTTAAGATTCCAAACCCATCTGAATCACAAAAACCGTCTAAAAGGCCATTTAAACCAATACCTCTCTTTTGTTTATTTTCTTTATACATTCACTTTTTCCACGTTTTTGCACTCGAGACAACTTTCCTCCTTCTCGTACACACTTTTTTTATGATTCCGAACCCATCTGTCTCACAAAATCGTCTAAAAGACCATTTAAACCAATACCTCCCTTTTGTTTTTTTTCGTTATACATTAATTTTTTCCACGTTTTTGTACTCAAAACAACTTTCCTCCTTTGCGTACACACTGTTTTTATGATTCCGAACCGATCTGTCTCACAAAAACCGTCTAAAAGGCCATTTAAACCAATACCGCCCATTTGTTTCTTTTCCTTATACATTCATTTTTTCCACATTTTTGTACTCAAAACAACTTTCCTCCTTCGCGTACACACTGTTTTTATGATTCCGAACCCATCTTACTCACAAAACTGTCTAAAAAGCCATTTAAACCAATACCGCCCTTTTGTTTCTTTTCCTTATACATTTATTTTTTCCACGTTTCGGCACTCAAAACAACTTTCCTCCTTCTCGTACACACTTTTTTTATGAATCCGAACCCACCTGACTCACAAAAACCGTCTAAAAGGCCATTTAAACCAATACCGCCCATTTGTTTCTTTTCCTTATACATTCATTTTTTCCACATTTTTGTACTCAAAACAACTTTCCTCCTTCGCGTACACACTGTTTTTATGATTCCGAACCCATCTTACTCACAAAACTGTCTAAAAAGCCATTTAAACCAATACCGCCCTTTTGGTTCTTTTCCTTATACATTTATTTTTTCCACGTTTCGGCACTCAAAACAACTTTCCTCCTTCTCGTACACACTTTTTTTATGAATCCGAACCCACCTGACTCACAAAAACCGTCTAAAAGGGCATTTAAACCAATACCGCCCATTTGTTTCTTTTCCTTATACATTCATTTTTTCCACATTTTTGTACTCAAAACAACTTTCCTCCTTCGCGTACACACTGTTTTTATGATTCCGAACCCATCTTACTCACAAAACTGTCTAAAAAGCCATTTAAACCAATACCGCCCTTTTGTTTCTTTTCCTTATACATTTATTTTTTCCACGTTTCGGCACTCAAAACAACTTTCCTCCTTCGCGTACACGCTGTTTTTATGATTCCGAACCCATCTGACTCACAAAATCGCCTAAAAGACTATTTAAACCAATACCTCCCTTTTGTTTCTTTTCCTTATACATTCATTTTTACCACGTTTTTCCAACTTTCCTCCTTCTCGTACACACTTTTTTTATGATTCCGAACCCACCTGACTCACAAAACCGTCTAAAAGACCATTTAAACCAATACCGCCCTTTTGTTTCTTTTCCTTGTACATTCATTTTTTCCACGTTTCGGCACTCAAAACAACTTTCCTCCTTCGCGTACACACTGTTTTTAAGATTCCAAACCCATCTGAATCACAAAACTGTCTAAAAAGCCATTTAAACCAATACCGCCCTTTTGTTTCTTTTCCTTATACATTTATTTTTTCCACGTTTCGGCACTCAAAACAACTTTCCTTCTTCGCGTACACGCTGTTTTTATGATTCCGAACCCATCTGACTCACAAAATCGCCTAAAAGACTATTTAAACCAATACCTCCCTTTTGTTTCTTTTCCTTATACATTCATTTTTACCACGTTTTTCCAACTTTCCTCCTTCTCGTACACACTTTTTTTATTATTCCGAACCCACCTGACTCACAAAACCGTCTAAAAGGCCATTTAAACCAATACCGCCCATTTGTTTCTTTTCCTTATACATTCATTTTTTCCACATTTTTGTACTCAAAACAACTTTCCTCCTTCGCGTACACACTGTTTTTATGATTCCGAACCCATCTTACTCACAAAACTGTCTAAAAGGCCATTTAAACCAATACCGCCCATTTGTTTTTTTTCCTTATACATTCATTTTTTCCACATTTTTGTACTCAAAACAACTTTCCTCCTTCGCGTACACACTGTTTTTATGATTCCGAACCCATCTTACTCACAAAACTGTCTAAAAAGCCATTTAAACCAATACCGCCCATTTGTTTCTTTTCCTTATACATTCATTTTTTCCACATTTTTGTACTCAAAACAACTTTCCTCCTTCGCGTACACACTGTTTTTATGATTCCGAACCCATCTTACTCACAAAACTGTCTAAAAAGCCATTTAAACCAATACCGCCCTTTTGTTTCTTTTCTTTATACATTTATTTTTTCCACGTTTCGGCACTCAAAACAACTTTCCTCCTTCGCGTACACGCTGTTTTTATGATTCCGAACCCATCTGACTCACAAAATCGCCTAAAAGACTATTTAAACCAATACCTCCCTTTTGTTTCTTTTCCTTATACATTCATTTTTACCAAGTTTTTCCAACTTTCCTCCTTCTCGTACACACTTTTTTTATGATTCCGAACTCACCTGACTCACAAAACCGTCTAAAAGACCATTTAAACCAATACCGCCCTTTTCTTTCTTTTCCTTATACATTCATTTTTTCCACGTTTCGGCACTCAAAACAACATTCCTCCTTCGCGTACACACTGTTTTTATGATTCCGAACCCATCTGTCTCACAAAATCGTCTAAAAGACCATTTAAAGCAATACCTCCCTTTTGTTTCTTTTCCTTATACATTCATTTTTTCCACGTTTTTGCACTCAAGACAACTTTCCCCCTTCGCGTACACACTGTTTTTAAGATTCCAAACCCATCTGAATCACAAAACTGTCTAAAAAGCCATTTAAACCAATACCGCCCTTATGTTTTTTTTCGTTATACATTAATTTTTTCCACGTTTTTGCACTCAAAACAACTTTCCTCCTTCTCGTACACACTTTTTTTATGAATCCGAACCCACCTGACTCACAAAAACCGTCTAAAAGGCCATTTAAACCAATACCTCTCTTTTGTTTATTTTCTTTATACATTCACTTTTTCCACGTTTTTGCACTCGAGACAACTTTCCTCCTTCTCGTACACACTTTTTTTATGATTCCGAACCCATCTGTCTCACAAAATCGTCTAAAAGACCATTTAAACCAATACCTCCCTTTTGTTTTTTTTCGTTATACATTCATTTTTTCCACGTTTTTGTACTCAAAACAACTTTCCTCCTTTGCGTACACACTGTTTTTATGATTCCGAACCGATCTGTCTCACAAAATCGTCTAAAAGACCATTTAAACCAATACCTCCCTTTTGTTTCTTTTCCTTATACATTCACTTTTTCCACGTTTTTTCACTCAAGACAACTTTCCTCCTTCGCGTACACACTGTTTTTAAGATTCCAAACCCATCTGAATCACAAAACTGTCTAAAAAGCTATTTAAACCAATACCGCCCTTTTGTTTTTTTCGTTATACATTAATTTTTTCCACGTTTCGGCACTCAAAACAACTTTAATCCTTCGCGTACACACTGTTTTTATGATTCCGAACCCATCTGACTCACAAAATCGCCTAAAAGACCATTTAAACCAATACCTCCCTTTTGTTTCTTTTCCTTATACATTCATTTTTACCACGTTTTTCCAACTTTCCTCCTTCTCGTACACACTTTTTTTATGATTCCGAACCCACCTGACTCACAAAACCGTCTAAAAGACCATTTAAACCAATACCTCCGTTTTGTTTCTTTTCCTTATACATTCATTTTTTCCACGTTTTTGCACTCAAAACAACTTTCCTCCTCCGCGTACACACTGTTTTTAAGATTCCCAACCCATCTGACTCACAAAACTGTCTAAAAAGCCATTTAAACCAATACCGCCCTTTTGTTTCTTTTCCTTATACATTCATTTTTTCCACGTTTTTGCACTCAAAACAATTTTCCTCCTTCGCGTACACACTTTTTTTATGATTCCGAACCCATCTGACTCACAAAATCGTTAAAAAGGCCATTTAAACCAATACCGCCCTTTTGTTTCTTTTCCTTATACATTCATTTTGTCCACGTTTTTGCACTCAAAACAACTTTCCTCCTTCTCGTACACACTTTTTTTATGAATCCGAACCCACCTGACTCACAAAAACCGTCTAAAAGGCCATTTAAACCAATACCGCCCATTTGTTTCTTTTCCTTATACATTCATTTTTTCCACATTTTTGTACTCAAAACAACTTTCCTCCTTCGCGTACACACTGTTTTTATGATTCCGAACCCATCTTACTCACAAAACTGTCTAAAAAGCCATTTAAACCAATACCGCCCTTTTGTTTCTTTTCCTTATACATTTATTTTTTCCACGTTTCGGCACTCAAAACAACTTTCCTCCTTCTCGTACACACTTTTTTTATGAATCCGAACCCACCTGACTCACAAAAACCGTCTAAAAGGCCATTTAAACCAATACCGCCCATTTGTTTCTTTTCCTTATACATTCATTTTTTCCACATTTTTGTACTCAAAACAACTTTCCTCCTTCGCGTACACACTGTTTTTATGATTCCGAACCCATCTTACTCACAAAACTGTCTAAAAAGCCATTTAAACCAATACCGCCCTTTTGTTTCTTTTCCTTATACATTTATTTTTTCCACGTTTCGGCACTCAAAACAACTTTCCTCCTTCTCGTACACACTTTTTTTATGAATCCGAACCCACCTGACTCACAAAAACCGTCTAAAAGGCCATTTAAACCAATACCGCCCATTTGTTTCTTTTCCTTATACATTCATTTTTTCCACATTTTTGTACTCAAAACAACTTTCCTCCTTCGCGTACACACTGTTTTTATGATTCCGAACCCATCTTACTCACAAAACTGTCTAAAAAGCCATTTAAACCAATACCGCCCTTTTGTTTCTTTTCCTTATACATTTATTTTTTCCACGTTTCGGCACTCAAAACAACTTTCCTCCTTCGCGTACACGCTGTTTTTATGATTCCGAACCCATCTGACTCACAAAATCGCCTAAAAGACTATTTAAACCAATACCTCCCTTTTGTTTCTTTTCCTTATACATTCATTTTTACCACGTTTTTCCAACTTTCCTCCTTCTCGTACACACTTTTTTTATGATTCCGAACCCACCTGACTCACAAAACCGTCTAAAAGACCATTTAAACCAATACCGCCCTTTTGTTTCTTTTCCTTGTACATTCATTTTTTCCACGTTTCGGCACTCAAAACAACTTTCCTCCTTCGCGTACACACTGTTTTTAAGATTCCAAACCCATCTGAATCACAAAACTGTCTAAAAAGCCATTTAAACCAATACCGCCCTTTTGTTTCTTTTCCTTATACATTTATTTTTTCCACGTTTCGGCACTCAAAACAACTTTCCTTCTTCGCGTACACGCTGTTTTTATGATTCCGAACCCATCTGACTCACAAAATCGCCTAAAAGACTATTTAAACCAATACCTCCCTTTTGTTTCTTTTCCTTATACATTCATTTTTACCACGTTTTTCCAACTTTCCTCCTTCTCGTACACACTTTTTTTATTATTCCGAACCCACCTGACTCACAAAACCGTCTAAAAGGCCATTTAAACCAATACCGCCCATTTGTTTCTTTTCCTTATACATTCATTTTTTCCACATTTTTGTACTCAAAACAACTTTCCTCCTTCGCGTACACACTGTTTTTATGATTCCGAACCCATCTTACTCACAAAACTGTCTAAAAAGCCATTTAAACCAATACCGCCCTTTTGTTTCTTTTCCTTATACATTTATTTTTTCCACGTTTCGGCACTCAAAACAACTTTCCTCCTTCTCGTACACACTTTTTTTATGAATCCGAACCCACCTGACTCACAAAAACCGTCTAAAAGGCCATTTAAACCAATACCGCCCATTTGTTTCTTTTCCTTATACATTCATTTTTTCCACATTTTTGTACTCAAAACAACTTTCCTCCTTCGCGTACACACTGTTTTTATGATTCCGAACCCATCTTACTCACAAAACTGTCTAAAAAGCCATTTAAACCAATACCGCCCTTTTGTTTCTTTTCCTTATACATTTATTTTTTCCACGTTTCGGCACTCAAAACAACTTTCCTCCTTCGCGTACACGCTGTTTTTATGATTCCGAACCCATCTGACTCACAAAATCGCCTAAAAGACTATTTAAACCAATACCTCCCTTTTGTTTCTTTTCCTTATACATTCATTTTTACCAAGTTTTTCCAACTTTCCTCCTTCTCGTACACACTTTTTTTATGATTCCGAACTCACCTGACTCACAAAACCGTCTAAAAGACCATTTAAACCAATACCGCCCTTTTGTTTCTTTTCCTTATACATTCATTTTTTCCACGTTTCGGCACTCAAAACAACATTCCTCCTTCGCGTACACACTGTTTTTATGATTCCGAACCCATCTGTCTCACAAAATCGTCTAAAAGACCATTTAAAGCAATACCTCCCTTTTGTTTCTTTTCCTTATACACTCATTTTTTCCACGTTTTTGCACTCAAGACAACTTTCCCCCTTCGCGTACACACTGTTTTTAAGATTCCAAACCCATCTGAATCACAAAACTGTCTAAAAAGCCATTTAAACCAATACCGCCCTTATGTTTTTTTTCGTTATACATTAATTTTTTCCACGTTTTTGAACTCAAAACAACTTTCCTCCTTCTCGTACACACTTTTTTTATGAATCCGAACCCACCTGACTCACAAAAACCGTCTAAAAGGCCATTTAAACCAATACCTCTCTTTTGTTTATTTTCTTTATACATTAATTTTTTCCACGTTTTTGTACTCAAAACAACTTTCCTCCTTTGCGTACACACTGTTTTTATGATTCCGAACCCATCTGTCTCACAAAATCGTCTAAAAGACCATTTAAACCAATACCTCCCTTTTGTTTCTTTTCCTTATACATTCACTTTTTCTACGTTTTTGCACTCAAGACAACTTTCCTCCTTCGCGTACACACTGTTTTTAAGATTCCAAACCCATCTGAATCACAAAGCTGTCTAAAAAGCTATTTAAACCAATACCGCCCTTTTGTTTTTTTTCGTTATACATTAATTTTTTCCACGTTTCGGCACTCAAAACAACTTTAATCCTTCGCGTACACACTGTTTTTATGATTCCGAACCCATCTGACTCACAAAATCGCCTAAAAGACCATTTAAACCAATACCTCCCTTTTGTTTCTTTTCCTTATACATTCATTTTTACCACGTTTTTCCAACTTTCCTCCTTCTCGTACACACTTTTTTTATGATTCCGAACCCACCTGACTCACAAAACCGTCTAAAAGACCATTTAAACCAATACCTCCCTTTTGTTTCTTTTCCTTATACATTCATTTTTTCCACGTTTTTGCACTCAAAACAACTTTCCTCCTCCGCGTACACACTGTTTTTAAGATTCCCAACCCATCTGACTCACAAAACTGTCTAAAAAGCCATTTAAACCAATACCGCCCTTTTGTTTCTTTTCCTTATACATTCATTTTTTCCACGTTTTTGCACTCAAAACAACTTTCCTCCTTCGCGTACACACTGTTTTTATGATTCCGAACCCATCTGTCTCACAAAATCGTCTAAAAGACCATTTAAAGCAATACCTCCCTTTTGTTTTTTTTCCTTATACATTCATTTTTTCCACGTTTTTGCACTCAAGACAATTTTCCTCCTTCGCGTACACACTGTTTTTAAGATTCCAAACCCATCTGAATCACAAAACTGTGTAAAAAGCCATTTAAACCAATACCGCCTTTATGTTTTTTTTCGTTATACATTAATTTTTTCCACGTTTTTGCACTCAAAACAACTTTCCTCCTTCTCATACACACTTTTTTTATGAATCCGAACCCACCTGACTCACAAAAACCGTCTAAAAGGCCATTTAAACCAATACCGCCCATTTGTTTCTTTTCCTTATACATTCATTTTTTCCACGTTTTTGTACTCAAAACAACTTTCCTCCTTCGCGTACACACTGTTTTTAAGATTCCAAACCCATCTGAATCACAAAACTGTCTAAAAAGCTATTTAAACCAATACCGCCCTTTTGTTTTTTTTCGTTATACATTAATTTTTTCCACGTTTCGGCACTCAAAACAACTTTAATCCTTCGCGTACACACTGTTTTTATGATTCCGAACCCATCTGACTCACAAAATCGCCTAAAAGACCATTTAAACCAATACCTCCCTTTTGTTTCTTTTCCTTATACATTCATTTTTACCACGTTTTTCCAACTTTCCTCCTTCTCGTACACACTTTTTTTATGATTCCGAACCCACCTGACTCACAAAACCGTCTAAAAGACCATTTAAACCAATACCTCCCTTTTGTTTCTTTTCCTTATACATTCATTAGAAGGTTTTTAATTGAAATTGACTTGGTCATCGTGTCTTCGTGTCACGCTAGTAAACAAGGCGCCTTCATTTTAAAGTAAATATAAGCTATTTCGTTTGTCGCTCTTTGGCTCAGCTGGTAAGAGGATCCCGTTACTAACACGATGGTCCCGGTAGTTCGGTTACCACGAACAGTTCGGTTCCCGGTAGGTCCAGCTTGTTAATTTTTGCAGATAATTAGTAGAAAAGGTCTCAATTGATACAAGAAAAATTTTTTGTTGCTTACACTAAGAATTTTTTGAAGAGTTTTTTTAAGAAGCATTTTTTTTTTTTTTTTTTTTAACTTAGATATTGGAAAACACAAAACATTTTAGATATTAAAAAAGCACAAAATAAAATATTTTAAGTAAAAAATACATAACAAAATATTTTTAGAGCTTTATATATATATATATATATATATATTATATGAAATTGGATTTGTCATCGGCTTTTTGTCACGTTAAAAAAACAAGACGCTTCCATTACATATATATTAAAAAAAAAAAGGAAGCAACTCATTGTATCTTTTAATAATTCAGCTGGTTAAAGCGTCATGTTGATAATGCGAGAGTCGTGTGTTCGATCCTCGCCGGGCCGAGGTGTTATTTTTTGCAAATAATGAATAGAAAAAGTGTCAATTGATAAAAGAAAATATTTCGTTGTGTACACAGTATCCTAATAACGTTTGAAGATTTTTTTTTTACATAGCTTTTCATCTAGTAACTAAAAAGCACAAAATAAAAATAAAGAAATAAAGAAATATTTTTAGAAGCTTTTTATTGAAATTGTATTTCGTTATCGCGTCTTCATGTCACGCTAAGAAATAAGGCACCTCAACTTTAAAGTAAATGTCAGCAGTCTTTATAGTCGCTCGTTGGCTCAGTTGGTTAGAGCGTCAAGTTGCTAATGTGATGGTGGTGAGTTCCATCCCGAAAGGATCTATGTGCTAAATTTTGCAGATGAAAGGTGTAATAGAAAATGTTCCAATTGATAAAAGAAAATTTTTCATTGTCTACATAGTATTCTAAGAATTTTTGAAGGGTTTTTTTTAAGGAAGTCTTTTTTTAGATGCTAAAAAGCACAAAACATAAAGTTAAATATATATATATATATATATATATATATTCTTTTAGAAGCTTTTTATTGAAATTGGATTTTTATCATCGAGTCATCCTGAAAAAGAAGGCGCCTCCACTTTAACGTAAATTTAAACAACCTTTTTCGTTCCTTGTAAGCGCATTTAGTTAGAGCGTCATGGTGATAACGCGATGCTCGTGGGTTCGATCCTCGGCCGATGTGTTACTTTTATGCAGATAATTAATAGAAACGATGTCAATTGATTAAAAAAAATCATTCGTTGTCTATACAGTGTCCTAAGAAATTTTGATAGTTTTTTAAAGAAACTTCTTTTTGAGTTACTAAACGCACAAAATAAAAACTTCAGTGAAAATAAAACTAAAACTAAAACTAAATAAATAAATAAATAAAAATATAAGTAAATAAATAAATAAATAAAAATAACACGGAAAGTTTTTTATTATTGTGGAGCCCTAAAAAGCCTAAAATAAAAATTTATTCTTGCAGAGACATGATGTAAAATCATAAAAGTTTCAACATAAGGAAAATTTTAAAGAAAAATATAGATATTTCAATTTTGCAAAACATGAAAATTTTTAAATATTCCAAACATTTTAAAAAGCATTCGAGAACAATATTTCTTTTGTATAAGTATTTGTTAAATTTTTCTAGAATGTTCTATGATTTTTCTTGACAGTTCTTAGACTTTTGGTTAGAGCGTCATGCTGATAACACGATGGTCCCGGATTCGGTCCTCGAAAGACGATATAGTACTTTTTTTGCAGATAAATAATGGAAAAAAATTTCAATTGATAAACGAAAATATTCCGTTGTCTACAATATATCCTAAGAAATTTTAATTAGTTTTCTTAAGAAGCTTTTTCCTTTTTTGTAACTAAAAAGCACAAAATAAAATTTAAGTAAAAAATCATTTTTTAAAGTAAGAAGCTTTTTATTGTGGAACCCTAAAAAGCATAAAATAAAATGTATTCTGGCAAAGACATACTACAAAGAAATGAAAGTTTCAACACTAAGAAAATTTTAGAGAAAAATATAGGTACTTTCCTTTTGCAAGAGATGAAAATTTTTTAATGTTCAAAATATTTTAAAAAGCTTTCGAGACATTTGAGATTTCTGGCCTAACGAATGATTTTACGAAAACTAATAACTAAGAATATTGGTCTCGAAAGCTTTTTAAAATATTTTGGACATTAAAAAATTTTCATCTCTTGCAAAAGGAAAGTACCTATATTTTTCTCTAAAATTTTCTTAGTGTTGAAACTTTCATTTCTTTGTAGTATGTCTTTGCCAGAATACATTTTATTTTATGCTTTTTAGGGTTCCACAATAAAAAGCTTCTTACTTTAAAAAATGATTTTTTACTTAAATTTTATTTTTTCCACGTTTTTGCACTCAAAACAACTTTCCTCCTCCGCGTACACACTTTTTTTATGATTCCGAACCCATCTTACTCACAAAACTGTCTAAAAAGCCATTTAAACCAATACCGCCCTTTTGTTTCTTTTCCTTATACATTTATTTTTTCCACGTTTCGGCACTCAAAACAACTTTCCTCCTTCTCGTACACACTTTTTTTATGAATCCGAACCCACCTGACTCACAAAAACCGTCTAAAAGGCCATTTAAACCAATACCGCCCATTTGTTTCTTTTCCTTATACATTCATTTTTTCCACATTTTTGTACTCAAAACAACTTTCCTCCTTCGCGTACACACTGTTTTTATGATTCCGAACCCATCTTACTCACAAAACTGTCTAAAAAGCCATTTAAACCAATACCGCCCTTTTGTTTCTTTTCCTTATACATTTATTTTTTCCACGTTTCGGCACTCAAAACAACTTTCCTCCTTCGTGTACACGCTGTTTTTATGATTCCGAACCCATCTGACTCACAAAATCGCCTAAAAGACTATTTAAACCAATACCTCCCTTTTTTTGTTTCTTTTCCTTATACATTCATTTTTACCACGTTTTTCCAACTTTCCTCCTTCTCGTACACACTTTTTTTATGATTCCGAACCCACCTGACTCACAAAACCGTCTAAAAGGCCATTTAAACCAATACCGCCCATTTGTTTCTTTTCCTTATACATTCATTTTTTCCACATTTTTGTACTCAAAACAACTTTCCTCCTTCGCGTACACACTGTTTTTATGATTCCGAACCCATCTTACTCACAAAACTGTCTAAAAAGCCATTTAAACCAATACCGCCCTTTTGTTTCTTTTCCTTATACATTTATTTTTTCCACGTTTCGGCACTCAAAACAACTTTCCTCCTTCGCGTACACGCTGTTTTTATGATTCCGAACCCATCTGACTCACAAAATCGCCTAAAAGACTATTTAAACCAATACCTCCTTTTTGTTTCTTTTCCTTATACATTCATTTTTACCAAGTTTTTCCAACTTTCCTCCTTCTCGTACACACTTTTTTTATGAATCCGAACCCACCTGACTCACAAAAACCGTCTAAAAGGCCATTTAAACCAATACCTCTCTTTTGTTTATTTTCTTTATACATTCATTTTTTCCACGTTTTTGCACTCAAGACAACTTTCCTCCTTCGCGTACACACTATTTTTATGATTCCGAACACATCTGACTCACAAAATCGTCTAAAAGACCATTTAAACCAATACCTCCCTTTTGTTTCTTTTCCTTATACATTCACTTTTTCCACGTTTTTGTACTCAAAACAACTTTCCTCCTTCGCGTACACACTGTTTTTATGATTCCGAACCCATCTGTCTCACAAAATCGTCTAAAAGACCATTTAAACCAATACCTCCCTTTTGTTTTTTTTCGTTATACATTAATTTTTTCCACGTTTTTGTACTCAAAACAACTTTCCTCCTTTGCGTACACACTGTTTTTATGATTCCGAACCCATCTGTCTCACAAAATCGTCTAAAAGACCATTTAAACCAATACCTCCCTTTTGTTTCTTTTCCTTATACATTCACTTTTTCCACGTTTTTGCACTCAAGACAACTTTCCTCCTTCGCGTACACACTGTTTTTAAGATTCCAAACCCATCTGAATCACAAAACTGTCTAAAAAGCTATTTAAACCAATACCGCCCTTTTGTTTTTTTTCGTTATACATTAATTTTTTCCACGTTTCGGCACTCAAAACAACTTTAATCCTTCGCGTACACACTGTTTTTATGATTCCGAACCCATCTGACTCACAAAATCGCCTAAAAGACCATTTAAACCAATACCTCCCTTTTGTTTCTTTTCCTTATACATTCATTTTTTCCACATTTTTGTACTCAAAACAACTTTCCTCCTTCGCGTACACACTGTTTTTATGATTCCGAACCCATCTTACTCACAAAACTGTCTAAAAAGCCATTTAAACCAATACCGCCCTTTTGTTTCTTTTCCTTATACATTTATTTTTTCCACGTTTCGGCACTCAAAACAACTTTCCTCCTTCGCGTACACGCTGTTTTTATGATTCCGAACCCATCTGACTCACAAAATCGCCTAAAAGACTATTTAAACCAATACCTCCCTTTTGTTTCTTTTCCTTATACATTCATTTTTACCAAGTTTTTCCAACTTTCCTCCTTCTCGTACACACTTTTTTTATGATTCCGAACTCACCTGACTCACAAAACCGTCTAAAAGACCATTTAAACCAATACCGCCCTTTTGTTTCTTTTCCTTATACATTCATTTTTTCCACGTTTCGGCACTCAAAACAACATTCCTCCTTCGCGTACACACTGTTTTTATGATTCCGAACCCATCTGTCTCACAAAATCGTCTAAAAGACCATTTAAAGCAATACCTCCCTTTTGTTTCTTTTCCTTATACATTCATTTTTTCCACGTTTTTGCACTCAAGACAACTTTCCCCCTTCGCGTACACACTGTTTTTAAGATTCCAAACCCATCTGAATCACAAAACTGTCTAAAAATCCATTTAAACCAATACCTCCCTTTTGTTTCTTTTCCTTATACATTCACTTTTTCCACGTTTTTGTACTCAAAACAACTTTCCTCCTTCGCGTACACACTGTTTTTATGATTCCGAACCCATCTGTCTCACAAAATCGTCTAAAAGACCATTTAAACCAATACCTCCCTTTTGTTTTTTTTCGTTATACATTAATTTTTTCCACGTTTTTGTACTCAAAACAACTTTCCTCCTTTGCGTACACACTGTTTTTATGATTCCGAACCCATCTGTCTCACAAAATCGTCTAAAAGACCATTTAAACCAATACCTCCCTTTTGTTTCTTTTCCTTATACATTCACTTTTTCCACGTTTTTGCACTCAAGACAACTTTCCTCCTTCGCGTACACACTGTTTTTAAGATTCCAAACCCATCTGAATCACAAAACTGTCTAAAAAGCTATTTAAACCAATACCGCCCTTTTGTTTTTTTTCGTTATACATTAATTTTTTCCACGTTTCGGCACTCAAAACAACTTTAATCCTTCGCGTACACACTGTTTTTATGATTCCGAACCCATCTGACTCACAAAATCGCCTAAAAGACCATTTAAACCAATACCTCCCTTTTGTTTCTTTTCCTTATACATTCATTTTTACCACGTTTTTCCAACTTTCCTCCTTCTCGTACACACTTTTTTTATGATTCCGAACCCACCTGACTCACAAAACCGTCTAAAAGACCATTTAAACCAATACCTCCCTTTTGTTTCTTTTCCTTATACATTCATTTTTTCCACGTTTTTGCACTCAAAACAACTTTCCTCCTCCGCGTACACACTGTTTTTAAGATTCCCAACCCATCTGACTCACAAAACTGTCTAAAAAGCCATTTAAACCAATACCGCCCTTTTGTTTCTTTTCCTTATACATTCATTTTTTCCACGTTTTTGCACTCAAAACAACTTTCCTCCTTCGCGTACACACTGTTTTTATGATTCCGAACCCATCTGTCTCACAAAATCGTCTAAAAGACCATTTAAAGCAATACCTCCCTTTTGTTTCTTTTCCTTATACATTCATTTTTTCCACGTTTTTGCACTCAAGACAACTTTCCTCCTTCGCGTACACACTTTTTTTATGATTCCGAACCCATCTGACTCACAAAATCGTTAAAAAGGCCATTTAAACCAATACCGCCCTTTTGTTTCTTTTCCTTATACATTCATTTTTTCCACGTTTTTGCACTCAAAACAACTTTCCTCCTTCTCGTACACACTTTTTTTATGAATCCGAACCCACCTGACTCACAAAAACCGTCTAAAAGGCCATTTAAACCAATACCGCCCATTTGTTTCTTTTCCTTATACATTCATTTTTTCCACATTTTTGTACTCAAAACAACTTTCCTCCTTCTCGTACACACTTTTTTTATGATTCCGAACCCACCTGACTCACAAAACCGTCTAAAAGACCATTTAAACCAATACCTCCCTTTTGTTTCTTTTCCTTATACATTCATTTTTTCCACGTTTGTGCACTCAAAACAACTTTCCTCCTCCGCGTACACACTGTTTTTAAGATTCCCAACCCATCTGACTCACAAAACTGTCTAAAAAGCCATTTAAACCAATACCGCCCTTTTGTTTCTTTTCCTTATACATTCATTTTTTCCACGTTTTTGCACTCAAAACAACTTTCCTCCTTCGCGTACACACTGTTTTTATGATTCCGAACCCATCTGTCTCACAAAATCGTCTAAAAGACCATTTAAAGCAATACCTCCCTTTTGTTTCTTTTCCTTATACATTCATTTTTTCCACGTTTTTGCACTCAAGACAACTTTCCTCCTTCGCGTACACACTGTTTTTAAGATTCCAAACCCATCTGAATCACAAAACTGTGTAAAAAGCCATTTAAACCAATACCGCCTTTATGTTTTTTTTCGTTATACATTAATTTTTTCCACGTTTTTGCACTCAAAACAACTTTCCTCCTTCTCGTACACACTTTTTTTATGAATCCGAACCCACCTGACTCACAAAAACCGTCTAAAAGGCCATTTAAACCAATACCGCCCATTTGTTTCTTTTCCTTATACATTCATTTTTTCCACGTTTTTGTACTCAAAACAACTTTCCTCCTTTGCGTACACACTTTTTTTATGAATCCGAACCCACCTGACTCACAAAAACCGTCTAAAAGGCCATTTAAACCAATACCGCCCATTTGTTTCTTTTCCTTATACATTCATTTTTTCCACATTTTTGTACTCAAAACAACTTTAATCCTTCGCGTACACACTGTTTTTATGATTCCGAACCCATCTGACTCACAAAATCGCCTAAAAGACCATTTAAACCAATACCTCCCTTTTGTTTCTTTTCCTTATACATTCATTTTTACCACGTTTTTCCAACTTTCCTCCTTCTCATACACACTTTTTTTATGATTCCGAACCCACCTGACTCACAAAACCGTCTAAAAGACCATTTAAACCAATACCTCCCTTTTGTTTCTTTTCCTTATACATTCATTTTTTCCACGTTTTTGCACTCAAAACAACTTTCCTCCTCCGCGTACACACTGTTTTTAAGATTCCCAACCCATCTGACTCACAAAACTGTCTAAAAAGCCATTTAAACCAATACCGCCCTTTTGTTTCTTTTCCTTATACATTCATTTTTTCCACGTTTTTGCACTCAAAACAATTTTCCTCCTTCGCGTACACACTTTTTTTATGATTCCGAACCCATCTGACTCACAAAATCGTTAAAAAGGCCATTTAAACCAATACCGCCCTTTTGTTTCTTTTCCTTATACATTCATTTTTTCCACGTTTTTGCACTCAAAACAACTTTCCTCCTTCTCGTACACACTTTTTTTATGAATCCGAACCCACCTGACTCAAAAAAACCGTCTAAAAGGCCATTTAAACCAATACCGCCCATTTGTTTCTTTTCCTTATACATTCATTTTTTCCACATTTTTGTACTCAAAACAACTTTCCTCCTTCGCGTACACACTGTTTTTATGATTCCGAACCCATCTTACTCACAAAACTGTCTAAAAAGCCATTTAAACCAATACCGCCCTTTTGTTTCTTTTCCTTATACATTTATTTTTTCCACGTTTCGGCACTCAAAACAACTTTCCTCCTTCTCGTACACACTTTTTTTATGAATCCGAACCCACCTGACTCACAAAAACCGTCTAAAAGGCCATTTAAACCAATACCGCCCATTTGTTTCTTTTCCTTATACATTCATTTTTTCCACATTTTTCCACTCAAAACAACTTTCCTCCTTCGCGTACACGCTGTTTTTATGATTCCGAACCCATCTGACTCACAAAATCGCCTAAAAGACTATTTAAACCAATACCTCCCTTTTGTTTCTTTTCCTTATACATTCATTTTTACCACGTTTTTCCAACTTTCCTCCTTCTCGTACACACTTTTTTTATGATTCCGAACCCACCTGACTCACAAAACCGTCTAAAAGACCATTTAAACCAATACCGCCCTTTTGTTTCTTTTCCTTGTACATTCATTTTTTCCACGTTTCGGCACTCAAAACAACTTTCCTCCTTCGCGTACACACTGTTTTTAAGATTCCAAACCCATCTGAATCACAAAACTGTCTAAAAAGCCATTTAAACCAATACCGCCCTTTTGTTTCTTTTCCTTATACATTTATTTTTTCCACGTTTCGGCACTCAAAACAACATTCCTCCTTCGGGTACACACTGTTTTTATGATTCCGAACCCATCTGTCTCACAAAATCGTCTAAAAGACCATTTAAAGCAATACCTCCCTTTTGTTTCTTTTCCTTATACATTCATTTTTTCCACGTTTTTCCAACTTTCCTCCTTCTCGTACACACTTTTTTTATGATTCCGAACTCACCTGACTCACAAAACCGTCTAAAAGACCATTTAAACCAATACCGCCCTTTTGTTTCTTTTCCTTATACATTCATTTTTTCCACGTTTCGGCACTCAAAACAACATTCCTCCTTCGCGTACACACTGTTTTTATGATTCCGAACCCATCTGTCTCACAAAATCGTCTAAAAGACCATTTAAAGCAATACCTCCCTTTTGTTTCTTTTCCTTATACATTCATTTTTTCCACGTTTTTGCACTCAAGACAACTTTCCCCCTTCGCGTACACACTGTTTTTAAGATTCCAAACCCATCTGAATCACAAAACTGTCTAAAAAGCCATTTAAACCAATACCGCCCATTTGTTTCTTTTCCTTATACATTCATTTTTTCCACGTTTTTGCACTCAAGACAACTTTCCCCCTTCGCGTACACACTGTTTTTAAGATTCCAAACCCATCTGAATCACAAAACTGTCTAAAAATCCATTTAAACCAATACCTCCCTTTTGTTTCTTTTCCTTATACATTCACTTTTTCCACGTTTTTGTACTCAAAACAACTTTCCTCCTTCGCGTACACACTGTTTTTATGATTCCGAACCCATCTGTCTCACAAAATCGTCTAAAAGACCATTTAAACCAATACCTCCCTTTTGTTTTTTTTCGTTATACATTAATTTTTTCCACGTTTTTGTACTCAAAACAACTTTCCTCCTTTGCGTACACACTGTTTTTATGATTCCGAACCCATCTGTCTCACAAAATCGTCTAAAAGACCATTTAAACCAATACCTCCCTTTTGTTTCTTTTCCTTATACATTCACTTTTTCCACGTTTTTGCACTCAAGACAACTTTCCTCCTTCGCGTACACACTGTTTTTAAGATTCCAAACCCATCTGAATCACAAAACTGTCTAAAAAGCTATTTAAACCAATACCGCCCTTTTGTTTTTTTTCGTTATACATTAATTTTTTCCACGTTTCGGCACTCAAAACAACTTTAATCCTTCGCGTACACACTGTTTTTATGATTCCGAACCCATCTGACTCACAAAATCGCCTAAAAGACCATTTAAACCAATACCTCCCTTTTGTTTCTTTTCCTTATACATTCATTTTTACCACGTTTTTCCAACTTTCCTCCTTCTCGTACACACTTTTTTTATGATTCCGAACCCACCTGACTCACAAAACCGTCTAAAAGACCATTTAAACCAATACCTCCCTTTTGTTTCTTTTCCTTATACATTCATTTTTTCCACGTTTTTGCACTCAAAACAACTTTCCTCCTCCGCGTACACACTGTTTTTAAGATTCCCAACCCATCTGACTCACAAAACTGTCTAAAAAGCCATTTAAACCAATACCGCCCTTTTGTTTCTTTTCCTTATACATTCATTTTTTCCACGTTTTTGCACTCAAAACAACTTTCCTCCTTCGCGTACACACTGTTTTTATGATTCCGAACCCATCTGTCTCACAAAATCGTCTAAAAGACCATTTAAAGCAATACCTCCCTTTTGTTTCTTTTCCTTATACATTCATTTTTTCCACGTTTTTGCACTCAAGACAACTTTCCTCCTTCGCGTACACACTTTTTTTATGATTCCGAACCCATCTGACTCACAAAATCGTTAAAAAGGCCATTTAAACCAATACCGCCCTTTTGTTTCTTTTCCTTATACATTCATTTTTTCCACGTTTTTGCACTCAAAACAACTTTCCTCCTTCGCGTACACACTGTTTTTATGATTCCGAACCCATCTGTCTCACAAAATCGTCTAAAAGACCATTTAAAGCAATACCTCCCTTTTGTTTCTTTTCCTTATACATTCATTTTTTCCACGTTTTTGCACTCAAGACAACTTTCCTCCTTCGCGTACACACTGTTTTTAAGATTCCAAACCCATCTGAATCACAAAACTGTGTAAAAAGCCATTTAAACCAATACCGCCTTTATGTTTTTTTTCGTTATACATTAATTTTTTCCACGTTTTTGCACTCAAAACAACTTTCCTCCTTCTCGTACACACTTTTTTTATGAATCCGAACCCACCTGACTCACAAAAACCGTCTAAAAGGCCATTTAAACCAATACCGCCCATTTGTTTCTTTTCCTTATACATTCATTTTTTCCACGTTTTTGTACTCAAAACAACTTTCCTCCTTTGCGTACACACTTTTTTTATGAATCCGAACCCACCTGACTCACAAAAACCGTCTAAAAGGCCATTTAAACCAATACCGCCCATTTGTTTCTTTTCCTTATACATTCATTTTTTCCACATTTTTGTACTCAAAACAACTTTAATCCTTCGCGTACACACTGTTTTTATGATTCCGAACCCATCTGACTCACAAAATCGCCTAAAAGACCATTTAAACCAATACCTCCCTTTTGTTTCTTTTCCTTATACATTCATTTTTACCACGTTTTTCCAACTTTCCTCCTTCTCATACACACTTTTTTTATGATTCCGAACCCACCTGACTCACAAAACCGTCTAAAAGACCATTTAAACCAATACCTCCCTTTTGTTTCTTTTCCTTATACATTCATTTTTTCCACGTTTTTGCACTCAAAACAACTTTCCTCCTCCGCGTACACACTGTTTTTAAGATTCCCAACCCATCTGACTCACAAAACTGTCTAAAAAGCCATTTAAACCAATACCGCCCTTTTGTTTCTTTTCCTTATACATTCATTTTTTCCACGTTTTTGCACTCAAAACAATTTTCCTCCTTCGCGTACACACTTTTTTTATGATTCCGAACCCATCTGACTCACAAAATCGTTAAAAAGGCCATTTAAACCAATACCGCCCTTTTGTTTCTTTTCCTTATACATTCATTTTTTCCACGTTTTTGCACTCAAAACAACTTTCCTCCTTCTCGTACACACTTTTTTTATGAATCCGAACCCACCTGACTCAAAAAAACCGTCTAAAAGGCCATTTAAACCAATACCGCCCATTTGTTTCTTTTCCTTATACATTCATTTTTTCCACATTTTTGTACTCAAAACAACTTTCCTCCTTCGCGTACACACTGTTTTTATGATTCCGAACCCATCTTACTCACAAAACTGTCTAAAAAGCCATTTAAACCAATACCGCCCTTTTGTTTCTTTTCCTTATACATTTATTTTTTCCACGTTTCGGCACTCAAAACAACTTTCCTCCTTCTCGTACACACTTTTTTTATGAATCCGAACCCACCTGACTCACAAAAACCGTCTAAAAGGCCATTTAAACCAATACCGCCCATTTGTTTCTTTTCCTTATACATTCATTTTTTCCACATTTTTCCACTCAAAACAACTTTCCTCCTTCGCGTACACGCTGTTTTTATGATTCCGAACCCATCTGACTCACAAAATCGCCTAAAAGACTATTTAAACCAATACCTCCCTTTTGTTTCTTTTCCTTATACATTCATTTTTACCACGTTTTTCCAACTTTCCTCCTTCTCGTACACACTTTTTTTATGATTCCGAACCCACCTGACTCACAAAACCGTCTAAAAGACCATTTAAACCAATACCGCCCTTTTGTTTCTTTTCCTTGTACATTCATTTTTTCCACGTTTCGGCACTCAAAACAACTTTCCTCCTTCGCGTACACACTGTTTTTAAGATTCCAAACCCATCTGAATCACAAAACTGTCTAAAAAGCCATTTAAACCAATACCGCCCTTTTGTTTCTTTTCCTTATACATTTATTTTTTCCACGTTTCGGCACTCAAAACAACATTCCTCCTTCGGGTACACACTGTTTTTATGATTCCGAACCCATCTGTCTCACAAAATCGTCTAAAAGACCATTTAAAGCAATACCTCCCTTTTGTTTCTTTTCCTTATACATTCATTTTTTCCACGTTTTTCCAACTTTCCTCCTTCTCGTACACACTTTTTTTATGATTCCGAACTCACCTGACTCACAAAACCGTCTAAAAGACCATTTAAACCAATACCGCCCTTTTGTTTCTTTTCCTTATACATTCATTTTTTCCACGTTTCGGCACTCAAAACAACATTCCTCCTTCGCGTACACACTGTTTTTATGATTCCGAACCCATCTGTCTCACAAAATCGTCTAAAAGACCATTTAAAGCAATACCTCCCTTTTGTTTCTTTTCCTTATACATTCATTTTTTCCACGTTTTTGCACTCAAGACAACTTTCCCCCTTCGCGTACACACTGTTTTTAAGATTCCAAACCCATCTGAATCACAAAACTGTCTAAAAAGCCATTTAAACCAATACCGCCCTTATGTTTTTTTTCGTTATACATTAATTTTTTCCACGTTTTTGCACTCAAAACAACTTTCCTCCTTCTCGTACACACTTTTTTTATGAATCCGAACCCACCTGACTCACAAAAACCGTCTAAAAGGCCATTTAAACCAATACCTCTCTTTTGTTTATTTTCTTTATACATTCATTTTTTCCACGTTTTTGCACTCAAGACAACTTTCCTCCTTCGCGTACACACTATTTTTATGATTCCGAACACATCTGACTCACAAAATCGTCTAAAAGACCATTTAAACCAATACCTCCCTTTTGTTTCTTTTCCTTATACATTCACTTTTTCCACGTTTTTGTACTCAAAACAACTTTCCTCCTTCGCGTACACACTGTTTTTATGATTCCGAACCCATCTGTCTCACAAAATCGTCTAAAAGACCATTTAAACCAATACCTCCCTTTTGTTTTTTTTCGTTATACATTAATTTTTTCCACGTTTTTGCACTCAAAACATTTTTCCTCCTTCTCGTACACACTTTTTTTATGAATCCGAACCCACCTGACTCACAAAAACCGTCTAAAAGGCCATTTAAACCAATACCGCCCTTTTGTTTCTTTTCCTTATACATTTATTTTTTCCACGTTTCGGCACTCAAAACAACTTTCCTCCTTTGCGTACACACTGTTTTTATGATTCCGAACCCATCTGTCTCACAAAATCGTCTAAAAGACCATTTAAACCAATACCTCCCTTTTGTTTCTTTTCTTTATACATTCATTTTTTCCACGTTTTTGCACTCAAGACAACTTTCCTCCTTCAAGTACACACTATTTTTATGATTCCGAACACATCTGACTCACAAAATCGTCTAAAAGACCATTTAAACCAATACCTCCCTTTTGTTTCTTTTCCTTATACATTCACTTTTTCCAAGTTTTTGCACTCAAGACAACTTTCCTCCTTCGCGTACACACTGTTTTTAAGATTCCAAACCCATCTGAATCACAAAACTGTCTAAAAAGCTATTTAAACCAATACCGCCCTTTTGTTTTTTTTCGTTATACATTAATTTTTTCCACGTTTCGGCACTCAAAACAACTTTAATCCTTCGCGTACACATTGTTTTTATGATTCCGAACCCATCTGACTCACAAAATCGCCTAAAAGATTATTTAAACCAATACCTCCCTTTTGTTTCTTTTCCTTATACATTCATTTTTACCACGTTTTTCCAACTTTCCTCCTTCTCGTACACACTTTTTTTATGATTCCGAACCCACCTGACTCACGAAACCGTCTAAAAGACCATTTAAACCAATACCTCCCTTTTGTTTCTTTTCCTTATACATTCATTTTTTCCACGTTTTTGCACTCAAAACAACTTTCCTCCTCCGCGTACACACTTTTTTTATGAATCCGAACCCACCTGACTCACAAAAACCGTATAAAAGGCCATTTAAACCAATACCGCCCATTTGTTTCTTTTCCTTATACATTCATTTTTTCCAAGTTTTAGCACTCAAAACAACTTTCCTCCTTCGCGTACACACTGTTTTTATGATTCCGAACCCATCTGAATCACAAAACTGTCTAAAAAGCCATTTAAACCAATACCGCCCTTTTGTTTCTTTTCATTATACATTTATTTTTTCCACGTTTCGGCACTCAAAACATCTTTCCACATTCGCGTACACACTGCTTTTATGATTTCGAACCCATCTGTCTCACAAAATCGTCTAAAAGACCATTTAAACCAATACGTCCCTTTTGTGTCTTTTCCTTATACATTCATTTTTTCCACGTTTTTGCATTCAAAACAACATTCCTCCTTCTTGTACACCCTTTTCTGATGATTCCGAACCTGCCTGACTCACAAAACCGTCTAAAAGGCCATTTAAACAAATACCGCACTTTTGTTTCTTTTCCTTATACATTCATTTTTTCCACGTTTTTCCAACTTTCCTCCTTCTCGTACAAACTTTTTTTATGATTCCGAACCCACCTGACGCACAAAACCGTCTAAAAGACCATTTAAACCAATACCTCCCTTTTGTTTCTTTTCCTTATACATTCATTTTTTCCACGTTTTTGAACTCAAAACAACTTTCCTCCTTCGCGTACACACTTTTTTTATGATTCCGAACCCATCTGTCTCACAAAATCGTCTAAAAGACCATTTAAACCAATACCTCCCTTTTGTTTCTTTTCCTTATACATTCATTTTTTCCACGTTTTTGCACTCAAAACAACATTCCTCCTTCTTGTACACACTTTTCTGATAATTCCGAACCCACCTTCCTTATACATTCATTTTTTCCACATTTTTCCAACTTTCATCCTTCTCGTACACACTTTTTTTATGAATCCGAACCCACCTGACTCACAAAACCATCTAAAAGGCCATTTAAACCAATACCGTGAACTTGTGCGTGCGCAGCGCGCAAGTGACTGCGCTGCCGAAGGCAGTGGGGACCCGGTCCGACTTTGTACCCGATGAGAAATGATTTTTTAAATTTTCTTTTCTTAAGAATAAAAATATGACTTTAGAAGGAATATGTGCGCGCAGCGCACGTATACCTTCACACGTGCGCGCGCATGGGTCTGCGCTGTCGAAGGCAGTGGGGACCCGGTGCGAGTTTTTACCCGATCAGAAATGATTTTTTTAGGGGGCACGAAAGGTCAGGGAAGGTATACGCGCGCGCAGCGCGCACGGGACTGCGCTGCCGAAGGCAGTGGGCGCCCGGGCCGACTTTTTACCCAATCAGAAATGATTTTTTTAAATTTCTTTTCTTAACACTAAAAGTTACTTTTTGTTTCTGTTACTGTTAGTTTTCTTTTCTTAAGAATAAAAATATGACTTCAGAAGGAATATGTGCGCGCAGCGCACGTATACTTTCACACGTGCGCGCGCATGGGTCTGCGCTGCCGAAGGCAGTGGGGACCCGGTGCGAGTTTTTACCCGATCAGAAATGATTTTTTTAGGGGGCACGAAAGGTCAGGGAAGGTATACGCGCGCGTAGCTCGCGTATCCCTTAAGTTGTGCGCGCGCAGCGCGCACGGGACTGCGCTGCCGAAGGCAGTGGGGACCCGGGCCGACTTTTTACCCAATCAGAAATGATTTTTTTTTTTTAATTTCTTTTCTTAACACTAAAAATTACTGTTAGTGATTCATTAATTTTAGTGATTCATTTGAAAATACTGACCCGCTAGCGGGCGAAGCCAGCTAGTTGTAATATTGAAATTTGAAAATATTACAACGCCATAAAAGAAAACTGATTCAGGACACCTCAAAACGTGTAATTCTGGTGAAAACTTTGGATAATTTAAAAGAACTTTAAAATATATTTCGAATGATGTATTAAAAATAATTTAATCATAATTAGAAATTGAAATTTGAAAGGAGACCTCAAAACGTGTAAATATGTTGAAAACTTTGAATTATGTAAAAGAACTTTAAAATACCTTTCGTATGATGTATAAAAAATAAATCAATCGTAATTAGAAATTGAAATACGCGTATTAGAATATTGCAAAAATGTCCGGCGTGTAAAGATAAAATTTAATTTGCAATTAAAATGTAAATCTTTTGTTTATTGACGAATATTCATGAAATTTGAAATGCAAGTTTGTTTTGTGGTGTAAATATTATATACTAAATAAAATGTGTAAAATTTGAAAAATTGAAGAAAATAGAAAATTCCAATTTTTAATCGCAGTACGAAACACGTGACCTCATTAAATAGCAGATGTGTTTCCGTTGAAGACTGCTGTAGACGAAAAGTCTGCAAAGCTAAGATTCTTGTGATTTGTTGCCAATATTTTTTTATAGTTTAGTTAATTTTAAAAAATCTAATTGTCCGATCGATAAGCCGTTTAAACCATCGGTTTAAGAAAAAAAAGCCCTTTCCAATGGTATCTTGTTTGTAACAATACGACTGATATTTCTAATTTATTTTCCACCTTTTCCGTAAAAATGTCGCTTTTTAAGCATTTAATCATGAATTCTGGGTCATTTTTCGTTAGACAATGGTCGACATTTTAATTAATATCTCCGCTAATTAGGGTCGCATCGTTTAGCAAATTACATATCGTACATCTGCGATAAATTCTCTGTCCGACGGTACCTGTTCGAAGTCCGTGCGACCGTTAGCGGCGGAGCCTTTTCCGTTTCAAGCCGATTCTCACAGACACACACACACAGACAAAAACACACACGCGTACAGATTTTAATAATATAAGGAGACTAGCTGGCTTCTCCCGCTAGCGGGTCAGTATTTTAAATGAATCACTAAAAATAATGAATCACTAACAGAAACTGTTAGTGTTAAGAAAAGAAAAAAAAAATCATTTCTGATTGGGTAAAAAATCGGCCCGGGTCCCCACGCGCTGCGCGCGCGTATTCCTTCCCTGACCCTACGTGCCCCCTAAAAAAAAATCATTTCTGATCGGGTAAGAACTCGCACCGCGAGTTTGAAAAAATCCGTACATCTGTTTAAAAAGGAACGCCCTTGGAAGACCTGAAATTGAGCTATTTATACAGGACGCGTATCAATTTTCCTGAACTAACCAACTATATCATTCGAAAGGACATCTAATAGAGTGTTTATATAGCAAATTTGAAGAAAATCGTTAGAGCAGTTTTTGAGATATGGACTTACGGTCCCACTTCCGGTTAAACTGAATTATTGACCGGAAAACAATAATTACATACAAAAGAATATTTAAAAGTGAGTTAAAATGGCGAGTGTGAAAAAAATCCGTACAACCGTTTTTAAAGGAATGCCTTTGCGATGCCTGATATTGAGCTATTTATACAGGACGCCTATCAATTTTCCTGAACTAACCAACTATATCATTCGAAAGGACATCTAATAGAGTGTTTATATAGCAAGTTTTAAGAAAATCGTTAGAGCCGTTTTTGAGATACGGACTTTTGGTCCCACTTCCGGTTTCCGATATCCCACTTCCGGTTTTTCAATTTTTACCAAAATTTGGAAAATTCATCTGTAGACCAGACGTATTTCAATTCTAAAGTTTTGTAGCTCTATCTTTATTAGTTTCTGAGCTATAATAACCAGAAGATTCTCCACATACATACACACACACACATACATACACACTGACCAATTGCCAAAAACCACTTTTTTGGACTCAGGGGATCTTAAAACGTGTAAATCAGGTGAAAACCCGATATCGAATTTTCAGACCGAATACAATACTTCCATTACCTACGGTAGTAGGGTAATGGAAGTAAAAATACGAAAAAAATCTGGTGTGAAACATCCACACGACTTCCATTATCCACTATTACACGTATTATGTGCATTTTTGAGAGGTAATGTGATCAGAAAACATAAAAGTGACCTAAAGAGAAAATCGTTAGAGCCATTTTTGAGATGCCAACATTTACAAAAAATCAATTATTGACAGGAAAACAATAATTACATACAAAAGCATATTTAAACGTGAGTTAAAATGGCGAGTTTGAAAAAATCCGTACATCTGTTTAAAAAGGAACGCCCTTGGAAGACCTGAAATTGAGCTATTTATACAGGACGCGTATCAATTTTCCTGAACTAACCAACTATATCATTCGAAAGGACATCTAATAGAGTGTTTATATAGCAAATTTGAAGAAAATCGTTAGAGCCGTTTTTGAGATACGGACTTACGGTCCCACTTCCGGTTTCCGATGTCCCACTTCCGGTTAAACTCAATTATTGACAGGAAAACAATAATTACATACAAAAGCATATTTAAAAGTGAGTTAAAATGGCGAGTTTGAAAAAAATCCGTACAACCGTTTTTAAAGGAACGCCTTTGCGAGGCCTGAAATTGAGCTATTTATAGAGGACGCCTATCAATTTTCCTGAACTAACCAACTGTATCATTTGAAAGGACATCTAACAGAGTGTTTATATAGCAAGTTTGAAGAAAATCGTTAGAGCCGTTTTTGAGATACGGACTTACAGTCCCACTTCCGGTTTCCGATGTCCCACTTCCGGTTTTTCAATTTTCACCAAAATTTGGAAATTTCATCTGTACACCAGACGTATTTCAATTCTAAAATTTCGTAGCTCTATCTTTATTAGTTTCTGAGCTATAGCAGCCAGAAGATTCTCCACATACATACACACACACACATACATACACACTGACCAATTGCCAAAAACCACTTTTTTGGACTCAGGGGACCTTAAAACGTATAAATCAGGTGAAAACCCAATATTGAATTTCCAGACCGAATACAATACTTCCATTACCTACGGTAGTAGGGTAATGGAAGTAAAAAAAGCAGTGATAAATGAGGTCACGTGTTTTGGTTCTGCGATTAAAAATTGCAATACGCGTATTTCAATTTCTCGGCTACTAATTAAAATAATTTCATCTATATATATAAAAGAACACTTCCTGAGTGAGTTAGTGAGTGAGGGGGTGATCTATCAACGCCCAGACCAAACCCCTGGACCTAGAAGCATGAAATTTTGTGACAATGTTCCTTCTATGACGTAGGCATCCACTAAGAAGCGATTTTACAAAATTCGCCCCCCAAGGGGGGGAGGGGGACAAAACGTGATTTCACAAAATCCTTCATATCTCAAACAAAAAAACAGATATCCGTAAAATTTTTGCTTTAAAATATAGCTAATACAAATGTCAAAAAACCAATTTCTGGAATTTTCAAAATTCGGTCCCCAAGGGGGGGCGGGGGGGCAAAACGTGATTTCACATGCGTAAAAACGTGATTTCGCATAATCCTATATATCTCAAACAAAAAAATAGATATGCGTGAAGTTTTTGCTCTAAAATATAGCTAATGCAAATATCTAAAAATCAATTTCTGGAATTTTAGAAATTCAGCCCCCAGGTGGGGCAGCAAAGGGGGGGGGAGGGGGGGCAAAAAATAAAAAGAAAGTTAGATCGTTCAAAATTGGTATATAGAGGTTTTCGATACCTACAAATCGATTTCGGATATTTTCGAAATTGTAAAATTATTAGGAGGGGCGGCAAGGGGGGGGGGCTATGGGGCAAAAACAAATAGAAATACAGTTAGGCCGTCCAAAATTGGTACAGTTAGGTTTTAGATGCCTGCAAGTCGAATGGGGATATTTTCGAAAGTGTAAAGTTATTAGGAGGGCCGGGAAAGGGGGAGGGGAGAGGGGGGGGAGTGGGGGGCAAAAAAATAAAAATAGAGTTAGATCGTTCAAAATTGGTATATAGATGTTTTCGATACCTACAAATCGATTTCGGATATTTTCGAATTTGTAAAATTATTAGGAGGGGCGGCAAGGGGGAGGGCTATGGGGCAAAAACAAATAGAAATACAGTTAGGCCGTTCAAAATTGGTACAGTTAGGTTTTAGATGCCTGCAAGTCGAATGGGGATATTTTCGAAAGTGTAAAGTTATTAGGAGGGCCGGGAAAGGGGGAGGGGAGAGGGGGGGCAAAAAAATAAAAATAGAGTTAGATCGTTCAAAATTGGTATATAGATGTTTTCGATACTTACAAATCGATTGCGGATACTTTCGAATTTTTAAAATTATTAGGTGGGGCGGGAAGGGGGGGGGCTATGGTCAAAAACAAATAGAAATACAGTTAGGCTGTTCAAAATCGGTACAGATAGATTTTAGAGGCCTGCAAGTCGAATGGGGATTTTTTCGAAAGTGTAAAGTTATTAGGAGGGCCGGGAAGGGGGGGCAGAGGAGCAAAAAAAAAGAAAATAGAGTTAGCTCATTCAAAATTGGTACATAGAGGTTTCCAATACCTACAAATCGATTGCGGATATTTTCGAATTTTTAAAATTATTGGGAGGGGGGGGAGTAAAGCGGTAAAAAAATAAAAATAGAGATATATCGTTCAAAACTGGTGCATAGAGGTTTTTGATACTTACAAATCGATTGCGGATATTTTCAAATTTGTAAAATTATTAGGATAGACAGGAGGGGGGGGGGGGGCGAAGTGGGAAAATAATAGAAATAAGAGTTAGAGCATTTTGGGAATTTTTTCCGAAGGCAGTGAGAACCCGGTGCGACATTTTTCCTACTCAGATTTTGTTTCTCTTTTTTTTTCATGTGATAAAAACTAATGCAATTTTGAGAATTCATTATAGTGATTCATTTAAAAATAGGGACCAGCGAAGCGGGCGTTGCCTGCTAGTCTATATATATAAAAGAACACTTCCTGAGTGAGTTAGTGAGTGAGGGGGTGATCTATCAACGCCCAGACCAAACCCCTGGACCTAGAAGCATGAAATTTTGTGACAATGTTCTTTCTATGACGTAGGCATCCACTAAGAAGCGATTTTACAAAATTCGCCCCCCAAGGGGGGGAGGGGGGGGGCAAAACGTGATTTCACAAAATCCTTCATATCTCAAACAAAAAAAAAACAGATATCCGTAAAATTTTTGCTTTAAAATATAGCTAATACAAATGTCAAGAAACCAATTTCTGGAATTTTCAAAATTCGGTCCCCAAGGGGGGCGGGGGGGCAAAACGTGATTTCACATGCGTAAAAACGTGATTTCGCATAATCCTATATATCTCAAACAAAAAAATAGATATGCGTGAAGTTTTTGCTCTAAAATATAGCTAATGTAAATATCTAAAAACCAATTTCTGGAATTTTAGAAATTCAGCCCCCAGGTGGGGCAGCAAAGGGGGGGAGGGGGGCAAAAAATAAAAAGAGAGTTAGATCGTTCAAAATTGGTATATAGAGGTTTTCGATACCTACAAATCGATTTTGGATATTTTCGAATTTGTAAAATTATTAGAAGGGGCGGGAAGGGGGGGGCTATGGGGCAAAAACAAATAGAAATACAGTTAGGCCGTTCAAAATTGGTACAGTTAGGTTTTAGATGCCTGCAAGTCGAATGGGGATATTTTCGAAAGTGTATAGTTATTAGGAGGGCCGGGAAAGGGGGAGGGGAGAGGGGGGGCAAAAAAATAAAAATAGAGTTAGATCGTTCAAAATTGGTATATAGATGTTTTCGATACTTACAAATCGACTGCGGATACTTTCGAATTTTTAAAATTATTAGGTGGGGCGGGAAGGGGGGGGGGGGGGCTATGGACAAAAACAAATAGAAATACAGTTGGGCCGTTCAAAATCGGTACAGATAGATTTTAGAGGCCTGCAAGTCGAATGGGGATTTTTTCGAAAGTGTAAAGTTATTAGGAGGGCCGGGAAGGGGGGGCAGAGGGGCAAAAAAAAAGAAAATAGAGTTAGCTCATTCAAAATTGGTACATAGAGGTTTCCAATACCTACAAATCGATTGCGGATATTTTCGAATTTTTAAAATTATTGGGAGGGCGGGAAGGGGGGGGGGAGTAGAGCGGTAAAAAAATAAAAATAGAGATATATCGTTCAAAACTGGTGCATAGAGGTTTTTGATACTTACAAATCGATTGCGGATATTTTCAAATTTGTAAAATTATTAGGATAGACAGGAGGGGGGGGGGGGCGAAGTGGGAAAATTTTAGAAATAAGGGTTAGAGCATTTTGGGAATTTTTTCCGAAGGCAGTGAGAACCCGATGCGATATTTCTTACTCAGATTTTGTTTCTCTTTTTTTTCACGTGATAAAAATTAATGCAATTTTGAGAATTCATTATAGTGATTCATTTAAAAATAGGGACCAGCGAAGCGGGCGTTGCCTGCTAGTCTATAATAATAAATGGAAAGGTTTGTCTGTCTGTCTGTCTATCTGTCTGTCTGTCTGTTCTTTTATACGTTCAGCCCCTATTGAACGCAGAAGTACAAGAATTGACATACGGATGCTCTGGGCCTTTCCGATGTTTTCCTCGAAACAGAATTTAAAAATCTTAATTAGTTTCGGAGATGTTAATTAAAATGCTGACCCATATCGATCGCGAAAATGACCAAAAATCCTTATTGCTTAAAAAGAGGCACATTCAGCAGACGATTTAAACGGCTGTCTCTAATGGAGAAAAAAAACATGTGCAAGTCATTAATGTCACATGATCTTTAACTGGGGTTAAAAATTGCAAATTTCAAAGTGCTTCAAATTTTCTTTTTCGTACACAACACTTAATATACAACCTATTCAGCACAAAACCAACCTGCAGTTAAAATTTCATCAAATTTCATTAATAAACAAAGCAGTTACATTTTAATTGCTAATTAAATTTTATTCTAACACGTAATCTATCTTTCAATAGACGATAGGAGTTTCCATAGCAACAAAATACATTTGAAGGAACTAAAAAATACTTTTTCTTTTTACTTCCATTACCCGACTACCGTGGTATGTATATAGGTTTTGGCGAAATAAAAAATATTTATTTTATTTTTTACTTCCATTAATAAAACTACCGTAGATAATGAAATTAGAGATTTCACGTGATTTACATGTTTTAGAGTGTCCTGATTAGGTTTTCTTTTGTATCACAGCTACTAATTAAAATAATTTCATAAGTAACACAATATTTGAAAGCTTTGTTGATTTGGAATTGAACAGTAGATCTTTTAAATTATCGAAAGTTTTCACCAGATTTACACGCTTTGAGGTCTCCTGAATCAGTTTTCTTTTGTATTTCGGCTACTAATTAAAATAATTTCATGAGTAATGCATCATTAGAAGGCTTTTTCAGATTTGGAATCGAACAGTGGATTTCACCAGATTTACACGTTTTGAGGTGTCCTGAATCAGTTTTTTTTTTTTTGTATCTCAGTTATTAATTAAAAAAAGTTCATAAGTAATACATCATTTGAAAGCTTATTTTAGTTGATACACATTTTAAAGTACTTTTACATTATTGAAAATGGAATTCGAGATTTCACCCGATTTACACGTTTTGAGGTGTCCTGATTAGGTTTTCTTTTGTATCTCAGCTACTAATTAAAATAATTTTATAAGTAATACATCATTAGAAAGCTTTTTTGATTTGGAATCGAACAGTGGATTACAGAAATTTCTACCGCGAGATGGCGCTGTAATATTTTCAAATTTCAATATTTCAATTTCTAATTATGATTAAATTATTTTTAATACATCATTCGAAAGATATTTTAAAGTTCTTTTAAATTATCGAAAGTTTTCACCAGATTTACACGTTTCGAGGTGTCCTGAATCAGTTTTCTTCTGTATCTCAGCTACTAATTAAAATAATTTCATATGTAATACATCATTAGAAAGCTTTTTTGATTTGGAATCGAACAGAGGAATACAGAAATTTGTACCGCCAGATGGCGCTGTAATACTTTAAAATTTCAAAATTTCAATTTCTAATTATGTTTAAATTATTTGTAATACATCATTCGAAAAATATTTTAAAGTTCTTTTAAATTATCGAAAGTTTTCACCAGATTTACACGTTTTGAGGTGTCCTGAATCAGTTTTTTTTTTTTTTTTTTTGTATCTCAGTTATTAATTAAAAAAAGTTCATAAGTTATACATCATTTGAAAGCTTATTTTAGTTGATACACATTTTAAAGTACTTTTACATTATCGAAAAATGGAATTCAAGATTTCACCAGATTTACACGTTTTGAGGTGTCCTGATTAGGTTTTCTTTTGTATCTCATCTACTAATTAAAATAATTTCATGAGTAATATATCATTTGAAAGCTTTGTTAATGTGGAATGGAACAATAGATTACAGAAATTTCTACCGCCAGATGGCGCTGTAATATTTTTAAATTTCAATATTTCATATTCTAATTATGATTAAATTATTTCTAATACATCATTCGAAAGATATTTTAAAGTTCTTTTACATTATCGAAAGTGGAATTCGAGATTTCACCTGATTTACAATTTAAAGTGTCCTGATCAGGTTTTCTTTTGCATCTCAGCTAATTGAGTAAGAATAAGTAACTGGAATGGAACAATAGATTACAAAAATTTCTACCGCCAGATGGCGCTGTAATATTGATCTAATATTCTAATTATGATTAAATTATTTCTAATACATCATTCGAAAGATATTTTAAAGTTTTTTTACATTATCGAAAGTGGAATTCGAGATTTCACCTGATTTACAATTTAAAGTGTCCTGATCAGGTTTTCTTTTGCATCTCAGCTAATTGAGTAAGAATAAGTAACTGGAATGGAACAATAGATTACAGAAATTTCTACCGCCAGATGGCGCTGTAATATTGATCTAATATTCTAATTATGATTAAATTATTTCTAATACATCATTCGAAAGATATTTTAAAGTTTTTTTACATTATCGAAAGTGGAATTCGAGATTTCACCTGATTTACAATTTAAAGTGTCCTGATCAGGTTTCTTTTGCATCTCAGCTAATTGAGTAAGAATAAGTAACTGGAATGGAACAATAGATTACAGAAATTTCTACCGCCAGATGGCGCTGTAATATTTTTAAATTTCAATATTTCATATTCTAATTATGATTAAATTATTTCTAATACATCATTCGAAAGATGTTTTAAAGTTCTTTTACATTATCGAAAGTGGAATTCGAGTTTTCACCTGATTTACAATTTAAAGTGTCCTGATCAGGTTTTCTTTTGCATATCAGCTAATTGAGTAACACCGTTCAAAATTCGTATATGCAAGTTAATTAGGAGGGGCTGGAACGGTGGGGAAGGAATAGGCGCGCAGCGCGCATGGGTTGAGACCCGGTGCGAGTTTTCACTACATGATAAAAGATTTTTTTTTTTTATTATTTTCTTAATAATGAAAGTTTGAGTTGAGAAGGAATATGCGTGTACAGCGCACGTATATCCTCAAGCGTGCGCACGCAGCGCGCATGGGTCAGCACTGCCGAAGGCAGTGGCGTCCCGGTGTGAGTTTTTACCCGATGCTAAATGATATATTTTTAAATTCCTTTTCTTGAGAATGAAAGTTTATGAGTAATAACATTGAATTTTGAGAAGTGATAAGGATAGTGAAGGAATACGTGCGCGCAGCGCACGGGTCTACGCTGTCGAAGGCAGTGGGGACCCGGTGCGACATTTTTCCCGATCAAAATTTATTTTTCTCTTTTTTTATCACATGATACAAATTAATGCAATTTTGAGAATTCATTAATTATTGTGATTCATTTGAAAATAGTGACCAGCGAAGCGGGCGTAGCCTGCTAGTAAGTAATATATCATTAGAAAGCTTTTTTGAATTGCAATCGAACAGTGGAATACAGAAATTTGTACCGCCAGATGGCTCTGTAATATTTTCAAATTTCAATATTTCAATTTCTAATTATGATTAAATTATTTTTAATGCATCATTCGAAAGATATTTTAAAGTTCTTTTAAATTATCGAATGTTTTCACCTGATTTACACGTTTTGAGGTCTCCTGAATCAGTTTTCTTTATGGCGCTGTAATATTTTCAAATTTCAATATTTCAATTTCTAATTATGATTAAATTATTTTTAACTAGCAGGCTACGCCCGCTTCGCTGGTCACTATTTTTAAATGAATCACAATAATTAATGAATTCTCAAAATTGCATAAATTTTTATCATGTGATAAAGAAAGAGAAAAAACTTTCTGATCGGGAAAAATGTCGCACCGGGTCCCCACTGCCTTCGGCAGCGTAGACCCGTGCGCTGCGCGCACGTATTCCTTCAGCATCCTGTTGACTTCTAAAAATTTCATGTTATTATTCATGAATTTCATTCTTAAGAAAAGGAATTAAAAAATATATCATTTAGCATCGAGTAAAAACTCACACCGGGACCCCACTGCCTTCGGCAGCGCAGACCCATATGCGCTGCGCGCGCAAGTGTGAGGATATATGTGCGCTGTACACGCATATTCCTTCTCAACTCAAACTTTTATTATTAAGAAAAAAAAATTAAAAAAAATTCTTTTAGCATCGGGTAAAAACTCGCATCGGGTCCCAAACCCATGCGCGCTGCGTGCCACCTGTTAAGATATACGGGCGGTGCGCGCACATATTCCTTCTGAAATCAAACTTTTATTCTTAAGAAAAGAAAATTTTAAAAAAAAATCATTTCTCATCAGGTAAAATGTCGGACAGGGTCCCCACTGCCTTCGTCAATGCAGTCTCGTGCGCGGTGCGTGCGCCTATTCCTTCCCCACCATTCCAGGCCCCTCCTAATTAACTTACATATACCAATTTTGAACGGTCTAACTCAATTAGCTGAGATGCAAAAGAAAACCTGATCAGGACACCTTAAAATTGTAAATCAGGTGAAATCTCGAATTCCACTTTCGATAATATAAAAGAACTTTAAAATATCTTTCGAATGATGTATTAGAAATAATTTAATCATAATTAGAATTTCAAATATTGAAATTTAAAAATATTACAGCACCATCTGGCGGTACAAATTTCGATTCCAAATCAAAAAAGCTTTCTAATGATGTATTACTTATGAAATTATTTTAATTAGTAGCCGAGATACAAAAGAAAACCTAATCAGGACACCTCAAAACGTGTAAATCTAGTGAAAACTTTCGATAATTTAAACGAACTTTAAAATATCTTTCGAATGATGTATTAAAAATAATTTAATCATAATTAGAAATTGAAATATTGAAATTTTGAAATATTACAGCGCCATCTCGCGGTAGAAATTTCTGTAATCCACTGTTTGATTCCAAATCAAAAAGCTTTCTAATGATGTATTACTTATGAAATTATTTTAGTTAGTAGCCGAGATACAAAAAGAAAACCTAATCAGGACACCTCAAAACGTGTAAATCGGGTGAAATCTCGAATTCCATTTTCGATAATGTAAAAGTACTTTAAAATGTGTATCAACTCAACAAAGCTTTCAAATGATGTATAACTTATGAAATTTTTTTAATTAATAACTGAGATATAAAAGAAAACTGATTCAGGACACCTCAAAACGTGTAAATCTGGTGAAAACTTTCGATAATTTAAAATAACTTTAAAATATCTTTCGAATGATGTATTAAAAATAATTTAATCATAATTAGAAATTGAAATATTGAAATTTTAAAATATTACAGCGCCATCTGGCGGTAGAAATTTCTGTAATCTACTGTTTAATTCTAAATCAACAAAGCTTTCAAATAATGTATTACTTATAAAATTATTTTAATTAGTAGCTGAGATACAAAAGAAAACCTAATCAGGAAACCTTAAAACGTGTAAATCATGTGAAATCTCGAATTGATGGTCGGTTAATGGAAGGTGACAGAAATTTTTGGCGTCTGCTCTTAAAATTCAATTCAAAAAATTTTAAAAATGACATATTACATTTGAAATTATGCTAATTAGAAGCTGAGATACAAAAATGATATAAACACTATTATAAAACGATTTATGTCTGACTTTTTCGTGGTTTTCTCCGAAACTTGCGTAATTCCGGGCTAAATACTGTTCAAAATCCATAGTATGAAATGTGAAAGGAGTATCAGAATTCGAAATTCTGCAAAATTTAAAAGAATAAAGGCGTTCTGGGTTTTCCGTTGTTTTCTCCGAAACAACCGTTCCTTTTCTACGTTTTTGCCCCTCCCCCCTTTCCGTCCCTTCTAATAATTTTACACTTGAAAATATCCGCAATCGATTTATCTTTCCTTGAAACCTAATAATAACAATTTCAAACGCTGTAACTCTTTTTATTTTTTTATTTTTTTTTCTGGCCGTTTGCTTCCCCCCCCTCCCCCTCGAGCCCTTCCTAATAATTCTACACTTTCAAAAATATTCAGAATCGAAATATTTGGCGTTAAAAACAAATATTACGGAATTTCAACGGCATATCTCAATTTAAAATAGTTCAAAATATAATACAAAATTTAATCTCATTTTTTTTGTTTATCCACATATTTTCATGAAAATTGAACAGTAGCTTTATAATATGCTGTCTAGGCCGAATATGAATTCAAATGTAACGTGAATAAAAATTTGAAAAAAATTGAAAATTGCAATATTTTTCTCCACTACAAAACACGTGACATCTTGATCGGTTGCAATCATTTCCTCTTTCATGGCAGACGATGGGTCTTCATTTCTGGCATTTTAAATGGTGTTGCCACAGAAAATTCATACTTTAGTTAATTTTAAAAAATCTAATTGTTGTACCGATAAACCACTTGAACACTTAGATTCAGAAAAAATGCACCTTTCATTTGGTATCGAAATTGTAACGATCGGACAAATATTTCTAATTTATTTTCCACTTTTTCTGCTTTGAGATCACTTTCAGATTAGGCATGATTCTACATTTTAATTAATATCTCCACAACTAATTAAAATTTTTAAATTCTGTTTCGAGGAGGAACTCGGAAAGTTTCCAGTGCATCAGTATGTCAATTCTTGTACTTCTGCGTTCAGTACGGGCTGAACATATAAAAGAACAGACGGACAGACAGACAGACAGACAAACCTTTCCTTTTATTATTATATTACTAGCCGCCTTCGGCGACCAGCTGGTTCGCGATCCCTGAAAAATCCGACTTTACGAAACTCCCGCTCGGTGGCGCCTGCGGCGCCTTTTTCCCGTATCAGGTCTAATAACAGCTTATTGATATATCGTGAAAATAGCTTATCTAAATCGCAGTAAACTCCCGTCCGGTAGCGCCTTCGGCGCTGATATTTCAAATTTCTAACTTTAGCTAAGTCCCGCTCGGTGGCACCTGCGGCGCCTTATCCCCGTTTTAGAACTTACAACACCTTCCTCGCTCATTGGAATTTGAAATATTGAAATTTTAAAATATAGCAGCGCCATCTGGCGGTAGAAATTTCTGTAATATATTGTTCAATTCCAAATCAACAAAGCTTTCAAATGATGTATTACTTATAAAATTATTTTAATTAGTAGCTGAGATACAAAAGAAAACCTAAAAAGGAAACCTTAAAACGTGTAAATCGGGTAAAATCTCGAATAATACTTTCGATAATATAAAAGAACTTTAAAATATCTTTCGAATGATGTATTAAAAATTATATAATCATAATTAGAATTTGAAATATTGAAATTTTAAAATATTTCAGCGCCAGCTGGGATAAAAAAGAAAACCAAATACCTTGCCTTAAAATCTTAATATGCCAACCAATTTCAAACGCTGCAACTTTTTTTTTTGCCTTTTTTCCCTGTCCCTCAAGCCCTCCCTAATAATCGTACTCTTTCAAAAATATTCACAATCGAATTATCGGGCATTAAAACTACATACTACGAAATTTCGACTACTGCAAATACTGCAAAAAAATAAAAGAAGACAATCTTTTTCCAATAAATATGTCATTTTTTTAATTATTCATATATTTTCATGAAAATTGAACAGTAGCTTTATAATATGCTGTCTAGGCCGAATATTAATTCAAATGTAACGTGAATGAAAATTTGAAAAAAATTGAAAATTGCAATTTTTCCCCCCAGTATAAAACACATGATATCTTAATTGATTACAACCATTTCCGTTTTCAACACAGACATCACAGACAGTTGTCTCGTATGTGTTTTGTTTCCGATCGAGACCGTTTAGAAAATCGTCTGCCTGTTGCCAACTAAATTTCATAGTTTAGTTAATTTTAAAAAATCTAATTGACGTATCGATAAGCCGCTTGCACTCTCAGATTCGGAAAAAATTCCCCTTTCATTTGGTACGAAATTCGTAATGATCGGACTAATATTTCTAATTTATTTTCCATTTTTTCTGCTTTTAACTCCGTTAAAATATCTACTTTTATGCAATCTCGGTGAATTCTGAGTCATTGAGATCGCTTTTTGATTAAGACATAGGTCTACATTTTAATTAATATCTCCGCAACTAATTAAAATTTTTAAATTCTGTTTTGACTATCCCCTCGGGCAGGCTTCTAAGCACCCGTATGTCAAATTTTGTAGTTCTGCGTTCAGTAGGGGCTGAACGTATAGATGCTCAGACAGACAGACAGACAAAGAGACAGACAGACAGACAGACAGACATCTTCCTTTATTATTATAGATTATAGATACATCATTCGAAAGATATTTTAAAGTTCTTTTATATCATTCAAAGATTTCAACAGATTTACACGTTTTGAGGTTTCCTGAATTCGTTTTCTTTTGTATCTCAGCAACTAATTAAAATAATTTCATAAGTAATACATCATTGGAAAGCTTTATTAAATTGGAATTCAACAGTGAAATACAGAAATTTCTACCGCCAGATGGCGCTGTAATATTTTCAAATTTCAATATTTCAATTTCTAATTATGATTAAATTATTTTTAATGCATCATTCGAAAGATATTTTAAAGGTCTTTTATATTATCGACAGTTTTCACCAGATTTACACGTTTTGAGGTCTCCTGAATTAGTTTTCTTTTGTATCTCAGCTACTAATTAAAATAATTTCGTAAGTAGTACATCATTAGAAAGCTTTTTTGATTAGGAATCGAATAGTGGAATACAGAAATTTGTACCTCCAGATGGCGCTGTAATATTTTAAAATTTCAATATTTCAATTTCTAATTATGATTAAATTATTTTTAATACATCATTCGAAAGATATTTTAAAGTTCTTTTAAATTATCGAATGTTTTCACCTGATTTACACGTTTTGAGGTCTCCTGAATCAATTTTCTTTTATGGTGCTGTAATATTTTGAAATTTCAATATTTCAATTTCTAATTATGATTAAATTATTTTTAATACATCATTCGAAAGATATTTTAAAGTTCTTTTATATTATCGAAAGTTTTCACCAGATTTACACGTTTTGTGGTGTCCTGAATTCGTTTTCTTTTGTATCTCAGTTACTAATTAAAATAATTTCATAAGCTTTTTTGAATTGTAATCGAACAGTGGAATATAGTAATTTGTACCGCCTGATGGCCCTGTAATATACGGAGGTCGAAAATTTTCGCGAATCAAATACTTTCTCTATATTACATATAGAAGAAAGTAAAAAGCTTTCTAATGATGTCTTACTTATGAAATTATTTTAATTAGTAGCTGAGATACAAAAGAAAACTAATTCAGGACACCTCAAAACGTGTAAATCTGGTGAAAACTTTCGATAATTTTAAAGAACTTTAAAATATCTTTCGAATGATGTATTAAAAATAATTTAATCATAATTAGAAATTGAAATATTTAAATTTGAAAATATTACAGCGCAATCTGGCGGTACAAATTTCTGTATTTCACTGTTTGATTCCAATTCAAACTAGTATGTTTTGGCCACCACAAGACTTTCTTCTGTATTTTCCTATACATATTCAATCAGTAACAATATTTAAAAAAAAAAAAAAAAAACGCTTTTTTTTCGAAGTTTTTTTTTTTTTTTTTTTTCGTTAAAAGTAATACATATTCAATCAGTAACAATATTAAAAAAAAAAAAATATGAATTTTTTTTTTTTTCTTTTTTGTTAAAAGTAAAAAAAATCGATAACTTTGTTTTAAATTATCACAGATTTATAGTTCCACCATTCGTTCTAAAGTTATTGACGAGATCTTTCGAATGATACTCATCTTCAAAATTTACCCCCCCCCTGGGGGTGGAAGCGATGCCCCCCCATGCACAAAATTTTTTTCCTAGTTACATACTACTATCATCAATAATTCATATTAATTTTACAATCACAAGTTTAAAATAACTCTTATTATGCACATTTATACGAATTTTGTCCTATACTGCCATGTTAAAAATTTAGATAAAATACTATCACAGCGTCACCTGTTGAGCTATTGATCCCCAAATATAATCAGCATCAGTTTATGTGGGGGACCAACTAAATACCAAGTTTGGTAAAATTTCGTTTTTTTTCGTTAAAAGTAAAAAAAAATCGATAAGTTTGTTTTAAATTATCACAGATTTATGGTTCAACTGTTCGTTTTAAAGGTATTGACGAGACCTTTCGAAAGATACCCATCTTGGGGGAACCGATGCCCCCACATGCACAAAAATTTTTTCCCAGTTAACTATTACTATTATCAACGAGACCTTTTGAAAGATACCCATCTTGAAAATTTACATCCCCGGGGGGGTACTTTCCCCTAGGGGGGGGGAACAGATATCCCCACATGCACAAAATTTTTTTCCTAATTAACTACTACTATTATCAATAATTCATATTAATTTTACAATCACAAGTTTAAAATAACTTTCATTATGCCCATTTATACGGAATTTTGTCCTATGCTGCCATGTTAAAAATTTGCATAAAATGCGATCGCAGCGCCACCTGTTGAGCTATTGATCCCAAAATCTAATCAGACCCTTTCCATGTCAGGGTCCAACTATCCAACTTTTGCCGTTAATTATCAAAATTTATGTTTAATAGCAATACCTAAGATAGGCTTTAATTTTACGCTAATCGATGTAATTAGTTTTTTTTTTTTTTTTTTTTTTTTAATGATTTGTGATATTTGTAATAATTTTGTGACTAATTACCGAAATGCGAGAGCATTTTTACACTAATTTCAAAATATCATTAAAATAAATGAACTTTTGTTATTGTCACAGATAAAAAGAATATCCTTGTCTGTGGTTATCGTGTAAATAAAAACCAAAGCACTGCACAATCTAGATTTCCTTTTCATTCCCCCTTCTTTCAGCTTTTGATTCTAATTGATTGTGGTTTTTCATCTAATGTAAACAAACACTTCTCTTTCCTGAGTCATTTTTTTTTTTTTTTTTTTTTTTAACTTATTTATGAGATTGAACTTAACGATGATTTTTGTGGTTCTTCAGCTAGATCATAAAAGTAATTAGATTTGCTATTTTTGTTAACGTGATTTTAAAGATTAAAAAAAACAAAAAAAAAAAACATGATGTACGATGCAAAAGGATTATTGGAATATAAGAAAAGAGCAATATCTTCCATATTTTCCCGTTCTTTTTTCGCTAACACCGGGGAGGCACTTATTTGTCTGTTCCCCACCCCACCCTTATAGCCTGCAGGCTGCAGGGTCATTTAAAGAAGTTCGACGGCAACTATGTTTACGCTGATAAATAGTTTATACACCTGCTAAGTGTCAACTCGCTTTTGCAATAAGTAGAACACACAGAAAAGTGAAAAAGCTTCTAGAAAGAAAATTTGTATTAATAAAGCACTAAGAATATTTAAAAAGGAGAAAAAATGCGCTATTTTGGGTCGTGGTGGTTAAATTTGGGAGCAAGAAGGGCGCGATTTTCGGGCATAAAGGGTGCGTTTTTTGGGCAAGGAGGGCGCATTTTTGTACTTTAAAGGGCAGTTAGGGCGCTCATAAAAATTTAAAGGGCAGGCAGGGCGCGACGCCCTTCTCAAAGACTCAAAGGGGAACCCTGAAAATCAGGTTAAGAATAACTCTCATTAATGTATATTTATATGAAATTTTGTCCTATACTGCCATGTTAAAAATTTAGAAAAAATACGATCACAGTGCCACCTGTTCAGCGATTGATCCCCAAATCTAATCAGCACCAGTTTATGTCAGGGGCCAACTAATTACTAAGTTTGGTTAAATTTCATTAAAAAAAAAAAAAAATTACGATTTTTTTTTTTTTCTAAGCTTTTTTTTTTTTTTTTTTTTTTTTTTTTGTTGTTGTTGTTTAAAAAAAAAAAAAAAAAAAAAAAAAAAAAAAATCGATAACTTTGTTTAAATTATCACAGATTTATAGTTCAACCATTCGTTTTAAAGGTATTGACAAGACCTTTCGAAAAATACCTATCTTGAAAATTTACTCCCCTTGAGGGGGGACTTCACCTCCAGGGGATGTGGCAAGGCTACACATACAAAGTTTTTTTCCCAGTTGACTATCTCTATTATAAATAATTCTTGTAAATTTCATAATGATTACTAAAAAATAATTCTCTTTATGCACATTTATACAAAATTTTGTCCTATATGACCCTGTTAAAAATTTAGAAAAAGCAACATGGCAACGCAACCTGTAAGACAATTTTTACCAAAAGTTGATAGGCACTCATTTAGGTCAAGATGCAACTACATACCAATTTGTATGAAATTCTGTGCAGTAGTTCCTGAGATACAGTTGCCACAAAATTTTGACACACACACACACACAGACAGACATTTTCTAAAAATGGTCAAATGGTGTTCTACAGCTCTCAAAACGTGTCAATCCATCCAAAACACGAGGTCGAAACTTTTTACGAATCCAATACTTTCTTCTATTGAATAGAGAAGAAAGTAATAAGGAATATATTTTAATACAAAGTAAATGCAATAGGCCTTCTGCTGTTTTTTTTTTTTTTTTTTAATTAATATATAATTTCCCAGTTTTTTTTTTTTTTAATTGTTTTATATATATTTTTTTGGTAAAATACAAAAAAGTGCATTTTTCTTTTTAAATAAATTTACTGACAGAGACATGGTTATGGATATAAAATAGAATATACAAAGTTTTTTGGGAAACCCATATGAGTTGTGGCTGGGATCAATTTATTAATATTATTGTTTTTATACTTTGAAGAGCATAAATTATAAATTTGAAATAAATGGTTAACGATGATGTTTCTAAATACCGAGAGATGCAGACAGGAATTAAAATGTGTAAACAAGTTTACTCTAAAACTGAAATCTTGTGATTTGCCATAGATATGTGTCAATTTTATTACCGTTAAAGATTATTTTTAGATCTAAAAAGTTAACTGATTGATTATTTAGAGTATTTTGAGTTAGCTTTCGGTTAGATCGACAATTAAAGGAAAAGGTAGTTTGTGATTTATTGTTAAGATAAAATATAATAACATCATTTATGTAACGATAAAGCCTGACATCATCATTACAAAATTGCTTTTCATAATAATGGTATAGATCTGTCAAAATACTGGAGCTACATCCCCCTTATGGAATTACTATTTTTTGCAGATAGAGTTTGTTGTTGTGGAAAATATAATATATAGATATACTAAATATAATAATATATATATAATAAAAAATATAATAATATATATAATATATATATATATATATATATATTTTTTTTTACTTTTAATATTTAATGTAATACTTTTATGATAGACTAGCAGGCAACGCCCGCTTCGCTGGTCCCTATTTTTAAATGAATCACTATAATGAATTCTCAAAATTGCATTAATTTTTATCACATGAAAAAAAAGAGAAACAAAATCTGAGTAGGAAAAATGTCGCACCGGGTTCTCACTGCCTTCAGAAAAAATTCCCAAAATGCTCTAACTCTTATTTCTATTATTTTCCCACTTCGCCCCCCCTCCTGTCTATCCTAATAATTTTACAAATTTGAAAATATCCGCAATCGATTTGTAAGTATCAAAAACCTCTATGCACCAGTTTTGAACGATATATCTCTATTTTTATTTTTTTACCGCTTTACTCCCCCCCCTCCCAATAATTTTAAAAATTCGAAAATATCCGCAATCGATTTGTAGGTATGGGAAACCTCTATGTACCAATTTTGAATGATCTAACTCTATTTTCTTTTTTTTTGCCCCTCTGCCCCCCCTTCCCGGCCCTCCTAATAACTTTACACTTTCGAAAAAATCCCCATTCGACTTGTAGGCCTCTAAAATCTATCTGTACCGATTTTGAACAGCCTAACTGTATTTCTATTTGTTTTTGACCATAGCCCCCCCTTCCCGCCCCACCTAATAATTTTAAAAATTCGAAAGTATCCGCAATCGATTTGTAAGTATCGAAAACATCTATATACCAATTTTGAACGATCTAACTATATTTTTATTTTTTTGCCCCCCCTCTCCCCTCCCCCTTTCCCGGCCCTCCTAATAACTTTACACTTTCGAAAATATCCCCATTCGACTTGCAGGCATCTAAAACCTAACTGTACCAATTTTGAACGGCCTAACTGTATTTCTATTTGTTTTTGCCCCATAGCCCCCCCCTTGCCGCCCCCCCTTCCCGCCCCTCTTAATAATTTTACAAATTCGAAAATATCCGAAATCGATTTGTAGGTATCGAAAACCTCTATATACCAATTTTGAACGATCTAACTCTCTTTTTATTTTTTGCCCCCCCCTCTCCCCCCCCCCCTGCTACCCCACCTGGGGGCTGAATTTCTAAAATTCCAGAAATTGGTTTTTAGATATTTGCATCAGCTATATTTTAGAGCAAAAACTTCACGCATATCTATTTTTTTGTTTGAGATATATAGGATTATGCGAAATCACGTTTTTACGCATGTGAAATCACGTTTTGCCCCCCCGCCCCCCTTGGGGACCGAATTTTGAAAATTCCAGAAATTGGTTTTTTGACATTTGTATTAGCTATATTTTAAAGCAAAAATTTTACGGATATCTGTTTTTTTGTTTGAGATATGAAGGATTTTGTGAAATCACGTTTTGCCCCCCCTCCCCCCCCTTGGGGGGCGAATTTTGTAAAATCGCTTCTTAGTGGATGCCTACGTCATAGAAAGAACATTGTGACAAAATTTCATGCTTTTAGGTCCAGGGGTTTGGTATGGGCGTTGATAGATCACCCCTCACTCACTAACTCACTCAGGAAGTGTTCTTTTATATATATAGATATGTGATATTTAGCTCATTTATTGAAACATAAATCTTCTATTTATATAAGATTTCATTTGTATTGTTTAATTACTTAACAAAAATATAATTATCATGTTTGCTAAGTAAATTTATTTTCTTTTACAAATTTTCAATCAATGAAATGTTAAAATTACTGGTCCAGCAGTCCAGTGACTTAATTTTCTTAATTTCTACCTCTGTTATAATACATAAACCTTATAAACTGACTGCAATAATCAGTGTTTTTAATCTGTACTGCCGGTGCACAGTCTTGATATAATAGGAAATAAAAACAAATAAATGCAGTAATGGCATAAAATAAAAAATAATAGCATGAAAGAGAGTGCCCTACCATAAATGTCACATAATGTGTCTCCAAGAAGAGAATCCAGTTCTATAAAGAAACAGAAAAAAAGAAAAAGAACTTTCATTAACAAAGCTGAGGGAAAAATTATAAACATTTCTTGGTTATAAAAAATTTATTATTTTCCTTGTTTGCATTTTGAAAATGCAAACAAGGAAAATAATAAATTTGTAAAGAACTATGAAAAAACAAAGCAACTCCTTTTCTTCATAAATAAAATATTGCAAGAACTAAACTTGAGTAAGCAGTGTTGAAGTTCCTCCTTTTTCAAAGGATTTTTCAATGCTTCGAATTCTGTAAATGAGAATTTCTTTCATCTTCTATGAGGTTATCAACTCAACAGGAAATTCAGAATGCTCTAAGAAGACTACACAACCTTGTTAATAGGGTTTCCTTAATATTGCCTAACCTTATTCCCTCCCTCCCTACCCACTCCACAAACAGTGGAATTTATTATTATTATTAAAACCAGTTTTTATCTTCAGATCTATCAAAACACAAATGGACTGTGCAAAATTATGCTTTTATCTCACTAATAATGAACACAAATTTACCATAAAATCCCAAAAGTAACCCCCCACCCCCTTTTTTTTTTTCTCCATCCAATCTTCGGGCGCACTTATGGTACGTCGGCATTGCAAGTTAAGTTTGGCATTGAATTAAGTTTTAATATTTATATATTATATCTAATTTAACTAATTTTTCATAAAAGTGTCGGATGCACGTTATCAATGGAATCATTACGCAGTTTTTTTTTTACCTTTAATGTAAGAAATGATAATTTTAATATTTTTAATGATAACTTTAATATTTCCTTTTAAGTAAGTACCATAAAATCCCGAAAGTACTCCCTCCATCGAATATAACCTGCCCTCCCCTTTCTTCATATTTTAAATAATTTTTTTAACGAATCTTTATTATAACCCCCCCCCCCCCCTCACCTGAAATTTATCCATTTTGCTTTACAAAAAGGGAGGGGGGTTACTTTCGGGATTTTACGGTATAATACGGATAAATTGTCTTAAATAATGGACAAAGAATTTTTTTAAACATTTAGGTACTGAAATTGCTCTATACAATGGAAGTTTTATAAAATTCACAAAATAAACAAATAAAATAACAATAATAATTTAAAATTATCTGAATAAAATACAACAAAAAAAAAAAAATATGTAAACAACAAAAGCAAGAAAAGATAGAATTGTTTGTCAATAAAAAGAAAAGTAAAACATGAGTGAATGCAAATATATATGTATATATTAATGATTATTAGAAGGCTATATAGACAAAGAACGTAATTTTGAATAATTAAAAGAATTTCATTTACAAAATTTGTTGTCTGAATTAATATTTTTTGAATAACCTCTACGAAGGTTCGATTTTCCCTCACACAGTGGACAGCCCTCTTAAGGAAGTTTTATTGTTTATAAAAAATTGGTGCAGTTAAAAGATGTTGTTTGTTTCTATGGAAAAGTTCTTTTATAATAAATTGAATAACTAAAATATGACTTTTTTTTTCCCCTCAAGTTTTAAAACAATTTTTAACAAATCAGAAGAAATATTAAGAAAGAATACACATAAATGTAAAAGGTGCTAACTTTCTGTTTAGCTGGGTATTTGAAAAAGCACAGGGTGGGTTGGAAATAGAGAAAGGTTTCCCATACACAGAAGTTTTAAAAGAGGAATCACACTTAGAAAGGCCTGGTCCTTTTGAAACCGGTACTGGTTACATTAATTTTACGGTGTGTGAAGTAGCTTTTAAGTTTAATTATTTATTGTACACCAGTTCTTTAATTAACTATTGCTAATTAAACTGTTAAAATAGTATTTATGTAAAAATTATCAATGATGGTGTTAATATAATTAGAATATCATGTAAAAAGCAAAGTGGAATCATTTCAAGTACATAGGCAGGATGAAGCAATTTCTATGTTGATTTAACCCTTGATTTCCATTAAAGTAGTCAAAGCTGCTTGCAAAGTTTTTCTCTGTGCATAAAACGGGTTACCAGAGGAAACAGATTTTCTGGGAGAGAACTATCAAAACAATTTTTAAGGCAAAAAATTATTTTCATTAAAATCATCACAATTATTTCCAAGAAACCCAGGATAAAAATTTTACTCAGTATTAACTGGTTTAAAACTGAAAGAGCTCATTAAATCAAATTGACACAATTTTGTACCTTAAAAGGTAGCTAAAACTCTTGCCTTATTCTATAATTCAGAAACAAACTATTCCTTAACTACCATACAAAGAGAGATGAAGTAAAACTCACTTCTTGTTCTAGCACTTTTGTAATGAACTGTATCGTTTAGTACAAACTGGAAGACAAGTGCAGTACAATTATCATCAAGTGGTAGTAACAAATACAGACAATATCAACAGTATTTTAGTTTCTTATTTATTATATTACAATTAATTTATTACTTAATTGTTACTCATTTAATAAGTTTTTGCATTTTCACATTTACAGGCATGAGAGTGCAGAAAATTAAAAAAAGAGGAAACACGCGTGTTCTTAAATTAATTTTAAAAGAAAAGTAACACGCATGGAGAAAACTACACAAATGTATGTTCATAAAATTTATTTCAAATGAAAAACCATGCACACAGGAAAAACTATACAAAATATTTTAAAAGTGACAAATTAAACTAAAAGAATGATGCACATCAACACAATAAAACATGTGTTTAAAAAAAAAAAAAAAAACATTAGCTAGCAATCAACATTTAATCATTAGCTGGTGATAGAAAATGAGAAAGGGGGGGGGGTAAAAAGTAGTTCATGAGAGAAATATTAAACACAATTCTACTTCTTTATGGGTTCTAGAATATCATAAAGTAAGTTTAAAATTAATATTGTGGATAGATAAATATTCAAAAATAAAAGGCTTCCCGCAGAATGTTTGATCGGCAATGTTTAGAGATGAAAAAGGGGAGGGGGGACAAAAAAAATTACATGAGTGAGAAATATTGAATAATTCTGTTCTTTTATATGTTATAGAATCATCTGATAAAGCATGTTTAAAATGAATATTGACATTTACATTTTGGATGGAAAAAGATTGAAAGTTTTTCGTGGAACGTTTGAACACTGATCGTTATTGGAGTTTGATTTTAACAAAATAAAAAACTGCGGAATTAACGAAAATCGCAAAAAAAGCGGAAAATCGCAGATCCGCAGAAAATTCTCGTGCCTGCATTTAATAATGAACTTAATATTTAAACTTAAATACAAATTGATAAAATGAATTATTATTATTACTAATAGCAAAAATATTTTTTGGGGTATTTAAAAATTATTTAAACAATTTCAATTTATTATATTTGTAAATTCTCAAAATGAGATATAACCTCATGTGTAAAATACCCAATTTTTTAAATTAAAAAACAGAGGAACTGCAAAATTATTAGAGGATGCTCATTTAATATTCAGTTCTTTTAAAAAGCCATAAATTGACTCACTGCAGTGGCAAATACGTCCTATTTAACTTACTCATTGCTTTTTTTTTTTTTTTTTAATTGTGTCTTGAAGTTCTTTCAAAATTTTACTTTTGATTAAAATATATGACAAAATGGCAGGACATAAAAGTATAATTAGCAAGTACATTTTAATAAATACAAAAAATTTGAAAAAAAAAAAAATAATAATAATTTTACACACTAATTTGTAAATAAAGAAAAGTCTAACTTTAATTGGAGCAACAGAAACTCTGCTAAAACACATTTTCACAGATGGCAAAAAAAATTTCTTAGATTCTACCTCCATCCCCCTTAAAAAAAAAAAAAAAAAAATTCTATATCTAAAGATGTGTCTTCACTGTAGAGACCAACTTAAAAAACGACTTTTAAAAGATAGGTACAAACAATCATAATGAATAACAGACAGCTTGCATCAGAAACAATGAAATACAAAAACAAAGTTTTGGTTATATATATATTATAATGATCTATAAAGCATAGTAGAAGCCAAGCAACAGACACAAGATCACTGAAACACCAATGACCAATAAGATTAAACATTTCTTTCAGAAGTTCAGAAAAATGAATTTTTTTTTTAATCAGTGGATGAAAAAACACAAATTTCAAGAAACCAGATTTATTAATTAACAACCTGCAAAACAAATGAATCAATAAACTGTCACAACAAATCTTAACTTAAAACCATAAACTATATCAAAATTTATGAAAAAATAATTTAAGAAACTTAAGTTAGGTAGGAAGGAGGCAGGCGGCAAGCCTGTGGGGTTTTAACTAGTTTCACGCCAGCAACACTCTCCCAGCCTGCTAAGACCAGATTAGGAGTCATATGGATTTAAAACTAGTTGGCATAGGTGGACTCTGCTCAGTTCCCCATCATATTTATGTTCTCATAAATTTCCAGTGCAAGACATATTATAATCATGTTAAAAGAAATAATTATGACCAAAGCTTGATACAGTGACAGAATGAAATCCCCGCCTAATAGGCTATCCACCGTTCACTTCGATATATTTACCTCATTCTAATCTATTAATTTATTTTATCAGGGTCGATTCTGTTGTTTAGTTTTCATGCTACTGTTTCCAACGCAATAATCCTCAAAATTCATATTTATATGAAAAATTTACAATTTCGATATGTTGATAAAATCATAAATTACGAATAATTTATGAAATTTTCCTATTAGAATATTTGTATTCAATCATGTTCAAACAAATATCATAAATGTAATTTTGAAGTTGTCTAATGTATTTATGATCCTCAAAATGGAAGTTTAGGCTCAATTTTGCCATATTCTGACATGTTAAGTAAAGCGTAAATTCCAAATGACTTACGAATTTTTTAAATTGAAAAAATCATAGTCTATGACATTCATGCCAGTATCCTAAATAATATTTCGAAAGTGGTTTGACATCTTTACGATGAAAATATCCCTCAAGATTGACGTTTATGTGAGATTTTGCTCTATTCTGCCATGTTCAGAAATTCGTAAATTTCCAATAACTTTCGAAATTTTAATATTCGAAAGTTTATAGTCATTAATATTCATGCCAGTGTCCTAAATAATATTTCAAAAGTAGTCTGACACCTTTACGATGAAAATCTCTCTCAAAATTGACGTTAATGTGAAATTTTGCCCCATACTGCCATGTTAAGAAATTCGTAAATTTCCAAGAACTTGCGAAATTTTCAAAGTAGCCTATTTATAGTTACTGATGTTCATTCCGGCATCAAAACCAATATTTTAAAACTGGTTTGACATTTTCACAATAAAAAATTTCCATTTAATGGACGTTTAAGTGAAATGTTTGTCCTATTCTCCCATGTTAAGAAAATCGTAAATTTCTCATAACTTACGAAGTTTTTTAGTTCGAATGTTGCAAATGAATAGGGTTCTTGCCAGTATCGAAAGTAATATTTTGAAACTGATCTGACCTCTCTGCGACAATTTGTTCTTGAGATATCGTGTTAACAGACTAACAAACTATCGGACTAACACACTGACCCACTAACAGACACCCTACAGACAGACACCATACAAATTTTGTCATTTTCGGATTCCTCACACCTGAAAACGTATAAAAAAGTCAAAATACCGAGGTCGAAATTTTTCACGATTACCTGTTCCCCATACCTATAGTATGATGGGGAACTAAAAGCAATTTTTCAAAGCAGATGAATAACAATGAAACTACGAAGCAATAATGAATTTCACTGAGTGATTACAATGTGTTTAATAGTATGATATATATTAATATAACAAATAACATTTTTTTATTCAAAATTCTTATCCTATAATAGAACAAATTTAAAATAATATTTCATAAAATTTCCATTAAAAATTTTGAAAAATTCAGCCAGTCTGTCTTCAGAAAAGCAGTCAATACAATTTCTGAAAAATGAGTGCACCCATCTTGTTGAAATTTTGCACACATCCTCAAAATAGAACTGGTTAGTGTTGGAAGGAAAGATTTTTGTTCTTCTTTTTTCAATTACAACTTATTTTACAAGGCAACGGGGGCATGGGCATAACCAGCATCCGATCTAGGGAGGTGCAAAAATTTTCAGGCCCAAGTTGTATGTAAAAAATATTTTTGGCAACAATAGAGAAATAGTTGGTATTGATAATGGTGATCATTATGATGTGTGTATATGTTTGGGTATCACAGAAGGTTTTTCTAAAAATATCCATTTTTTTAACATCCTCCTTCCCATGCAGGAATTCGAGAAATATCAGAAAATTTTCTATCTACCAATATGTATTTGAACATTTTCAAATTTAGACGTTTTTTCAGATACCTAGAAAAATTCTTTACGAATTGTCTTGGAATGTTTGGAGTATTAACAGCATGTTATACCCCATATATTTCATCAAAAGTCTGCTCTAAAAAAAGAGAAAGTAAAATGATTTGGATCATCCTGTAAAAAGTAATGCTTCAAATGTGTTTTTGCTATAACATGTGGATTTGGAGGATTGTCCTAACTATCTGTACACATTTTTATGAGGCTACCATACATATTGATGGATAGATAATGGTTTCTTTAAAAAATGTAAAGAAAAAAAAATGCCACTTTTTTAATTATAACACGCAAGGTATTAGACCTAGTGAAAGCCATCTTTAGGAAACTTGGCATATCTTAATACTATTAAATGAGCAATATTTGTATATATATTTCACTGTTCTCGAAAACAGTAGCTTGGACAGTCCCGAGATTTAACACAAAGGTGCCCCCGAAGGATCATTGTGCACACCGAAGTCAGAATTTCAAATTTTTGTTTAGTTTTCTTTTAATTAATAAAAATGTGAAAAGAATAAGCTAATAATAGCAAAAAATTTGCCATTTAAATTTTATCCATAATTTTATTGTTGCCAAAAAAAAAAAAAAAAATTTTTTTTTTTTTTTGCAACAGGAAAATAAATAATCTAAACGTGAACAATAAAAAATTATTAAAAAAAAAATTATACATCTCACAAAAATTGACGTCATTTTTAATTTAAAATTTCTTTTACACATTGATAAAATGCTAATACACAAGCGAAGTGATGATGTCACTGGCCGTTCGTGGATGCAAGAAAAATATTTCCTATGTTAAACGTCTATTGGATTTTTTGTAAAAAATTATTAAAAATCGAGGAAAACTATTTCCCGATTTTAATCCCCATACTCAGGTATAGGTATGTATTAGTTATCATGTCCATGCGTTAGATTAAGTTATTTTTGTTGTAAAATTGACAAAATTTGAATTTTTAATTTCAAAACTCTAGAAAAAAAAATGGCAAATTTCCATATTCGATTGAAAACACAAACATTTCATTTCAAAAGATGACATTTACACAATAAATATCCAACTAATATACTAATTAAAAGGAAAATGATAAATATTCTATCATAATTTGAAGTCAAATTTGTTTTCAAACCCAGTGGCAGAAAGTTTTGTAGCTGTCTGCGACAAGTTTAAAAAATTTCATAATATGTCTGCAAAATTTGCATGTAATCAGGGGTGAAAAGGGCTTACACTCAAAAAGCCTGAAAGCTGATGAAGGAGGGGGGGGGGGCATAACATCAGTGGTGATCTCGTGCAACAATACATAAATACAATTTTACTACAGAACAATATAGTATAAACAATTGTATTCATTCAATTCATCTCATTCAATTAAATATTTTATAGCAATGTTTGACACAACACAATATAAATAATTATACATAATAAAAGTACTAGTTTTACTTTTGATACAGAAATTTTTATAAGTGAATTGTTATCCGAAAGTTGCGGGCAAATTTTTTTTTATCAGTGCAGACAAAAACTGTCTGCAAGCCGTTTTTCTGTGTCCGCGACTATGTCGCCGTGTCGCGGTGTTTCTGCCACTGGGTTTTCAAATGTCTACATAAAGTATCTGATATATGATACTAATATGTTGCAGCGGAATAGATTCGATATCGGCAGAAAAAAAAATATATATATCGCAAAATTATTTGGCGAACATAATTTAATTCCTTTCAAAAATCATGGTTATTTTAACAACTTATATTAAGAGAGTAATGAATAATATGAATCAATATTTCGTACAATGCCTATTACAAAAATATACATCAAGCATGTATATTTTCGTATTACGTTTTTGATCACCAAATACAATAAGTGCCAAGAACGACAGAGTTTTGAAATTTAAAATTAAAATTTTGTCAATTTGACAGCAAAATAACTCAATCTAACACATGCACATGATAACTAATCTGTACTAATATTATAAATGCGAAAGTTTGGATAGATGTTTGTTACTCAATCACGCCACAATGGCTGGATGAAATTTTGTACATAGATAGATAATAGTCTGGAATAAGACATAGGCTACTATTTATACCGGAAAAATGTAAATTTTTAATTAATTTTCTATATAATATAGATATTTCTTCTATAATAAAACTTTAAAATAATTAATTTTTATTTTTATTTGTTGCCAAAGGCGTTTACGAGTTAATTTATTTTTCGACATCTAATAAAATATATTTTCAAGCGAATTATAATAAAAAGAATATTAAAATTTTTAATTAATCTTCTATATAATATAGATATTTCTTCTATAATAAAACTTTAAAATAATTCATTTTAATTTTTAATTGTTGCCAAAGAATATTTCACGCGAATAATAATAAAAATAAATATTAAATTTGCTTAGGCACATGACAACATGACGTCATTATCAAAATGAAATAATAAGAAAATAAAAGCTAATTCAGATCTGTATTTAAGAGCTTTATTTGTTGATAATCCTGGGTATATTTTTAATTTTAATACTGAAGTAGATAGGACATTTTTCGCCAAGGACTCTATTTTTGTGACAGCAACCTTAAGGCAAGTAGTCCATAAAAAATATAAACAAATCTGTACATATAAAAGAGTAAGCTCACTGATTCACTGACTCAACACTGCCATGACGATTCTGTGGAAAAGAGGGTCACATATTTTAGTGACCAGGTTGGTTTTCGGAGCCTGACCCCCCCCCCCCCCACTAAGACGGAATTTTGCAAAATACCCCACCCCTGTCCCCCTTAGGGGGCAGAAGGCATAACTCGGCTCCAAATTACTTAACGGTGAAGAAATTGCAGATGGAAAGACCAGACTTGAGTACAAAAAAATTATTTTCTGCGATTTTGGAATTTTGGATTTTTACGGGGGGGGGGGAGGGAAGGGAAAAGGTTTTCAAAGAATGGTACTCAACACACGAGGAAATTGAACTGAACACACACTACAAAGGGATTTTGTGAAATTCCACCTTACCGTCCTTTGGAGAATGGGGGCAAAAACAACATGTATTCATGCGTAACGCTGCACTAAATTATCTTAGGTTGGACATTATTTATTTAAGGGACAATTATATGTATCTAACTCATAGTATGAAGAGATTTTGCGAAATTCCCTCCTCCTTCTCTCCTTTAAGAGCAGGGGGTGAGATTTAAAAAAAAAAAAAAAAAGTTTTAAAGCGTAGCTCAGCTTTAAATAATTTCAGGATCTCAACTTTTTGATGTGTTGGTTAGGTATGTGTATGCAACATGCAGTATAAAGTAATTTTGGCATTTTACCCCCCCCCCCCCCCTTCCCCTTGGGGTGGGCGGGGCAAAAACCACATTTTGAAGCTTAAATCAGTCCAAATTATCGAATTGGCGAATTTTGGTGTGTGGGTGTTAATTAAGGTGCGAAACATGCACTTTGATGAGATTTTGTAAAACTTTGAACTTTAGCCGCGAGGGAGGGGGTGTGAAAAGCAGGTAAGAGATTGCCGAAGGCATTGGGGCTCCAGACTCGACTGTGACGAGCGGGAATACCGCTACAGAAAGTAGCAGGAACTTAAACTTAGATTTTGACAGATTTCAATTTTTTTTTTTTTTTTAAAGATATTTTATTATTATTAATGATATGCTGTTTGGGGGATTCCTTTCAATATAATGACCAGCGAAGCGGGCAAAGCCTGCTAGTTACATTAAACACAGCATGCTGCAATCAGAATTCGAAAATGTTAAATATCTTATGAAATACGAGCCTTTTTACTAAATAATTTTTAACTACATGTGCTAACTTTTAAAAAATTTCATTTACATAATTTAATAGCCAAAGGTACTGAGCAACTTATATGAAAACTCCTAACAAATATTGTGTAAATTCAAAAAGTTGTCGATGATAGATTGAACAGAATTTCAGTTTCTCTCTCTCTCAAAAAAAAAAAAAAGAATGAAAGATGATAAGGAGTTTTATCAATATTTATTCAGAGGTTAATTCAGAACAAATTTTTAGCAATGAGGTACCTTCACAAATTCAACTTTCAGCAAAGAGGTACCTTCACAAAGTCAATTCTCAGCAATATAACTGCACACTAAAATATTTTATAAGCTTCACTGCATCGAACACAGAAAAATACCCTCAATTTGAATATTTACTGGAGACAATGATAAATATCTAAGTAAACACCTACTTATTTTACACATAAGAAACAACTTAACTCACCCATATATATATTTATTTTTACAACTGTTTCATTTTATTTTTTAAATGTATTTTAAAATTTAAAAAAAAAACTGCTTTACGTAGTTTAGTTAATTGTTCTGAAGTATCATTAATTTTCACAAACTTACTGGATGTTTTCACAAATTATTTTATAAATTCACAAATGGGGTGCCATTTTTAAAAAGCTGGATTAATCCCTGTATATTTACAATCAGCAAATACTGTTTTACCATTGATTTGGGCATTGATTGAATCAAAATAAAAACGTTAGTAAAACTCCTTACAGTTCAGCTTTTTTTTTTTTTTTTTTTTTTTTTTTTTGAGAGGAGCTGAATATTAGTTCATTCTATTGTCTCCAACTTTTTGAATTGACACAATATTTGTTTGGGGTTTTCACATAAGTAGCTGAATGCTTTTGCTTATTAAATTATGCACATGAATATTTTTTTTTTTAAAGCTTGAGCATGCGTAATTAAAAATTATTCAGTACCAAGACTCACATTTTGTAGGATATTTAACATTTTTGCATTCTGATTGCGGTATACTCTAATGTAGTATGTCACGATTCCTAATAATGGCTTTGCACTGGGTCTCAATACCCAACATATTGTAATTTAAAAAAGGGTCATTTTTTAAAGAAACCCCTCTATGAATATATGGGTAGCCTCATAAAATTTTATACAGATAATCGGAAAATGCTTCATAATCATACGCAACAGCCAAAATGTATTTCAAGCATTTTTTACAGGGTAATCCAAAACTTTTTTTTTTTTTTACTGTCTCGTTTTTCTCTTCGGGGCAAAACTTTTGCCAAAATATAGGATAAATAACATGTTCTTTATGCTCCCAAAGTTTCAAGACAATCTGTGAAGAATTTTTCTAGAATTTGACAAAACGTCTAAATTCGAAAATGTCCAAATAATGGGTAGATAGTATATTAACCTTTGAAGAAGGGTGAAATTAGGGAAAAGGATCTTGTAGTGCAATTTGAAAACCCTTTCAGTGAGAAACTTCATATTTAGTAAATATATATATATATATATAGTTAAGATAAAATTTAAATATAGGATGGAGTAAAACTTGAATTATTAAATATATAGAACTAGAACAGAGTTTTTATAAACCAATGTGCAAAAGCAGCAAAAGGAAATATAAAACTATAATAAATAAGCTAAATAATTAAAGCCAGATGAAAAATTAATCCCAAAACACATGAGGGCTTTCCTTTCCCTACATGGGGGAGCTCCCCTGATGAAGGCGCTCATGTGTTTTGGGATTAATTTTTCATCTGGCTTTAATTATTTAGCTTATTTATATAGGTATTTAAATTAAATTCATATTCAGTATGGTATTAAAAAGTTGCTATTTTGTTTACTTCAATAATAGTTGGTTAACTTTCACTTCCTTACAGGAGAATGAAATAGGGGTAAAGAGGGGGGTCTGTCATGCAATTTAAAAACCATCTGAGCCTTTCTAATTATTAAATTCTTGTTATCAATCTCCCCCCCCCCCTTATTATAACATTTATAAATGATAGTCTGATTCAAAATTTCATTTAATATATAAACAATCACAAAAACATTTTATGTTTAGACCAAAAGAAAAAAAAAAATCATGATTTTAAGAAAATACTGACCAATTGGGTTCATACATACCATAAAACGAAGATTTGGCAGATTGTAATCTTTTGTTATCTTCATTTCATCTGTCATAGGAAGTGTCAGTAGGTAACCCAACTGAAAAACAGAAAGAATCATCAAGCATATTCAATATAGCCATCATTTGAATTAATTTAGATATTATTCAAACATAAATAATTATAAGATAAAAAACTTTTTATATAACGTGTTTTTAAAAATTTCTGTTGAATCACAGCTATAGAACTACATTAGCACTTTATCAATGTGCATAAAATTTTTAAAGTGATAATGGCGTCCATTGTGAAGGCATAATTTAACTTTTTACAATTTTTTAACGTTCACGTTTAATGGCCCTCTTCACTTACTGTTGCCGGAAGCCCGAGCTAATGTTATTCTATGGGGAAATTTTCTTTACAACTAACTTATTAACTAATACATATTTTTAAATTCAGTTTTTACATTCAGAAAATTTCCGACTGTTAAATTGACGGGTTTTTTTTAAAAACGTATTTTTTTAATTTTTAATATTTTTTTTAAAAAGGTCCATCAGTTTAACAGCTGGGAATTTTCATAATGTGAAAACAGAATTTAAAAATATGTATTAGTTAATAAGTTATTTGTAAAGAAAATTTCCCATAGAATAACATTAGCTTTGGCTTCCGGAGGCAGTGGGTGAAGAGGGCCCTTAATTAAATGTATTTATTTTTATGTCAAAAGAAAATGAACTCGGAATTTTTTTTTTTTTTTTGGCAACCATTAAATTATAGCTATTTAAAGCTATTAGGAGGGTATTATTTCAATATTTTAATTAATCTAAAGAAAACTAATCAAAAATTCAAAAATCGGACTTTGAAGTATTGTGTTGTCATCGGGTTCTGAGCTATTCTGAAAGTTTCGAATGTCTAGCTAGTAGGGAAGTTAGTTAAAAATCGATTGCAAGATTTGTACCGGACAAACAAACAAAAATTGAAGTTAATAAAAACATGGTAAAATTACACACAAGTTTTTTTTTTCTTTTTCTTTTTAAATGCACACAAATTACAACAACACATTAGGGGGGAAAAAATTAAAGATTTTTTTTATAAAAAATTTATAATTTTATTTCAATAATTTTCATACAGCCTTCCAAAAAAAAAAAAAAAAAAAAAAAAAAAAAATCTGGAGTGACTCCACTCGACTTTCCGAACATTGAGTCATTAACAGTTTTGTAGATAAAATAAAGAAAGAGGAGTTGTTAAACAAACAAAAGAGAGAAAACCCTAATAGAGTGTTTGAGTATTTTTCTCCCTATATTACACGATGTTTTATTGAACGCTACTGGACTTTGAGTCCATAGATCATAATGATAAAGAATATTTCGTTGTGTCCTTGTAAAAATCTATCAATGCTAGATTCACCAAAATGCTTATAGTGAGTGCAACAGTGATTTATAATATTCATATAAATTTTCAGCTCAATTGAATAAGGCATTTAGATGCACTTTTAAAAATTGGGTCCCAAAGGCCATAATGATTAAGATTTTTTCTTTGTGTCCCTGTAAAAAAAATGTAAGTGCTAGATTCACCAAAATGTATACAGTTGGTACAACTGTGACCTATAACAAGTGTAGAAATTTTTTCTGAGATAAATAAGGCATTTAGACGCTATCACACTTTTAAAAATTTGGCCCCATAGGCCAAATCATGATAATGAATTTTTCTTTGTGTCCCTGCAAAAAAACTATAAGTGCTAGATTCTCCAAAATCTATACAGATCGAGTATCTGTGACCTATAACATGCGTATAAATTTTTTGCTCAATTGAATAATGCATTTAGATGCTATCGCACTTTTAAGATTTTGGTCCCATACGCCATAATGATAAAGAATTTTTCTTTGTGTCCCTGTAAAAAAACTATAAATGCTAGATTCACCAAAATCTATAGGGTTTGTACTAGGGTGACTTACAATATACGTACCAACTTTCAGCTTATTTGAACAAAGCGTTTAAATGCTAGCGTGTTCACTCACAGGCATACACACATACATATATCATCGTAAAAATAGTGAAAACGGACTCAGGGGACCTCGAAACGTATAGAAACATCAAAATCTCAAATTCGGATTTTTGACATGATTACAATACTTTTCTCACTATAGTGTTTGAAAAGTAAAAATGTTTTTTGTATCCTAATTAGGTAATGAAAATATTTCAGCATTGTGCGATAAAAAGTCTTAAGAGATAGCTTAATTTGTTAGCTGAGTTGTTGACAGATCAGTTGCAGATTAAAATGTAAACGTTTTTATTTACTAGAGTTGCATCGAACATTCGGTTACTATTCATTGACCAAATACTGGAGTTCAATTTAAAATTAACTTAAATATTGAAATTGATAAAAACATTTTTTCTTATAAAGTTAATATTTTATTTTATTTATTTACTTTTTTTTTTTCTTTTGAATGATGAAATATTTTATCAATTACTTTAATCTTACTATTTAATTATTATTATTTACTATTAAATTTAATGACTTAAACTACAAATTTTAATTTTACTATTTAAATTAGTAAAATTATATTTAAAAAACAATTTATGAAGTTATTAAATTTAAGAATTATTTCTGTGATTTTAAATAAGAATAAATATATTTTATTTAGCCTTCATTTCATCATTAGTCAAAATTACAAAAAAAAATATTCCACACGGGAGTTGTTCTCTTAACCGTTTAGAGGCCAATGTTCCCAACTGGGAACATCAAATTAAAACTTATTTAAACAAATTGTACAAATATTGACTAAAAAAAACTAGCAGACATATTTTTAAAGATCACTTCATTTTTTAGAATACAAACAACATTCCTATCATTAGTTGGTAACTGTACAAAAACTCTTAAAAAGGATCATTTTCATATTTTTTTCTACAGAGTACAACTAAAAGAAATGCATAAAAGTTTGAAAGTATCTGATGCTTCTGAAAATCAGCTGGTATATTTTAAAAACTCTTATTATCAAAAAGGACATCAAATTTGATAATAAAAAAAGTATAAAATCACTTTTAAAACACGTATTTACAATTTTTTTATTAAAATCAAACACAAAGGATTTCGCTATTACATACTTGCCAACCAATTTTAATAAAAAAAGGGAAGATTTTTGTTAAAAAACCAGAAGATTTCATAAAAAAAAGGGAAGATTTTTTTTTTTTTTTTTTTTTTTTTTTTTACTTGTTTATTACGTCAAATAGAAAAGAAAAAAAAATACAGTTTTACAATTTTAATATTTAGAAGCAATCTATAAAAACGTTTTACTATAGATTGATTATAATAAATATATAAAAGTTTTAAATGAAGTTATTCCTCTTCAACATATAAATATCTACAAAACAGAATCTGTAACAAATTTATTTAACAATAGACAAAAAACTTAGTTAAGTTAAAGTATAACTAATTTTTTAAATAAATAGAACATGATTTTTGTGTATGTACATTAATCATACATATAAAAAAAAAGTAGCAGTAGCTAATTATCAGTTTCAAACATGCATAAAACCAACTAAGTATTAATTTTCTTAAATTGATTTGGAACAAATTTTCCTACCTGAAAAAATTATTCTTAATTTTTTTTCCCATGTTTACACATTTGGTATAAATATGACATACAAATATTTAATTTAATTGAGGTAAAGAAAACAGATTCATTAAATTCAGCAATAAATATCTAAAAATAATTACATACGTAAAAAATATTGAGCACTTCCATTGCTTTATTGTTTCTAGAATTGATCACAATCCGGGGAAAGGAAGGGGGGGGGGATACAAAAATAATTACAGAGTAAGAAATATTAAACTCTTTCAACTCTACTTCTAGAATCTAATGAAAGAAGTTTAAAATTGACATTATCATTTATGTTGCAGATGGATAAAGATTAGGAAAAAAAAGATTTCTGCAGAACATTTGATTGCTGATCACTAGTGGAAATAAATGAAGGGGGGGGGGGGGGGTAAAAAATAATTACATCAGCAAGAAATATTTAACAAATCTATTTCTTTACATGTTCTAGAATCTCATAAAGCAAGTTTGAAATGAATATTGACATTTATGTTACGGATGGAAAAAGATTGGGAATCAGGAGTTTTCTTAGAACGTTTGAGTTTTCTTTTTAAAACGAACGATATCCGCGACTTTTTTAAAAACGGAAGATTTCATCATCTGTCCGGAAGACCGGAAAATACGTTAAAAAATCGGAAGTCTTCCGGGAAAACTGGAAAAGTTGGCAAGTATGCTATTATTAAACCAGCATCTTCAGGTGGTGTTAATTAACGGTAGAGTAGACAGCATTATATACTCGCGAAGTTCAATACAGTTACAGTTAAAAAATAAGTCTTGTAAAAATCACGAGTCATTTAAGATCACTTGGCGTCACAGTAGGGTTGCATCTGACTTTTTAACTTCGTTGACGGCTGTTATCGAGACTTCTAATCTTCCTGCTCGGGAATTTGTGTGTGCTTCTGCAAGTGTTTCCTTGCCATGTAGTTCTGGTATGACTTTTTGTGAACTGGACCTTCTTTTTATGTGTCAACGTTTTTCTACAGAACTTGCTGTGTAACCCTAGTGTGACGCCAAGTGATCTTAAATGACTCGTGATTTTTACAAGACTTATTTTTTAACTGTAACTGTATTGAACTCCTCCAGTATATAATGCTGTCTACTCTGCCGTTAATTAACAACACCTGAAGATGCTAGTTTAATAATAGCGAAAAGCTTTGTGTTTGATTTTAATAAAAAAAATTGTATATACGTATTTTAAAAGTGATTGTATACTTTTTTTCATATGTTTACATGTGAAGTCATTACAAATTTAAAACTTTCAGTAGTTTTTAATTTTAACAAATTTGATAATATTAAACGGATGATATTAATAATCTGTAATATTAATCTTAATAATCTAATAATCTTAATAAGTATTATTGATGATATTTAATATTTATGTATATATATTTTTTTCCATTTAAATGATTAATATTCCTTAACTAAAGTATTATAAGGTAAAATATGCAAAAAACTAATGAAAAATATACCTGGATCTAAATTCAGTCTCTAAACGGTTAAGATTTTTTAAGTAAAAAAAAAAAAAAAAAAGGATATTATTAAAAAATTTTTTTTTTTTTTAGTTTTTATTGTTACTTACTTAACATAGAGATATAAGATTGTTATCATTAGAAAGCTTATAATACAGGCTTTCAAATGATATATCACATGCATATATTTTTAAAATTTTTCATTTGAAGGTAAAATATTTTGACCTTTGACCTTCAGTATCTCAAAAAGTACATATTCATTTTTTCTTAAAAAATTATAGGTTACTTTTAACTACAACCAAAAAACTGCACTTTGGTTGTCGAGCGAGTGGAACATATTCTGTCTGTGTTTGTCATATACAGGAAAATGTTACATGAATGCTGATTGGGTGCAATATGTAGAAACTGAGTAAAGAAGAAAAGAATCAATAAAATTCATACAATAATTGCATACATTTTATTGATTTGTATTCCCTATAACTGCCACTGGAAAAACTTTCACTTTGTGTCCTGAAAAAATGTTCAGTGCCCATACATCTTTTAAATGAACTGTAAAGATTTTTCACCACTGCTAACTGCCCCAAATCTTTGTAAATATATTTGTACTAAAGTTTTTTTCTTTCTCTTGATAAAATGGGAAAAAGGAAGTTTTATTATTATTATTCAATCATTTTAAATTCAAATTTTAACATGATTGTAAGTTATTTATGTTGTCAATGTATTAAAAGCCAGAGGTTAAAGACCTCCTCTTCCCCCCCCCCTTCTCTCACACACACACATCAATACTAGCTGATTTCTATTGTTTAAGTCATAAAATGATGCTACTTAGCAGCCCATTTAAAAGGAACGCTCAACTAGCAGATTAACATTCCAAAATTTCAAGCTTTCAACATTCAATTTTTCTTTCTTTTTCTTTTTCTTTTACATTTTCTTCTTCTTCTTTTTTTTTTATACCACATAGTTAACTAATTATAAAGCATTGTAATTAACTATTTTCCTTTTAGACAATTTGTATGCATGCTAATTTGGCTCATCCAAATGAAATCATAAAATATCCTATATACAATTCCAGTACGAAAATACTGATGGAGCACTGCAAACTCCACATCTCATGACCATCCCATGTTGAAACTTACAATAGTTATAGACAATAAACGTACGAATAATATATTATTTGTAAAGGAAAATTAAATACGTACTTTTTGAGATATTGAAGGTCAAAGGTCAAAATGTTTGACCTTAAAATGAAAACTTTTAAAAATATGTGCATGTGAGATATCATTTGAAAGCCTGTATTATAAGCTTTCTCATTACACCAATCTTATATTTCTAACTGCCCAGTTCACTGTCAACCTGCACCGCTGGTTTATCAGTAAACCACAGATTCAGAAGGAAATTCTATTCTCAGTTAACTCACCTCTGTGGGTAGTGCCACTTAAAACGCAATTCAAGTTCATAAACTCAGCCTACCTCAATTGGCAGGTTAGATGTAGGTTAAAGAACAGTTAACAGAAGCCGAGCACACATAGGCAAATTGTTTTATGTTTGCGCTGTGTTTTATAATTTTCTTATTGTTTTCTGTTTACAATAGAAAGTGATATTGCATTAAATAAAAAATATTTTTTTAATTTTTAAACATGTTTTAACACCACTGAATTTGGAATAAAATTTATAAAAATTATAATGGCATCTTGTTGACACATCCGCGTATCTATCATAGTTTTTGTTTTGATTTAGACTTTAAAACCTGGAACTCTTATGAAATTTCACTATTTAAACATAAAATATTTCTTATAAATTAATTTTTTAATGCATCCATAAAGCAATATCTAAATACATTTAGGATATATATTTGAACAATAGTGATATAAAATTAAGGAAGCATACATCCACACTTTTCTTTACTTTTTTTTTTTTTAACTTTCCTTTTTATTTATTTTTTAAGTTTAATTGCTAATTTTTATCATCAACTTAATTTTTTATAAACAGCAAAAGACTAAGATCATGACTCGACAAATATTTACTTAACAAAACAGATTTAGGTTTTTATCTTTTAATTATTAATTATTGTTAACACTTCGATAATTTTGCTGCCGACTGTAACTACTGTAGGTTCCTAAGCCAACAGATGGGGTGTCTTCCATAGGAATCTTTCTAAGGGGTCCTAGCCTGTATTCGTACTAGCTTTGGAGAAAACCACGGAAATGTCAGAATAACTGGGTCGACGAGCAGGACCTGGCATCGAACCTGGCGCTTCCCATCTACCAGCTCTGAATGCAGAACCACTCAGTCATTATTGGGGCTTAAACTTAAAATTAAAGGGAATTTTTTTAACTTAACTGAAGGCACTGAACGATTATAGCAAGGCACTGAACGATTATATATATATATATATATTTAATTTTTACTGTCTAATTAAAATAGTTTTGAATGTATGTATCTTTTTATCGTTTATAATATGAATAAGAAATCTACCATAAAGTTTTTTTTTTTAATACAAATCTAATATGAAAAAAATTAATTTAAAATTTGAACATCATGATGGGAGAGTAAAAAATTCCAATTAAATATACAAGATTCACATTTTTTTTTTTTTTTTAGAAAAATAAATTATTCCTCACAACCCATTAAATTATAAGATATTGTCTAATGTTTTTCAATTAACAGTCCTTTGTCATTTAAACATTAAAAGATAAACTCATTTATTGTGGCCACCCCAAGGCATTTTACTGTGTTTTTAATATAATTCCATTCCATGTAATTTGTTTTTATTAAAATTATAATCAATAAAATTATTTTATTGGTGAGTACACACAACGATCTTGTAACTTAATTTTGAAGAAAAAAAGTCCTAAAATGGTTCCTACAGACATCCTAAAAGCGCATTAAATCTGAATTTTTTCTTTAAAATGCAAAAAAAAAAAAAGTTGATAGCATTGTTTTAAATATATCAAAAATATATCAAAAATTCGTTTAAAATATTTTTATGAATTCTTTAAAAAAAAAATATGCATTAACTTCCCAAAATTTTATTTTGGTTCACTATTACTATTACAAATTGTTTTATTTCTTATTAAATAATAAATAGTTTTTTTTTTTTTTTTAACAATATCTACATATAATTGTTGTAGTGCCGCCATCTTTTATTAAAAATACTTACTTCATACTTTTTGAATAAAGTGTATATTGTGTATTTTAAAATTTGTCAAATTATTTGCTTATTTTGAGCAAAAATGTTGAGTGTTTATATATTTATACAATATACATTTTGTTTTTAAAGTATATTGTCCATATCTGACAGCAGCTTATACCAACATTAGAATTAAATGCATTGGTTATTTTATGAAAAATCTCAGCTATTTAATCCAAAGAAACTGTTTCTTTGGAATCAATAATAAAAAGCCTTTCTTTGACATCTGCCAGAAAGATTTAGTTTTTTCCTCTTGTGAATAAATGTTGTTTGTTTTCCAATTTTATTAACGAAAGCCAATATATATACAGTATAATAAGAAAAAACCAGCAATTTGTTAAGTACAAGCGCAAGCCGCGATCTTGAACGAGGAGTGTTTGATATGTAGCAAGTCACGTGGATATATCGGTCAATCAGCACAACAGTTTTCAACGCAGGTTGATAAATGCGAAGTTCAGAAACTTGCTTCTCAAGTTAACCATGAATAGGAAATATTTGACTAGCCGTTAAAGTTTCTAACCTGGGTTTCTCCACTTGGGATTAAAACCGAGGTGGTGGAGGTCGACAGTGAATTAGGCGGTAAGTTAATTAGGGAACAAAATATAGGTATATTTGTAATAGAAGAATTTTGAAAATTTGCGTTTTTTACCCATTTTTGCAGCCCTGTATATCAAAAATTAAAAGAGATAGGAACATATTAATTTGTATCTATAGAATAAATGAACAAGCCCAATTTCATAAAAATCTGAGAGGGATCAAGTTATTAGCTGTGTTGATTTGACATGGAATGACCCAACAGTAAAAGTCGTTCAGCAGCCTTTGCTATACCCAAGGTTTGAGTAGAATCTATAAATTATTCAACAGGCAGTTCTGTATGACACCACTTATTTGGTAAGAATTTCTAAAAAGAACATAACCTATTCGAAAATCCCTTTAGCCATTCCCAATAAATGTCATTATATAATCACTTATTATATGCTTTGGCTTATGTAGTGACACTCTGATATCAAATTTCTCAAGAAATACGTTGAAAGCCACCTTTGTAAATTTCACTTTGTAACCATGAATTTGCATTCATTTCAATACCAAAATCGCCTGTTTAACATACCACAGGTAATTATTTAATGATGGGATGATATTCTGTACTTTTAGGATCATCAAAATGTAAAAAAAAAATCCAATAATAATAATAATAATAAAGCATTTACAATTCAAAACAATCCCAACATTTTAAAATTACCAAAATATATTTGATTCCAACATTTTCTGTTCTAATTAAATGTATAATATTTAAAAATCAAATTTGCGGGCTGCTACAAACTTAAAAAGAAAAAAAAAAAAAAAAAAATAGTGTATCATTCGTTATCACAAACTTTTCTTGGAAAGCAGATGATTTTAATCTCAGAAAAATATAATATTCAACGTACAAATAAAGCCAATTTATTGCCCTATGGATGACATCAGAGGTAAAGGACTATAATATTTTAAAGGTACTATAAAAAGTACTATCAGCCCCAAGGGTCCAATATAAAAGAAAAATACCTAAAACAGTACCATTAGAATCAAGTGAATCAATAATACACTATTAAAAAATAAAAAAGTAATCAGTAGTTACCTGAGGTAAGTAGATGACACTGCACTGTGTTATGTCACCGCCAACCTCTTGAAGTTCTTGATGAGCCACCTGAGTCATGAAATCGGGTAAGCCATTGTACAGTTGTTTCACTACACACAATGAATAGATATATTCAATACAAATTAACATTGCAAGCACGTCAATTGAACATTTAAAGACAATGACATTAGGTACAATTAATCCATATCCATGTAGTTAAAAGTATTTAAAAAAGGAACAAATTGGTGTTCAATGAAGAAGAATAAGACCTATGTAAACAAACACCATAAAAACATAACACAATATAAGTTTTGCATCGAAATAATTAAGCACAACACTCTTCACCAAGATTAACAGTAATAATTAAGGAACAGCATTTTTTTTTTTTTTTTTTTTTTTTTTGGGGGGGGGTTATTTTTTTATTGTAGCCCCCACAATGAACCGACTAATTAACTTCAGAACATTAAGCACCCTATTACAGACAACCATAAAAAAATATTATAATTGTAATAAATAAGTAAAAAAAGAAAATATTATACATTACAATAATTAAATTTCTTTAATATCAACCACAATAGCAATCTTAAAGATAACAGGGGACTTAATATTCATACATATATTCTGTAAGCAGAGATTTATCATTGCGTATTAAGTTGTATTGCATGTGTATCATATCATGTATATTATTGTGTATTATATGTGTGTGAGATTATTACTATAGCAAACAATTACATCTTTATGAATAGTAGACAAGAGGAAAATACTTTACATTTTTTTAGTGAATCTTTAATGTTTTTATTAAAGTATTATACACACCTTATAATGATTCTATGTATATGTTATTGTATGCCTTTGTTCTTAACGGCCCTCTTCACTTACCGTCGCCGGAAGCCCGAGCCAATGTTATTCTATGGGGAAATTTTCTTTACAAATAACTTATTAACTAATACATATTTTTAAATTCTGTTTTCAAATTCAGAAAATTCCCAACGGTTAAATGGACGGACCTTTCTTAAAATGAACTTTTTAATTTTTAATATTTTATTTTGAAACTGCAAAATGAAAAAATTTCACATATTGAAAACTCGTATTTTGCAATTTCAAAATAAAATATTAAAAATTTAAAAAATAATTTTTTTGAAAAGGTCCGTCAATTTGTCAGCTGGGAATTTTCAGAATGTGAAAACAGAATTTAAAAATATGTATTAGTTAATAAGTTATTTGAAAAGAAAAATTTCCCATAGAATAACATTAGCTTCGGCTTCCGTCGGCAGTGAGTGAAGAGGGCCCTTAACTGAAAACACTGTTTTTATTTAAACTCATTTACCTTTGCTTTTAAATATGAATCAAAATTACAAATACACGGCATGGAAAAATAGTAAAAAACTAATCCGCAAATTAAGTCATAGACACTTTCTAAGAGATTGTCTACACCTTCATATGATTCCTAAATTTATTAGAGTGAATAATGGCTTTGTTAATAAAATTTTTAAAGATGACATTCCTGTGTTCGAAAATAAAATCCTAAATCTATCAGACAAAAAACTTCCCGGATTTATACTTTAAAAAATACAATCAATGATATAATGAAAAGAATTTAAAAACAAGCACACCTAATGAATTTAAAGAAATGAAAGAGAAAATCTATAGATATAACAAAATTGAAAGTAACTTGTATACTAATAAACATGATAAAAAACTTAAACGGTGAACTAAAATGAGAAATAAATGCATACAGGAACAAACTGAATGCCAATACATAAATTTATTTAATATTAAACTAAATACACACCAAGATCATCTTCTTAAATTGGGACAGAAATTTATTCTCGATGAACCTATCAATTTAAAAGATTCAATAGCGAAAATAGAAACTGCCATTAATGATGTTCCAAAACAATATAAAAATTAATTATGCAATGTTGCACAGGATCAAATCACGAAAGTCATTAAGAACAATGATGCTGATATTGAAGATATAAAAGTCTTAAATAAACTTAAAACCAATCAAGAAATTGTGTGCGTTTTAACAGACAAAACTGGTAAAATAGCCATCTTAAACAGAAAAAATTATAGTAACCAAATGGAAAAAGCAATTAAAGAAATCGGTATAATTGAAATAAAAAAAGATCCTAATAATAAATCACAAGAAAAAAACAATAGATTAATAAAAAATGGAAAATGGCTGGATAATATTCCCCCCCAAAATCATAAACCCTGCACCTAATACTGCTCGTATGTTTGGAAAATATAAAGATTACAAAAATCCCCCAAAATTTTGCCCAATTGTAAATAAAAGAGAAAGTCCTACATACTCACTTGAATTACATATGAAAAATATCTATCGTAATTTACTCCCCCCATTTAACAGCAGTTTAAACTAAACAGAAGACATTAGAAATTATATAAAAACCTTTTAAACTTGCCTCATTATTAGGCCGTAAATTTTTCACCTGGGCGCCCAGGCCTCTTCAGCGGCTTCATCTGTTGTGAAATTTACTTGAGACTGAAATCCGTGGGTGGTTCTCTCCATGAGGTGTTGCCACACTTCATCTGCAATGACAGCGGCGCAATGGCCCCAGATGGAGCATGACGACACCTCATGGAGAGAACAACCCACGGATTTCAGTCTCAAGTAAACTTCACAACAGATGAAGCCGTCGAAGAGGCCTGGGCGCCCAGGTGAAAAATTTACGGCCAAATAATGAGGCAAGTATAAAAGCTTTTTATGTAATTTACTTAAACAGAAGATTTCATAAACAAAATTAGCTAAACTAAAATAACCCAAAAGGACAGATTTTTAAGTTTTGATGTTATAAACCTTTTTCTATCTATATACATAAATGAAATCAAAAATATAATTAACAAAAAAATAAAAGAAAAATACGACGACAACGAAATTATTACAACACTAATTGCAGCCAATAACCTAATTCTAAATGAAAATTTCTTTAAATTCAATAACTGATACTATTAACAAATTAAAGGGGTCCCAATGAGATCACCTATATATGGTATCATCGTAGAATTAAAACTCTGACTATTTGAAAACACAATCCATAATTAATTTAAAGATAAAATAAAATTTTGGGTCTGTAATGTTGATGATGTGTTCGCCATTGTCGACAATAAACGTAAAACAGATGAATTATTGAAAGAAATCAATGAAATTGATGAAAATGTACAGTTTACTTACGAATTGCAAGAAAATCACTGTATTAACTATCTAGATGTAACTATAATCAGGAAAAATAATACAATAGAAAGTACCGTCTATAGAAAACCTAATAACAGTAACGAAATAATAAACATTAAAAGTAAAATCCCTGACAAATATAAAATAAATGCCCTGCAGTCATATGCCAATAGAGCCATAATGGTTTGTTCAAGTGAAACTTTACTTAAAAACGAACTTAAAGAAATTTACGAAATTGCGAACCAAGCAGGTTATAATAAAAAACTTATAAATAAAATCTATAAAAAAAGAATTAAAAGCTTAAATAAAATTAACAATGCACAAAAAATAAATAAAAAATATACAACTACGATCCCTTACAATAAAGGTTTATCAATTAAAATAAAAAATGAAGGTGCTAATTTGAATGTAAATATACCCACTAAACCAAATAATAATATTTTTTAACGTATACTAAACGATAAAGATCCCATCGACCCCTTACAAACCGCAGGTATCTATGAAATACAATATAAAAACAAAAATAACGACCTTGGATATTACATCGGTATGACTAAAAGAAAAATAATCAACAGAATAAAAGAACAAAAAAATGACATCAAATATGATAAAATAACCACAGCAATAACCAAAACGAACTGCAAACAAAACATAAATATTGATTTTAATAATGTTAAGAAACTAGCTAATTAAAACAATTATAAATATGCCACAATTCGTGAAACAGTAGAAATCACAGCCAATGAGTAATTTTCTAATGATCGCCAAACGAACGAATAAATGGATGAAAAGTGCCGCAGCCTGTTAAAAGAAGATAGAAGTAGAACACGAACAGTCCCACCTGATGATGGTCGGGTACTCAACTGAATGGACCATGAGTGAAAATAAAGTAGGCTTATTTAAATTCATGAAAAACAATTATATGTGAACAATTATAGTCTGCATTTGAATTATAAATATTCTCAATTATCTGTTCAGAAAGATAGTCTGAAAGAATAATTTAATGAATAAATTGTAGCATTTTTAAGCTCCTTAAGTTTAAATAAAACAATGTTTAATTTTAGTTTATAATCTGTATCCTTAGATTTAGGAAACGTTCAGTTAATATATATCTATAAATGTATATGAATGCTATTTTTATTTTGCTTATAATTAAATTCATTCAGTAATTAAGAGTTCATGCTTAAATTTAATTATTTTGAATCAGCACTTTTGACAATGTTATAGATATTTCACTTTTTAATTCTTTTAAGTTTGCATAAATTTATACACAAAAGTCAAATCTTTATCAAAAGAGAAAAGATGTATTATTTCTCCTTTATTTAAATTCTGTTTCCTCATATATTTGTAAATATTCCCAGAAAGAAATGTATCTAAAGTAATTTTACAAAAATTAAATTTGCAAAAAAATATAGTAATAAGGAACTACTAAGGCATTTATGCATTTTTAGTTACTGGCAAATAGCTGAACTTTTCAACCCTCTGGTCTATTTGAGCATGAGCAATCGATCAATGACTTTGAATTAAGTTCTAAAGTAACAATGAAGTGAATTACTTTTATCTAATTCACTGTCCACACCAGGTTTCACTGCAAAATGATTGTGTCTTGCATACTCCTGGAAATCGATCTAAACAGAGGAAGGAAGGAAGGAGACATTTTTAGAGATTTATTGAAGAAATATACAATTTTTCTTTTTTTTTACTTATTCTAAATTAATTATACAACTCAACAGTCCTTTCACATCTAGTATGAAATAAATAACTTCTGATGTATACTTTACATATAGAATCTGAATTTGAATTACCAAATGGCAGCAAAGTAATGAGCACAATTTGGGATTGAACCTCGCACTTCCCTTTTACCAGCTTTCACAGCAGAATTTCATGGGGTTTATAATAATTTGTATTGTAAAGGCTGGTTTGAATGGAAGGTGGCTAATGTCAATGAATGCTAGAACTATGGCTACTTGAAAACATGCTTTTATTTCCGGAAAACATCACATAATGAAACTTGATAAAAGGTAAAAGAACACATAACATAATGTAAGTGAAACATATAACAAACTCAGGAAGGGTAAAAACAAAACATAATGACACGCAATTGCCGTGACATAAAATATAACGTTCCCTTTTTATAGTCTCTTGACATGCGCTGCATGGCCAAGACGCGAGCTGCTTATGTGCGAGCACTCAAAACACAACAATTTGTATATGCATTTATTGAATAATTAAGCAGCTATATTTGTTACAAATTAATTTCAACTCTTTTTTTTTTTTTTTTCAACTATGCTCTTAAATTCATTAAAAACTGAATTTGAAGAGTGGGAATCACACCCAAAGAAAGATAATTTTGATGAAATTATAGATGACATTTAAGAACATAATTCTTTTTATTTATTGAGTTTATGTATTTCAACTAAAAACACTTATCATTTGGATCAAGATGCAAGATGGCAAACTACATTTGATGTAATTTTCAGCGTATAGTCTGCAGCGGCAAATAATTCACAGCTGTTATTTTTTTATGGACTTAAAAAAAAATATTTACAGATAATCCACGGATAATCTGTCACTTAAAAAAAAAAAGTTAAAGCCAAAATCAGCCAATAAGTAACTTTGGTTAATTTAATTTTGTAAGAGCAAAGCTAAACTAGATAAGACGCTCGAACTGCAGCTTTGGATCTAGTTTAGCCTTGGTAAGAAGCATTTCAAAAATTAAACAATAAATAAAATACAACACTTTGTCTATGTAGGAATCATAATCTATAATCATAATCGATAATCTGTCACTTAAAAAAAAAAAGTTAAAGCCAAAATCAGCCAATAAGTAACTTTGCTTAATTTAATTTTGTAAGAGCAAAGCTAAACTAGATAAGACGCTCGAACTGCAGCTTTGGATCTAGTTTAGCCTTGGTAAGAAGCATTTCAAAAATTAAACAATAAATAAAATACAACACTTTGTCTATGTAGGAAATGAAAAAATAATAATAACTAGCAGGCTTCGCCCGCTTTTCTGGACACTATATTTAAAGGATTTCTTTTTAATTGAATAATTGAACTGTTTAAATAAAGATATTTCAATTAAAATTTATTAAGAAAGGATTAAGTTTTATATTTACATAAATAAAATACCTCAAACAACATCCTTTTAAAGAACTTAGCATATTAATTTCAGGCACAACCGTACCCATCCTCAGTGCCAAGTACGTAAAACGTCGTTCTTCTGTACATCTTCATATTTGTGGTGTCATGGTTTCTGTTTCTATGCCTTCGCTTCGCTTCACTTTCAAGTTCGTTTGAGTTTCTTGTAGGAACTGCTGCCATACAGCTGGAATGATGTAGTGCTCTCGGTCATTGACGGCTTGATTGTTAGTAATTATTTCGATGGCCTCCTATTTTAGTGCATAGTTGTGATTGTTATACAGGGCTGTTTTATTAATATTAATGGAGTTAACATTAATTGGGTTGTTGTGGGTGGAAGAGAAGGCTGTAGAAGTTTTCCCATATTTTAGGTCGGCGCGGTGTTCTTTTTCACGTTCATTAATCCTGCGTTTCGTCATACCTATGTAACAAGCTTTTTTCCCATTGGTATGTTCGAAATCTATTTTATGTATACCTGCGGTGGATTTTTGCTGGATAGTATCTTTTTCGTTACAAATATGCTGAAAAATATTTTTATTTGGTTTGATTGGTATATTTATGTTTAGATTTTTAGCTTCGTTTTTTATTTTTATGCTAGCACCATAACAGAAGGGGATGGAGGTAGTAAAGTTGGATTTGGATTTTTGGGCATTGTTAATTTTATTTAAGGATTTTATGCGTTTTTTATACAGGTTGTCGACTAGGTTTTTAGAGTAATTAGCTTTAACGGCGATTTTTTTAATGTAATTGAGTTCGGTATTGAGTATGTTTTTGGGACAAACGAGGATTGTGCGGTTAATATAAGATCGGAGTATTTATAGGAGAGAAGGGTATTACAGTTTTTATTTATGATTTCGGTATTAGCAGTTGGTTTCCGGTAGATAGTGGTATCAAAAGAATTATTTGAGTTTTTTATAATTTTTATGTCCAGAAAATTTAAAGTGTGATTTGTTTCATTTTCCATGGTGAATTTAATATTGTTATCAAGAATATTTAGTTCTGTTAAATTGTTATCGGAATTTATGGAATTAGGAATAATGACAAAAACGTCATTGACGTAGCGGATCCAGAGTTTGCATTTACTGATAATATTGTTAGCGGAATTTTCGAGGTGGCGCAGTTTTAATTCGGTGATAACGCCCGAAATGGGGGATCCCATTGGGACTCCTTGAGTTTGGAGGTAGATATTTTGGTTGAGCATGAAATAAGATTCGTTTAAAAGAAGGTTGTTGGCACGAATTAAGGTTCCACTGATTTTGTTGTTTCCTCAAAATCAGGGAAACAACAAAATCAAAACTTACTCAACACCGAACTCAATTACATTAAAAAAATCGCCGTTAAAGCTAATTACTCTAAAAACCTAGTCGACAACCTATATAAAAAACACATAAAATCCTTAAATAAAATTAACAATGCCCAAAAATCCAAATCCAACTTTACTACCTCCATCCCTTTCTGTAACGGTGCTAGCATAAAAATAAAAAACGAAGCTAAAAATCTAAACATAAATGTACCAATCAAACCAAATAAAAATATTTTTCAGCATATTCGTAACGAAAAAGATACTATCCAGCAAAAATCCACCACAGGTATATATAAAATAGATTTCGAACATAGCAATGGGAAAAAAGCTTGTTACATAGGTATGACGAAACGCAGGATTAATGAACGTGAAAAAGAACACCGCACTGACCTAAAATATGGGGAAACTTCTACAGCCTTCTCTTCCACCCACAACAACCCGATTAACGTTAACTCCATTAATATTAATAAAATAGCCCTGTATAACAATCACAACTACACACTAAAATGGGAGACCATGGAAATAATAACTAACAATCAAGTCGTCAACGACCGAGAACACTACATCGTTCCAGCTGTATGGCAGCAGTTCCTACAAGAAACTCAAACGAACTTGAAAGTGAAGCGAAGCGAAGGCATAGAAACCACGACACCACAAATATGAAGATCTACAGAAGAACTACTTTTTTCGTACTTGGCAATGAGGATGGGTACGGTTGTGCCCGAAATTAATATGCTAAGTTCTTTAAAAGGATGTTATTTGAGATATTTTATTTATGTAATTATAAATATATTTTGATTGGTGACTATTTTCTTCACAGTTTTAGTATGGGATCTCCTTGACAATATCAAACATTTTTTGAACTTCTCGAATCTGTTCAACAAAACTATTATTAAAACGAATATTCCCAAATAGAAATGTTAATTCTTCGAATATTCTGGAAACAGTTGAGAAGCTGTTACTCGTACAGTAAAAGTGGTGAATGGTCGAATCAGAGAAAGCCGTAAGTCGTTTTCGCAGCAATCACTATAACGCACGTATGTACGCTTCGTGCACATGAAAAAAACACTGGACAGCCCTTTATTGCTGTGCATGAATCTCAGAACACATGAAACTCGGTTTCGCAGCAATTACTATCATGCATGTTAAAATCAAAATACATCACTGGACACCGCTATCTCACTGTGCATGAATCTGAAAGTGACGAAACTCCGTTCCACGGTAATCACTATCACGCACATTAAAACTAAAAAAACATCACTGGACACCCCTACCTCGCTCTGCATGAATCTCAAAATGCACGAAATTTGTTTTCGCAGCAATCACTGTCAAGCATGTTAAAACAAAAAAAAAAAAAAAGAAAAAAAAAACATCACTGGACACCCCTACCTCAAATCAATGAAAATCAAATAAAGCAATCAAATCTCTCGTAATTCCTCATAGCGTAGCTCTAGTTCAACGTAAAATACACTGAAATCAATGAAAATCAAATAAACCAATCAAATTTTTTGTAATTCCTCATAACGTAGCTCTAGTTCAATGTAAAATACACTCAAATCAATGAAAAACAAATATAACCGATCAAATCTTTTGTAATTCCTCATAAAGTAGCTGCCCTTCAATGTAAAATACACTCAAATCAATGAAAATCAAATAAGCCAATCAAATCTCTTATAATTCTTCATAACGTAGCTGTAGTTCAATGTAAAATACACTCAAATCAATGAAAATCAAATAAACCAATACAATCTCTCCAAAGATTCTCCATTCTGTGTCATTATAGAAATGGGAAGTTGTAATTTCATATTTTTATTAATTAAAATAGAACTAATCAAAACTTCGAAAATCTGACTTCGATGTGCACAATGACCCTTCGGGGGGGGCACCTTTGTGTTAAATCACGTGACTGTCTGAGCTACGGTTTTCGAGAACAGTGAAATATACATATATATATACAAATATTGCTCACTTAATAGTATAAGATAATAATAATTAATAGCAATGACAGTTAAGTCAATTTAAAGAATCTCATTATATTTATTTTGTTTTTTGTCTATTTTACAGTGTTTGATGGCACCACCTGTTCAAAGGGAAATTAAACTTATTTTTGTTAAAGTAGAATCTAAAAAGAACGTTACAGCTATGACTCAGGTAAATAGTTAAAAGATAAGCATCAGCATATAATCCACACCTCAAACATTTTCACCTTTTTTAATGGATAATATGCTGAAAATTACAGTACTCAAATTCTGATAAGTTTGCAAGACTTTAAAGAAAAACTTTTGTATATAATTTCACTGTTGCAGACTATAAATTATTAAATCTGTCTTAGAAGGCAGTAAATAATATTTGTAACTTACTACTTTGTCCAACAAACTGGCAACTCGGAACAGATCAGAAGAGAATGAGGCAGCAATCTTTAAAAATAAAATAAAATGAATAAATTGAAAACAAAATTAGTTACTATACATAAATGAGACACTTACTTATAAACATACAATCACACCAGTTAAATAACAGAACACAGAGTAAATTGAAGATAACAATCAGAACGGAAATATGGAATATCCCGTAAATAAATACCGAGCTTTATTTCAATATTAGTCAATAGTATACAAGCCTGAAATTTCCCCAGTTCCTTTAAATAGCATTAAAAATAAAGCACCCATTTTTTTTTTAAAGATTTTTTCAAACTAAGTTTTCATTCAAGCTTTAATCCAGCTCTATTCAATCCTAAAACCTTTTTTATAAATTCATCTAGAATGTAAATAAAAAATGTGTTAAAGGCCCGCTTCACTCACCGCCACCGGAAGCCTAAGCTAATGTTATTCTATGTGAAATTTTTCTTTACAAATAACTTATTAACTAATACATATTTTTAAATTCTGTTTTCACATACAGAAAATTTCCAGCTGTTAAATGGACGGACCTTTTTTAAAAAATTATTTTTTAAATTTTTAATATTTTATTTTGAAGCTACAAAATACGAATTTTCAATATCTGAAATATTTTCATTTTGCAATTTCAAAATAAAATATTAAAAATTAAAAAAATACATTTTTTAAAAAAGGTCCGTCCATTTAACAGCTGGAAATTTTCAGAATGCGAAAACAGAATTTAAAAATATGTATTAGTTAATAAGTTATTTGTAAAGAAAATTTCCCCATAGAATAACATTGGCTCGGTCTTCTGGCGACGGTAAGTGAAGAGGGCCGTTAACAAGGGTCTGTCTAGAAGTAAAATTGGGTGAGTTAACAGACTCTTCACAAAATTTTTCCTCTTAAAAAAGGACCTTTTGATAAATCTCTTTCATCTCATGACTCATGTTGGACCATGTCAGGTTTACCATTAATCACTCTACTTTATTTATCTCGTTGGGTAAGTGTGTCAAAGCAACTGAACGTTAGCCTAGTTGGTGAGGCATTTCAATCTGTAACGGGAAAATGGTCACCAGCAAAGTTCACTACTCTAATCTTGAACATAATATCTTCTATAGTAAATATTTATGAGAGCAAATATATGAGGGAGGATTAAGCAGATATTACCTATGCCAGCTTTTTTCTAGTTTTCGCACTATTGTAGTAAGCTAACTTTTCTGTTTGTAAAAATTATAATTCAAATTAAAACTTTTTTTTTTGTTTTAATGAAAACTGTTTTATTAAAAAATAAATTAAACAATTGAGTATCAGTTGTTTAGTATTTTGCTTTTTTTAATTGAAGAAAGTCTTTAAAAAATTGAAAAAACCCAAAAGTGGGCAAAATTATGGGTTTTTTTAAATGGGTTTTTAGAGAAAACCCACTGGGTCTGACCCATATGGATCCAACCCAGACAAAACCTGTTCAATTAAGCTGAAAATTTATACACATGCTATAGGTCACCGTTGCACAAAGTGCATAAATTTTGGTGAATCAGCACGTATAGTTTTTTTTTACAGGGACACAAAAAATTCTTTATCATTATGGCCTATGGGCTGAAATCAACAGCGTCTAAATGCCTTATCCAATTGAGCTGAAAATTTATAAAAAATACTGTAGGTCATTGTCGCATGAGTCATAAGATTCTGGTAAATCTAGCACTTAAAGTTTTTTTTTTTTTTTTTTACTCCTTTGGAAAAAAAAAAAAAAAAAAAAAAAAAAACAGCCTAGTGGATTTATTCAGGGTTTTTCAGGTTTTAATAGAGTTTTAAGGAATATTTCATTTCTTTCTTCTTTTTATACTTTTTTTAAAAAATATGAAATGTATTATTCATAAGATGATTTACAAAATCAAATGGTAATTAATCATTAAAATCAAAAGTTAAATAGGGTAGGTGCTCCAGTGCTTGGCATGCTCCAGTAATTGACATCTATCCCGAAATCTATAATAATAAATGGAAAGGTTTGTCTGTCTGTCTGTCTGTCTGTTCTTTTATACGTTCAGCCCCTACTGAACGCAGAAACACAAGAATTGACATACGGATGCTCTGGAGCCTTTCCGATGTTTTCCTCGAAACAGAATTTAAAAATCTTAATTAGTTTCGGAGATATTAATTAAAATGTTGACCGATGTCGATCGAACAATGACCAAAAATCCTTATTGCTTAAAAAGAGGCATTCTATCAGCATTCAGCAGACGATTTTAACGGCTGTCTAGAACGGAAACAAAACAGGTGCAAGTCATTAATGCCACATGATCTTTAACTGGGGTTAAAAATTGCAAATTTCGAAGTGCTTCAAATTTTCTTTTTCGTACACAACACTTAATATACAACCTTTTCAGCACAAAACCAACCTGCAGTTAAAATTTCATCAATTTTCATTAATAAACAAAGCAGTTACATTTCACTTGCAAAATAAATTTTATTCTAACACGTAATCCATCTTTCAATAGACGATAGAAGTTTCCATAGCAACAAAATACATTTGAAGGAACTAAAAAATACTTTTTCTTTTTCTTTTTACTTCCATTACCCGACTACCGTGGTATATATAGGTTTTGGGGAAATAATTTAGAATGTCCTGAGTAGGTTTTCTTTTGTATCTCAGCTAAAATTTCGATATTTCAAATTCCAATTAAATTATTTTTAATACATCATTCGAAAGATATTTTAAAGTTGTTTTAAATTATCGAAAGTTTTCACCAGATTTACACGTTTTGAGGTCTCCTGAATTAGTTTTCTTTTGTATCTCAGCTACTAATTAAAATAATTTCATAAGTAATGCATTATTAAAAAGCTTTTTTGATTTGGAATCGAACAGTGGAATACAGAAATTTGTACCGCCAGATGGCGCTGTAAACTTTTAAAATTTCAATATTTCATTATTTCAATTTCTAATTATGATTAAATTATTTTGAATACATCATTCGAAAAATATTTTAAAGTTCTTTTAAATTATCGAAAGTTTTCACCAGATTTACACGTTTTGAGGTGTCCTGAATCAGTTTTCTTTTATATCTCAGAAATTAATTAAAAAAATTTCATAAGTAATACATCATTTGAAAGATTTGTTGACTTGATACACATTTTAAAGTACTTTTACATTATCGAAAATGGAATTCGAGATTTCACCCGATTTACACGTTTTGAGGTTTCCTGATTAGGTTTTCTTTTGTATCTCATCTACTAATTAAAATAATTTGATGAGTATTACATCATTAGAAAGCTTTTTTGATTTGGAATCGAACAGTGGATTACAGAAATTTCTACCGCCAGATGGCGCTGTAATACATTCAAATTTCAATATTTCAATTTCTAATTATGATTAAATTATTTTTAATGCATCATTCGAAAAATATTTTAAAGTTCTTTTAGATTATCGACAGTTTTCACCAGATTTACACGTTTTGAGGTCTCCTGAATTAGTTTTCTTTTGTATCTCAGCTACTAATTAAAATAATTTCGTAAGTAATACATCATTAGAAAGCTTTGTTGACTTGATACACATTTTAAAGTACTTTTACATTATCGAAAATGGAATTCGAGATTTCACCCGATTTACACGTTTTGAGGTTTCCTGATTAGGTTTTCTTTTGTATCTCATCTACTAATTAAAATAATTTGATGAGTATTACATCATTAGAAAGCTTTTTTGATTTGGAATCGAACAGTGGAATACAGAAATTTGTACCGCCAGATGGTATGTAATATTTTAAAATTTCAATATTTCAATTTCTAATTATGATTAAATTATTTTTAATACAGCATTCGAAAGATATTTTAAAGTTCTTTTAAAGTATCGAAAGTTTTCACCAGATTTACACGTTTTGAGGTGTCCTGAATCAGTTTTCTTTTATATCTCAGAAATTAATTAAAAAAATTTCATAAGTAATACATCATTTGAAAGCTTTGTTGACTTGATGCAGATTTTAAAGTACTTTTACATTATCGAAAATGGAATTCGAGATTTCACCCGATTTACACGTTTTGAGGTGTCCTGATTAGGTTTTCTTTTGTATCTCATCTACTAATTAAAATAATTTCATAAGTAATACATCATTTGAAAGTTTTGTTGATCTGGAATGGAACAATAGATTACAGAAATTTCTACCGCCAGATGGCGCTGTAATATTTTTAAATTTCAATATTTCATATTATAATTATGATTAAATTATTTCTAATACATCATTCGAAAGATATTTTAGTTCTTTTACATTATCGAAAATAGAATTCGAGATTTCACCTGATTTACAATTTAAAGTGTCCTGATCAGGTTTTCTTTTGCATCTCAGCTAATTGAGTAAGACCGTTCAAAATTGGTATATGCAAGTTAATTAGGAGGGGCTGGAACGGTGGGGGAAGGAATAGGCGAGCAGCGCGCATGGGTTTGGGACACGGTGCGAGTTTTTACCCGATGATAAAAGATTTTTTTAAAATTTTATTTTCTTAATAAAAGTTTGAGTTGAGAAGGAATATGCGTGTACAGCGCACGTATATCCTCAAACGTGCGCGCTGCGCGCGCATGGGTCTGCGCTGCCGAAGGCAGTGGCGTCCCGGTGTGAGTTTTTACCCGATGCTAAATGATATATTTTTTAATTCCTTTTCTTGAGAATGAAAGTTTATGAGTAATAACATGGAATTTTGAGAAGTCATAAGGATGGTGAAGGAATACGTGCGCGCAGTGCACGGGTCTACGCTGCCGAAGGCAGTGGGGACCCGGTGCGACATTTTTCCTGATCAGATTTTTTTTCTTTTTTTATCACATGATAAAAATTAATGCAAATTTGAGAATTCATTAATTATTGTGATTCATTTAAAAATAGTGACCAGCGAAGCGGGCGTAGCCTGCTAGTAATTAATAAATAAGAAAAATATTAAAATCATATATTTTACATAGAAGAATTTTAACATTTTATGTCAAACACTGGAGCATAGGGTGCCAATGACTAATAAAAGAAAAAACTGGTAATGTCAATTACTAGAACATTGAGTGGATGTCAAATAAAAATTCATAATAATAATTGTTATCAAATGTATATATTTTAACATATATGTGGTTCTGAATGTCTTGCATGCCATATGTATTAACTTAAAATTTCTAAAACTATTTTCTGTTGACTAGAACATTAAAAACATCAGAGATTGCTCTAAAAGTGTCAATCAGTGGTGCTTCTTACCCTAATTTAATTTTAAAATTTCTAAAATCTTTTTATGATTAAGTTATAAAATTAAAAAATCAGTAAATAATTTTACTTCAAATATTCTCAAATTCTGGTTTTTTTTTTCCCTTAAAAAAAAAAAAAAAAGTTTAATAATTATTTCCTGTTGCTTTATTAAATGTTTTGTATTCAATACATTTTTCATAAAATATTTTGAATGATTGCCCCGCCACATTATTTAACAGTATTGCACTAGTAAAGTTTTCTGATATTTTTTATATTTATTTATTTATATTTTACATTCCTTGAGTCCCACAGTTTCTTTATATTGAGAAACAATTCTGTTATCATGTTTGCTTTTATAATATATGTGTTAATTATAAGCCAGATAAAAGTGCAAATTTAAATAAGGATTAAAAAAAATTCTCAAGTACAAAAATTACAACATGCCATATAGCTAATTCATTTTTGAATTATGCATGATATAATATGCATTTTGTTTAATTGCAATAAAGTAACAATAATAGTCAGAAAAAAAAAAAAAATCCAAACCTCTTTGAAAATATTGAGAGCAGATGCATGGTTGTGGCACATTTCTCCAATAAGCATTGCATGATAGGATGTCTGAAGAAGAAAGAAAGAAAAAGATAAAAATTAAATTGCTATATCACTTTGAAATTTTTTTAACATCCTGGAGTGGGAAAAAAAAAACTACAAACAAGATGATGTGAAAGCTATTAACACATAAAATAAATTAAGAAAACACTATTATATCTAATTAATTTGTTAAATCACATTAAAATCACTTCAATTTTTCCTTTTTCCATATACAAGAAAAGGAATATCAGAATAGTTTAAAAATAACTTTTAAATAAAATTAAGAACTGATAACTGTTAAATAGGTGAATAATCCTTTAATCTTTTTTTTTTTTTTTAATCTTAAAATAATTGAGTTAAATAAGGTGTTTTTATCCTTAAAAGTAATTGGGTTCTTTTAGAATGAAAATAAATCTTACATTGTATATTTATTCAAAATATTGTCCAACTAGCCTTTCCTGTGCAGAACATCTGCATCATTGTACTTACATACCTAATATGAATTTCAGAAAAATTTCACTGCTGCATTCGGCAGCAATTTGGTCATCCGCTAAAACTCAGGCGCCTGTCCCTATTACGTGTGACAATGACATACCAGTGGGCATCATATTAGGTACTTATTAGATAACAGTTTCAAAATAGATAGTATCAAAAAAATTGAAGTGTCCCCTTTATATTCGAATCCCAGTTACATATAAACAATACTATACGTGGTGCACACAATATTTGCTTTTACCTATGTTTATTTTGTTTATCCGATCAACCATAAAATGACAGCAATTTCACGCCAAATATTACAATATGCTATGACTGGCTATGTTTGTCACATGAGACAATTAATTTTTGTTGTTATATATAATTCATAGTTTGTAAACCTGATCATAGTACAGCTTTAATATAGTTCTCTTTGGCAACTTTTGAATTTTTGTCACCCCCATTAAACATATTTTTATTTATTTATTTAAATATTAATTTGAATTAATCAAATATTTCTGTTCAACAGCGTGCAAGTATTATGTTGCTCCATTCGCAGCTTTTGAATTTTTGTCGCCATATTTGCGATGGATTTTTTTTTTTTTTTAATATGAAAAAGGGAAGGCTATTTTGCTAATAATTTTATCAGACACCTATTTGTTTATATATAAGAATCCTTCCTATTCTGTTTATATTTTTAATGGTTTTTAGGGTTAAAATAGTGCTTGCTGAAATAAATTTACTATCTTTAAAACTGCATTTTTTCTATAAACTTTCGATAAAAATAAATCATTTATGTGACTACTATTTAGGTTTAATATTTTTTTTTTTCTTCTTGTAATACTTTATAATTTTTTTATATTTTTGAAGCACTACTTAGATTAAAATGGCTGTTGCTATATTAAACTACTTGTCGAAAAACATTCGGTGTACTTCAACACCAAAATTTAAAAAATCACCCAGGAGGATCTATTAATGAAACTGATAAAATAAAAATATACTTCATAGAGTTTAAATAATCTATTTTAAAAAACTTTTAAAACCCAGTATCACATAAATCTTTTCGAAGTTAGAATAAAATTTAATTTGCAAAAGAAAAAAAAAAGTAACTTTTTTGTTTATTAACCAAAATTGATGAAATTTGAACTGCAAATTGGCCTTGTGTTGTACAGGCTGTATATTATGTTTTTGTGTTCGTGAGAGAAAATTAAAAAAAATTTTGAAAACTGCAATTTTTAATCCCACTTCAAAAACATGTGACTTAATGAGTAGCAGATTTTTTTTTTCTTCAAACGGTTTCCATACAATCTTCTGCTGTTGCCACCAAAAATTCATACTTTAGTTAACCCGTTAGTAGTCGCTAGTTGGTCGATTTGCCGCCCAACTTTTAGTGTTGAAAGAGTTTTTTATTCAATAGCCACCAAAAATTTTTAAAAGTAACATTTGATATACATAAAACGCGAATAAAATCAAAGAAACGTCAGTCACATCACTTCTTAAAATTATTGGTGACAGTTAAATAAAAAGTGCGCAATTTTTAATAGGTGGCGCTGTCTATAGCGACTACTAACGGGTTAATTTAAAAAAAATCTAATTGTCCGATTGATAAACTGTTTAATTCATTGGATTCACAAAAATCGCTTTTTTCATTTGGTACCTTATTTGTAATGATACGACTGATATTTCTATTTTATTTTCTAATTTTTCTAATTTATTTTCCTCATTTTAAATAAGTGTACGTTTTTTTGTTTTTCTTATTCTGTCGAAAAAATTTGGCAACAATTAAATTATGGATAAAATTAAAATGGCTAATTTATCAGAAATTAGAAGGTTATTATTTTCACATTTTAATTAATTGAAAAAAAAAAAAAAATAATTATAATAAAAAATTCGAAAATCGGTTTTCAAGGTGCATCAGGAGAGATAGTTACAAACCTCCATGCAAATGCGTGTAGCTCTGCGATCAGTCATTTTCCTAAAAAGCTCTGGATATACATACACAATGACACACACACACAAACATCTTATTTTATTATATGTATAGATTATTATTTTTAATAAAAGAGATTTAGATCTTTGATATTTGCATTATAATTTCAATTTTAGAAAATTAATTTTTTCTCTGCTAAGTTAAAATTTCCTAGAATTAAATTAATTATTATATTACAGGAATGAGATTAGGAAAAAGGCAAAAAAGCTGAAACTGCACGCAGAGGCAAGATGTTGAAATGAAATACTAGAATTATGATGACAAAATCTGTTATATTAGAGTAAAAAATGTTTTTTTTATCTTCAATCTATAAAAAATGAATAAATGATTAATGCTTTAGTATTAAATTAAGATTTATTTGATTAGCTGATGTCACAAATGTGCATCAGTAACACAAAAATCGCTGAGAAACTGAAACAAAAAGCTAGAAAGCAAAACTTGCAAAAAAGGATGAAATCAGTTGAAAAATCTCATCCCTGTATATTAAAAATTATTTATTTCCTAAAATTTGATGGAGATAAATTACCCTATTACCATACATAACAGAAATTCTAGAGTTATTAAATGTATCTATAAAATAAATTAATAAAAAAATAAAATGCATTCTATTTCTTATGAATAAAAAATCTAACAGATGGCACAACCACCGTCTGCCAAAGAGCCACCATAAAATTCAAGGCCACTTAACTGGCATTGGAAATTCTTCCAAATATACTTCTAAATACACACTTGCCAACCATCTCATTAATAAGCGTAAAATTGTTAAATACTTTATTTTTAGAGTAATTCTCTCCAAATGTTGTTACGATTAAATAAGAATAAAATCACTCTAAAAAAATGACAGGTATGAAAAAGAAGGTGGGTACTAAAAATTTTACATTTTATAATGAGATGGTTAGCAAGTATGTAAATATAAGATTTTGAGCATAAGCTTCAGCACAAAAAATTATTATAATTATTTTTAAATTTCTTTAAGGTAATGTGCATTTCAAGTGTGTTAGATTAGATTCTTGTAGTCGAAATCTCTTTCTCTAGCAGCCGAATGGATGCTTGACACAGTGTTGACCATTCAGATAGCACCCTACATCATATTCATATCATTTTGACAAAATTTAATTATAACTGGTCCCCGTTAGAGAAATATTATATAGATTCTACCATGTTGTAGAAATCTTAAAATTTGAATAGCTTCCAAAATTTCAAAGTTTAATGCTGAAATGTAACAGGGTTCCAGTAAGCAATATAAATACTATAGCAATGTAAAACTTGTTCTGGCTTTTTTAAGATGTCGTTTGTTCATGAAATGATGTCTGAACAGGCTAACAAACTAACCTACAGACAGATACCACTTCGATTTGGTAATTTTGGATTCCATCATGCTTTAAAACATGCAAAAACATCCAAAAATCGAAAATTTTCATGAAAACCATATAGTTCCCCCTACCTTATATAGGGTGACAGGGAACAGAAAATGTGTTGTATAATTTAGATTTTTTTTATTATTATTCATCAACTTTTCCAATGAATGTGAGAAATGCCAAGTTGGTTATCAGACAGGGTAGCTCAGTGGTAGAGCATCCGAGCATAAAGCGGAGGGCCCGGGTTTGATTCCCAGCTCTGGTATTTTTTCACATAGTTGGTATAAAAATCAACCTTCCACTCCAAATTATCTGAAATGTGTTGTATAAATATAAGCAGTTAAAAAATCTTTACATTAGACAGATGTAAAATAATAAATAATACATTGTGGACATCACAAAACTGCCTTCTATATCAGAGGTAGTCAAGCTTTTTATACCTACCACGCACTTTTGTATGTCTGTTAGTAGTAATATTCTCCAACCACCTACTGGCTTCACAAAAATGATGATTTATAAAATAAGGAAGTGACTTTAGCTTACAAAAAATCTATTAAACAGGCTTATAGCAAATTAAAGCACATGATAATAAAGCATTTTTCCATTTCAATTTTTTTTAAGAAGTCACAACCACACAACTTCCATTATCCCCTATTACACATATTATATGCATTTTTTGGAGATAATATGATCAGAAGACATAAAATTGACCTAACGAAGTGGAAACCTAAAATTTTTCCAGTAAACAAGTTAAAGAAAACATAAATTGAAACATCAATTTCCGAGATCTAAAATTAACCTACCTAACGACTGTTAATTTTCCTCTAATAATAACGCATACATGAGAAAGGATATCTAAAACTGATTTGCGTAAAATTTTTTAAGAAAATCGTTAGAGTCGTTTTTGAGATACCACTTTTAGCAGGTGCTCCCTCCCGCTCCCCGCTAGATCCGGGCCTGTGTGTTGGTTGCCTTGGAAACAGCTTATTTTCAATAAACTTCTATGGCAATGGTTTGGATCGGTTATTTTTTGAAATGCCAATTTACGAGATCTAAAATGAGCTACCTAATCAGGATGACTTAATTTTCGTTTAATAATCACGTAATACATGAGAAAGGATATCTAAAATGGATTTATGTAAGAATTTTCAAGAAAATTGTTAGAGTTGTTTTTGAGATACCCACTTTTAGCAAAACTTTGCATACTCAATTATTGACTGGAAAACAATAATTACACACAAAAGGATATTTAAAAGGGAACTCCCTTTTAAATATCCTTAATAAGACGAGTTTGAAAAAAATCCATGCAACCATTTTTAAAGGAACGCATTTGCGAGCCCTGAAATTGAGCTTTTATGCAGGACGTCTACAAATTTTCTTGAATTAATCAACTATATCATTTGAAAAGATATCTAACAGAGTGTTTATATAGAAACTTTGAAGAAAACTGTTCGAGCTGTTTTCGAGATACGGACTTACAGTCCCACTTCCGGTTTTTCCATTTTCACCAAAATTTGGAAAATTCATCTGTACACTAGACCTGTATCCATTGTGAAGTTTTGTAGTTCTATCTTTATTAGTTTCAGAAATATGATAGCCAGAAGATTCCCCACATACATACACACACACTGACCCATTGCCAAAAACTACATTTTTGGATTCAAGAGGCCTTAAAACGTGTAAATCAGGTGAAAACTCAATATTGAATTTTCGGACTTCCATTACCAATGGAAGTAAAAGAAAGTGTTTAAGAGCCCGCTTCACTTACCGTCACCGGAAGCCCGAGCCACTATTATTCTATGGGGAAATTTTTCTTTACAAATAACTCATTAACTAATACATATTTTTAAATTCTGCTTTCACATTCAGAAAATTCCCAGCTGTTCAATGGATGGACCTTTTTTAAAAAATTATTTTTTTAATTTCTAATATTTTGTTTTGAAGCTACAAAATACGAATTTTAAATATGTGAATTTTTTTCATTTTGCAATTTCAAAATAAAATATTAGAAATTAAAAAAATACATTTTTTAAAAAAGGTCCATCCATTTAACAGTTGGGACTTTTCTGAATGTGAAAGCAGAATTTAAAAATGTGTATTAGTTAATAAGTTAATTGTAAAGAAAATTTCCCCATAGAATAACATTGGCTCGGGCTTCCTGTGAAGGTGTTCACATATATTTGGTTAAATTTTAATTGAATTTTTAAATAAAATAAAATCTAATGATAAATGAATGCATTATTCTAATAAAAAAAATAATTAAATTTTAAGTGAGATATTATATTTACGTAATTTGTTCTTAAGCATTTAAAAAAAAAGAATTATTTTTAAATGTCGTTAAAAATTACACAATTTTAATTATACATACGACCTACACTATTTATTAACATAAAACAATAACACACATCATTCAGAAATCTAAATTGTATATCTTTTATATCTAAATCATAAATAAATGTTTATCTTTTTGAATAGAAAAGTACTTTATTTTATGGGATAAAAAGAAAATAAAAGAAATAATATCTAACGGAAATTCTGACATTAAACGTAATTATAAAAAAAGTGTTCTCAAATAGTCATAAAAAAAAGAAAACTCATTGTCAGAATTTATATTATTGCAACACCGGATATAATTTATTTTAAATTACCCAATATTAATGATTTCAGTTCATAATGGTCATTTTCTCTAGTCAAACGGTCGCTTGGCGTAAAAATTGGCGATTAAAAGGTTAATACAATTATAAACCGTCATTACAAATTCAAAAATTAACATTAGTTTAATATCTAAAACAAAGAACTGAAGTTGGCTTTCATTTTGGCGAAAATAATGATAATGCAGTCATATGACTTCCCTTCCAGATGGTTCTCCCGTGCGATCGAAAAGAGCAGACCCTCAGTTTTTGCTTTTTTCACGGTTTAGTAAAGACGTAGTTTTTTTTCGCTGCCCTCTCTCTCTCCCTTGTTCCTCGGAATTTTCTGGAGTTTGATTCCTGAACAATATTTTTTAAATACGAACCTGTATTGATTAATGATGTGAATCCTTTTAACAAATATAATAAAAGTGTGTTAAATTTTCAAGACTTGTAATTTTTGTTTAGCGGCACAACACTCCAAGGAACAACAAGATGAATTGATTCAAACAAATCATTTGTCGGTGATGGATTTCAATACTACAGATCTTGGTGCTCAAGGCCGATTTCCGAGAATGCATCGATGGAGAGAGAGAGGGGTGCACTGAATCATGTTTGTTTTATCGGAACTCTCGAATTTTTGTAGAGAGAGGCAGACTGAATTGATTTTCTCAGTACTGTAGAACTTCTTGTAATACACCTCTCCTGCTATATGATAATGGACAAACATTTTTAATTTCCGTAAGACAGCATTAAAAAAAAATATATACTCAGCTCTTCTGCTTATAAACAGAACTTTTTAGAAAGAGGCTGATTGGATTGTGCAGCCATGGAACGGCGCAACATGGTTTTCGGATAACGACTAAAGCGAACTTTTGTTAGAATCATGGGAGGTTCGTTTTTTTTTTTTTGCAAAGCACGGATTCGCCTCTCCTGATCTCGTCGATGCTGGATGGAGTGCTGATATAGAATGCTCATTGAGATCGTATCGGTGTTACAAGGTCCCTGCTCCCAAGGCGGAACCCTTCTATGTGTAATCAGCGGATCACTCACTGGCCAGGAATGCTTCATCTCCCCGTCCCTGAAGAGATCTCATTCCATAACATGACAAGGAGACAAATCTTCGAGCGTACTTTTCCGGAACATATAAATAGGTTTTATGTTTATAAAAATTCCGGATATCTCATACCTGCATGACTATAATCGTCCTAGGCTGCGGAGTTCTTACTGATAATGCATTTCATCTTGTGATACTTGTGGTTCATAATGATAAAATTAAGGGAAAATTTTGTGCACAGTGAATAAATTTACGCGCACTCGTACAGGAGAAAAGCCATATAAATGTGCATTTAGTTCAAATCTTCGAAATTTTTTTGTGTGAAAAACATACAGGAGAAAATACATACATATGTAAAAATTTTTTAAAAAGTGATAGTGTCTTTTCAAGATTTTGTGCACAGCGCGTGACAGATATACGCACTCATACAGGAGAAAAGCCGTGCGTGTGTGGATTCTTTATGAAGTGTTTTTTTTTTTTTCATACAACAAAAAGCCATGCACGTAAGCAATTTTTTTTTAGATAAAATCGTAGTCTTCGAACTATTGATAAACGATATAAACATTGCTACTCGGGTAAATTTTTAATAAAATATCTTTCAAAAGTGAGGTGATAATAAATATTAAAAAAAAAAAAAAAAAAGAAGAAAAGTAAGTAAATTTTTATTTGAAAGTTTCATAATTTGGAGGATATGATAAATTAGTTATTCAATAAATGACGGTTTATGAAGTAATTTCAATTTTAATATTTCATATTTTTAACTGCATAATACTTTATATATATATTTAAATATACATTTAGCTAAGTAGTTTTGCCGATTATTTTAAGTAATAGTTTGAGTCTATCGATTAAAAATAATAACAATAATTATGATATTAATTGTAAATTGAAATAAATAGGGCAAAACTGCTTGCTATGTTTGAAACTTTATTTATTCATATGTTTATTTTTCATAAACACAATTTTTCTCATTTATAGTGCATAATTATCACTACATTTTTACACAAATATTTATTTTATAATTCATGGCATGAACACAAATATTTATTTTATTATTGCATATATAGAGAGAGAGACTAAGTATTTTTGCTGAAATTTGTCATGCAATATTTTTATTGCTTTAAACATCAACTTAAAGTTTAATTAAAACAAATAAATAAATAAATCAGAGCAGCAGAAATGCTTGGTACAAATTCTAACATTTTTCATTCATAATATTGGTTTATTTCATTCATAATTCTTCATTTTCAATACATTTTATTTGATTTCACAATATTTTTATATTTTTACACAATATTTATCATTTGTATGCTCATCTATTTTTCTTTTTGGATAATAATATATGAGCATATAAAACTAAGTATTCTTGTTTATGAAAGTGGCATACAATACAATAAAATTATATGCCAAAATAATTAATAAATAAATAAATAAATAAATAAATAAATAAACAAGAATGCTTGGTATTAACAATTTTTGTTTTGTGTCACATAAAATATTTATTAGATAGTTTATTTACAATATTTTAATTTGGTTAGGCAAAATTGTTAATTATGGCGAAAGCCAAAACAGTCAACATTCAGTTAATGAATTTTGATGGGGAACCATCTTTAGTTGATTTTTTCTTTGACCAAGTGTCCACATATGCTAGGATAAATAGGCTGTCAGCTGAAGAAGCAGTGGCAGTCATGAAAGGAAAATTGTCTGGGGCGGCATTAAAATATTTAACACAATCCCCCCAGTTATATAAATCAAACGATTTAGACTTTCTTAAGGAGGAATTTAAAGCATTCTTTACTCCTATGAGTTCTACTCAAGCTCTAATTGAATTTAATAATCTGAATTTGCTCCCTCAGGAATCCATAAAAAATTTTTCTCATAGGTTAAGTATGCTAGCAAACATTATTTACAATAAAATTACGGATGATAACGCACTAGATAATATTAAATTTACAAGGTTTATTTCCTCCATTCCATCTAACATACGTATAAAAATCATGGAAGAGGGAATTTCGGATTATAAATTAGCTGTAAATTGCGCTCAAAAATTACAAGAGATTAACATGAATGAAAGTATTCTCCTCAAACAAAATGATAGTGTATTTGTCAACACTTTATCGGAAAAATTAATTGAACTAACGGAAAAAGTAGATGCTTTGTCCTTCGGACAAAAAGAAAAAAAAGAGGAAGTAAACAGTTTATCAGATTCACAAAATGCTCATGTTGGACGAAGTCGACACAATGATTATAAAAAAAATTTTAAAACACATAAGGCTAGGGGATCACAACAACAGGGTTTTCATAGTATTGTTTGTCAACTTTGCAACCGTAAAGGCCATGTAGCTATTAAATGTTATAAATGGCAAAGAAGCCAAACCCAAAACAACAATTTTTCGAGAGGAAGATTTTTCAGGAGAAATGACAACAATAGGCATTTAAACTTGACTCGAGATGTAGAGTAGCTGATGGCCTTGCATCTCAACTACACCAGACAACATCAACACCTAATCCTAATTTTGATTTGTCAAATCTAAGTGACACTATGAAACTATCTAGTACAAGAAAAGTAAATTCAATTGCCTCACAAACTGTGAATAAAATAAATATTGCTGATAACAAATACACACAAACTACAGAAATTCAAAATGAATATATTTTTAATGTAAATAAAATTTCACCTACACTACCCTTAATTGAAATTAACTTAGCTAAAAATGCTATCACCGGTTTAATCGATACAGGGAGTTCGATATCATTGCTTTCTGAAAGTACTTTTAAATCTTTAAAGGAGAAATTAACTTATAAACACTTGTCTTCACCAGTAACGATTAAGACTGTAAATTCAAACGTACAATTCTCCTCATGTATTCAAACTTCTTTCAAAATAAATAACACATTTTTCTCACAAAAATTTTTCATCGTTGACATCCCTAATGAATCAACGTTTCAGGCCATACTTGGATGGGACTTTATTCAACAAAATAATGTAATAATAGACTTGTATAAAAACAATATCAAACTTAAAGATATAATTATTCCCATTGCAAATACACTTGTAGAAGATGAAAACTTAAACAATTGTAGTGTCGCGAAAAATACTGAAACTCAGAAAAAAAATCAAAATCTTCCCCAAAAATGTAAACAAATGACAGTTAGGGCTTCTCAGAAAATATTTTTAGAACCTGAAGAGGAAACATTTATAGATGTGAATACAATTTTTTTGTCTGACAGGGACTATTTGTTTGAAAATACAGAAAATAATGCAAATATATTGTGTCTAGATTCAGTAATAAATAGTAGTACTTCAAAAATGCTTGATAATGATAATAATTGTAATAGAGGCCAATTTCAAATTTATGTTAAAAATCTAACTAAAGAAAGTATTCACATAAATAAAGGTACAAAAATGGGCACCCTAACAGAAATTGATGAAATTATTCCACAGGAAGCAGAAATTGATAAAAACAGTAAAATTGTTACTGATTCAACTACACAAATTTTGAATTACATTCAAGCTTCTGATGAAATATTAAATTTAAGAAGAAAGGAACTCTCTCCTTTGGATTTTGATGTCAAACATCTCCAAGGAGACCAAGAAAAGAAATTAAAGAATATTTTGTTAACAAATTTTGCAGCCTTTTCTAAATCTATGAAAACTTTAGGGCATACAGACAAAGTTATACCAAATTTAAAATTCATCACTGAATTCCCAATTAAAACATTACCTTTTCCAATACCACAATCATTACAACAAGAAGCTAAAAGTCAAATAAATCAACTTGTAGAAGCTGGAATTATTGAAAGAAATTGTTCAGAATGGGCTTGCCCCATTCTTTTAGTTAAAAAAAAAACTTGACGCAGAAGGTAAACAAAAATATAGAATTGCAATGGACCTTAGAATGCTTAATTCAATAATTCAGGGATCTTCATACCCTTTACCCAAAATACAAACAATTATTGCTGACTTATCAGCCTATAAGTACTTCACATGTTTAGATTTTCAACAGGCTTACCACCAGATTGCACTTCCTGAAGATTTACAAGATAAATTAACATTTACTTCTATGTTTGGTAGTTTTAAATACAAAAGACTATGCTTTGGATTAAAAAATGCTGCTTCTCAATATCAAGCTTTAATGGACACAATTATTGAGGAAATTGATTTAGAGGGAATACATGCCTATCAAGATGACCTCATTTTTGGCTCGAATAGCTTTGAGGAAACATGCACTAAATTAAGTAGAATCTTACAAATTTTGATAAAGTACAACTTAACTCTTGCACCTAACAAGTGCACTTTTCACAAAACTGATGTAAATTATCTTGGATTTCATATTCAAAATCATTGTATTTCCCCAATACAATCAAATATTGTCAAAATTAATTCTTTTCCTACACCGTCAACTAAAAGACAATTAAAAAAATTTATTGGTGTTGTAACATTTTATAAATCCCTTGTACCCAACTTTTCTAAACTAATACAACCTTTAATTGATCTGACTAAACCAAAATCAAAATTTCATTGGACTACTGAACATCAACAGATTTTTCACAAAATTCAAAAAATTTTCTTTGAATCACCAGTGGTCAGACTACCGGATTGGGATAGAGATTTCTACCTTAATACAGATGCTTCAAATATTTCCATTGCTGGGGTACTAATGCAGAAACATGATAATAAATTACTTCCAATAGCCTTCTTTTCTAAATCATTGAAGCCATCCGAAAAACGCTACCCTGCACTAAAACTGGAATTAATGGCTATCTACAAATCAATAATTGCATTTAAATACTATTTGTACAACAGAAAATTCACAATTTTATCTGACAGTGCTCCATTAAAAAGATACAAAAAAACAACTAATCCTACAGACCTTACCACAAAATGGTTAATGGAAATTTCAGAATATTCGTTTGATTTTGAACACATTCCTGGTTCATCAAATATTTTAGCAGATTATTTTTCGAGATGTGACTTCACTAACAATCAACAAGATTTGAACTCTAATCCTGAATTAATTTTTGAAAAACAACCTCTACCTGTAGTACGTGATAATAGTAATGTTGTTAATCACTTTAATGATAACAATTGTAACAAAATCAAACAACAATACACTAATTGCTTAATTTCTGGAGATTCAAATAATAAAGACCCACTTTTAGAAATCTCTAATAATACTTTTGTAAATGAACAAATAAAGGATCCTGTATTGTCAAAAATTTACACAGAAATTCTGAAGAAAGGTTTTTCAAGAAAATACCCAAACTATTTTATTCATCCAGACACAAAGGTACTGATGTATAAAAAGCAATGTCCCAATAGCTCAACATTCTCATATCTTATTATTGTTCCTAATTCGCTAAAAGCTAAGACATTAACAATTTCACATTTATCTCATTTTGGATTAAATAAAACATATAATTTCCTATCAAACAAATACTTTTGGAAAGGAATCTACACAGATACATTAAACTTTGTCGCTTCATGCACACGATGCCTGCAGGCTAAACATCATAACACTCTTCCAGCTCCATTACAACCTACATACACACCCACACATCCTGGACATACTATTAGTGTTGATTTAGTAGGACCATTTAATAATGGTCACTCAGTACTCACAGTGTTGGACATTTTCTCACGCCATATGGAACTTTATCCATTAAAGGATACATCAGCAGAAAAAATAGTTAAATGTTTGTTTAGTTATATTACCACCTTTGGTAGACCTTCAGTTATCCTCTCGGATCTTGGTCCTCAATTTACATCTAGTGTTTACAATTCTTTTAATAGTACTCTTGGTATAAAAATTACACATTCTTCTGTAGCACATCCACAATCAAACGCATTGTCCGAAAGGATCAATAAATCCATTAAATATTCAGTAAACATTTTAATGTCTGAAGGCCATACATTTGAAAACTCTTTGTTTATACATAAATCATTGTATAATGGCTCTAAACATTCATCTACTTTGTACTCACCTAACTTATTACATTTTGGAAGAGAAATTTCATTGATTTTTGACACTTTTGAGCAACAGATGAATCAACCTTTTCTCGACAAGAATATTGATACACATAAATTATTAGAAGATTTAAATAAAATTTACCTTAAAGCTTACTCTAACATAAAAGATAATCAAAATAAGAGATATCAACACTTTCACAGACATGCTAAATTAAGACCTGTTGCTGTACATGACATTGTTTATTTAAAATCCGTTGATAAGTTTAAACCAAAGTACACAGGACCTTTTATTGTTCTACAAAAACACTCACCGGTTTCATTCACAATTAAAAGACTACAAGCGCCTGATAGATTGTCATTTAGAGTCCATATTGACAGACTTATTATTGCACCACCTAGATACAGCCACTTACTTGATGAAGCAAGTCCTAATAGAAATGTTAATTATAATTCAAGACAAAGCCACAATTATAATTTAAGAAACAAGAATTAAATTTTAATATCATATTATGTAATGCTTTACAAAAACTTGTGCATTATATGAAAGGATCCTGATGCATAGGTTTCTTTTTATGTTTATTTATTTTTTGTTATGTCATTCATTGTATGCAGGCAATTGGCTGGACCAATGTATACTCTGCATTTTTTTTTTCTCTTTCTTATTTTTTTAATTACAATGGATGACACAACACTATGTGAAATATTACATAATTTTTCTCTTTTCTAGTTCTTACTATTACTGTTTTCTTAACATCAAAATTTAACAAAATTTATTATAATTCAAAAAAAAAAAAAAAATCTTGTTTAATAATATTTACATTTTGATAGATATTAATATATCATAAGTTTAACAGATGATTACAATACTGTTTATTGACATACTCTACACAAAACTTTTCAATAGTGCAATGACTTAAAGTTAAAATCTCAAAATTCGAATATGTGGCAATTACCTTATTATTATTGTTATTATGATATGTTATTTTTTGAATTGCTTCATTGGGTTTAGTGAGTTGTTTTGGTAGTCTTTATCTCATCACACTAAATTTTGATAGTACTAAGAATTTTGATTAAATATTTTTTTTCAATTTTTAATTTTACCCTCTATGATAATGCTAACTCGTTCAAAATTTACCCGGGAGAGTAGCATTTCATTGTGATGAGACCCCCCCCACACTTCTTTTGAAAATTGTTTAATACAATTCAATTGATATATATATACCCAGTTTTGCGAGGTGTCCCTACAGAAGTCTTTGACTTTGATGGGGGACGGAGGCCTGTCCCTAACAGGTCAGGTCTTTATACACGCCCTATCCCGCTAGGACAATGGCCATAAGCCAAAGTCGATATACTTGTTGCTACATACAAGATTAGGGGGAGATATTTTTTTTTGACTGTCCAATGGGCGTCGTTTTTGAATCTCTCCTGTGTGGAATTGCACGAACAAATTTTTCACTTTTGTGATATTTTCTATTATTTGTATATACATTTATATATTTTTTTTTCCTCTCATTTTATGTTCATTTTTTAATTTACTTGTACTCATGTGTTGTTTTTTTTCTATGTTTAACATTGATGTTATTTGATATGTTGCAGTATTATATGCACATTCAGTATTGTTTACAGTGTAATATGAAATAACTTTAAAGTATAACATCATATTTCTATACACATATAAGAACATTGAAAAGAAAATTTTTATAAAAAAATAAAAATGAACAGTATTATTTTGAAAGCTTTCTTGACGATTAAATCTGTATCCAGACTCTAAAAGAAAACAGAACTCTTCAAATGTGGTGCCCACAATGATATTTAGAATGATGCAAATTCGTCATATGCCAATATGTTTCATGATGAAACAAATTTATAATGTGCATACGTATATTTACAATTGAATATTGCATTGATATACATTTTTTTTTTTGGACTTATGCAGGTTTCTTGTATTATTTGTTTTTCATTGTGATTATGTGACATACTAGGGAGTGAGAGAGATTTTTTTTTATTTTTCTGGGTCGCCGGGAGAAATATGTGAAGGTGTTCACATATATTTGGTTAAATTTTAATTGAATTTTTAAATAAAATAAAATCTAATGATAAATGAATGCATTATTCTAATAAAAAAAATAATTAAATTTTAAGTGAGATATTATATTTACGTAATTTGTTCTTAAGCATTTAAAAAAAAGAATTATTTTTAAATGTCGTTAAAAATTACACAATTTTAATTATACATACGACCTACACTATTTATTAACATAAAACAATAACACACATCATTCAGAAATCTAAATTGTATATCTTTTATATCTAAATCATAAATAAATGTTTATCTTTTTGAATAGAAAAGTACTTTATTTTATGGGATAAAAAGAAAATAAAAGAAATAATATCTAACGGAAATTCTGACATTAAACGTAATTATAAAAAAAGTGTTCTCAAATAGTCATAAAAAAAAAGAAAACTCATTGTCAGAATTTATATTATTGCAACACCGGATATAATTTATTTTAAATTACCCAATATTAATGATTTCAGTTCATAACGGTCATTTTCTCTAGTCAAACGGTCGCTTTGCGTAAAAATTGGCGATTAAAAGGTTAATACAATTATAAACCGTCATTACAAATTCAAAAATTAACATTAGTTTAATATCTAAAACAAAGAACTGAAGTTGGCTTTCATTTTGGCGAAAATAATGATAATGCAGTCATATGACTTCCCTTCCAGATGGTTCTCCCGTGCGATCGAAAAGAGCAGACCCTCAGTTTTTGCTTTTTTCACGGTTTAGTAAAGACGTAGTTTTTTTTCGCTGCCCTCTCTCTCTCCCTTGTTCCTCGGAATTTTCTGGAGTTTGATTCCTGAACAATATTTTTTAAATACGAACCTGTATTGATTAATGATGTGAATCCTTTTAACAAATATAATAAAAGTGTGTTAAATTTTCAAGACTTGTAATTTTTGCTAAGCGGCACAACACTCCAAGGAACAACAAGATGAATTGATTCAAACAAATCATTTGTCGGTGATGGATTTCAATACTACACTTCCGGCGACGGTAAGTGAAGAGGGCCGTTAAGTATCAGACATAATCTCTATTGCACATCATAAAAGTTGGAATGTGGACAGTAGGGACAGAGTTGACTATCATTGTTCTATATTATCCTATAAAACACCACCAGTTACTGGTTACAATCCAGTTTAACTTACAACAAAGATTTTTGATATGCAGTTTTTCATAATGGGCCTTTTGCATATTACCTTTGCTGTGCCGTAAAATACCTCAAAAGTAACCCCTCCTCAATGAAATGGCCACCTGCTATACACAGGAATTTTATTTGTTCTGAAAATACCAAATGAGTCCCCCCTTACACTCAGTGGTAGACACTATTTGAATAAGAGACAGTTTTTTACATTATTTCTTTTATAACATTTACTTTGAATATTGGTTTGTTTTACAATAAATCGGACACAGTGATTATTTGAAAATAGAAAAAGGAAGCGTCTTACAATAGTGGCAAATTTTTAAGAACAGTTTAATGGAAGGAAGAGAAATGCTTTTTCAATTAGTTGATTGTTGGATAACCAAGAGTTTATTGTATTTTTTTTTTTTTTTTTTTATCACTGCAACATAAATGTTTTTAAATCATTTTTTATGCCACTTAATTTTAACAGAAAAATACATATAAATTTCTACATTTTTAAAATTAGAACTGCTTAACTGTCCCCCTTCCCAAATATATTATGATTTTCTTTGAAGATTGAGTGGGTGCTTGAATAGTAGCTTGAAGACAGAATGAAAGCTGCGATATAGCCTGTCTATACAGGGTGACAAGAAATAACTTGGACGAAGTTTCAAACCAAATATCTGTAACTACCACTATCGCAAACTCATTTTAGAAAATGTTGTCTTACCTTGGTCGCAAAAGTTTTTTAGAAACAAAAGATGGACCTTCCAACAGGATTCCGCACCTGCACACAGAGCTAAAGGCACTCAAGATTGGTGCAAAACAAATTTTCCTGTCTTCATTGGAGCTCAAGATTGGCCACCATATTCCCCAGATTTGAACCCAATGGATTATTCTGTTTGATCCATCTTGGACACAAAGGTATGTGCTAAACCTCATAAAACTTTGGCATCCCTAAAGGAATTTTTATGCAGGGAATGGGATAAAATATCAGTAAGTGAGTTGCGGCCCATAGACGAAAATTTTATGACACGTTTGAAGTTCTGTATTAAGGCTATAGGTAGCCACTTTGAAAATTTGTAAATATAATAGACAAAATAATGTATTCATATTTATTGAAGTTTGGTCATAATATTTTCATTAGCATTAAAGTTCTAATGTATCATGTGTGTCCAAGTTATTTCTTGTCACCCTGTAAACGGAAGAAAGCATGGCATAACAGTGCCCTTTGTTGGGTGATTTGCATCCAAAATTGATAGGCACTCATTTAAAGTGCAACTAATTGTAAACTTTTATGAAATTCTGTTCTTGAGCTAGAGCTGCCACACCATTTTTACACAGATAAAGATTTGTCTAAAAATGACCAAATCCTATTCAAGACAGCTCAAAAAGTGCAAATAACATTGAAAATTTGTACGAATTCAAAATAGAAGAAAGTAAAAATTTCTTGCCTAAACTTTTGCTGTAATTATCTCTTAGGATGGGACTATTTTCTGAAAAGAAAATACATATTACAAAAAATAAATAAAAACAGGCAACTCGTTGTAAAAAAAATCGTCTTTTGAATTCGTATTAAGCAGTTCATTTATGCTGAACACCAAAGAAAAATATATATACAGTCAAACCTTGTTAATGTGAACACGCTCAATATAAGTTACTTAACACGAACTGTTTCCACAATCCCCATCGAAATGAAGATTAGTTTCTGAGTCACTGATAGCATGAATTACTGATAACATGAACAAATTTTTTATTCCCCTTCAGATTCATGTTAATGAGGTTTGAATGTATATAGTATATACACACATATATATATATATATTTTTTTTTACCTGCACAAAATTATAAATACAGCTATATAAGTATATTAATAAGAAATTACAAAAGATTAAGTTTTATATAAAAATAGTGCATAAAAAAAAAAAAAAAAAAAATACCAGCTGAATAACTAAGGAATAAAAATAAACAAGATAGAGTACTATACCTTGTAGAGGGCTTTCCAATCATTCATTGATGCCTGGGCCAGCTTCATGCGAACAAATATTTTCTGGGTAAGTTAAAAAAAAAATAATAATAATAATAACGGATATTTTGATTTGTTTATAAAATAAACATGCATATAAAAGAATGAAACACAATGCAACCCCATTTTTACATTTTCCAAAGGAATTGTCCTTTCATAAACGGGACTGGTTGATAGGCATCCAAATTGAATCAACATAATTTATATCGTCATGCCTATCCTATATATTGAGTTCTGTGCTATAAAAGCTGAGATATAGCCTTCCCTTGAATAGGGAAAATTGCAGCATAGTAGCACCCACCTGCTGAGCAATGTATCCCATAGTCCAATTAACAACCATTTAGGACACGGTCCAACCATGGTACATCTGATACAAAGCCCACAAAATTTTGACACAGATATTTTCTAAAAATGGCCAAATCATGTTCAGGATATCTCAAAACCTGTAAATCTATTGTAAACCAAAGAACAAAAGTTTTCGTAAATCCAATCCCTAAATAGAAGAAAGTGACAAGTCCAAAGTTTCTACTGCAAACCATATTGATTGACTAATACAAAAAACAACTTAGTCCTACGTACATTTACCTATTTTTAATAAAAAGGACACACTCAGTAATTTGAAAGATATGGTTAACGTGCACTATAATAGTATAAAATTTTATAAAATTTTTAATATTTGATTTTAAGAACCTTAACACTGCTTAGGAGAATAACCCTTCTGCTTTAGTCTAACGCTCTTTTATCATTTATCTTTTGGCAACAGGAGTGAGTATTTTTTATTTTTTTTTATTTTAAGGTTCTTTGATGAATACAAGTGAGTACATTTTAATTTTTCAAAGTGTTGATATTTTGTTTCAATACTGACACTATTCTTTGCTATTGAAATGGTCAAAATTTCAGCCACTGAATGATGCTAGTTTGAGTTATTGTAGATATCACTGACATGGGAGGTCATGTTGTAACCAAAATTGGAGATGCACATTATAATAACACTAAATATAAAACTTCAACATTTTACATCTGGCTGCAATTTGAAGTGGATACACAAACACATTCAGATAAACTATTGTGGGCTGAAAACAAATATTATTTTACTACTTTCAGATTTTTAATAATATTAAATAGAAAGAAGAAGCTGTCTTTAAGCGTGTACAATACCTAACCTCGCTGATAACTGAAGCCCATGTTATTCTATCAAGAAATATGTTTCCAGAATAACGCATTACCTAATATACTTTTTACTTTCTCTCACCCATAGGGTCGAGAAAGTATTGTTTTAGGGTCAAATTTTCGAATGTGAGTTTTTGTTATATTGACATGTTCTGAGGTCCCCTGAATACAAAAATCATGTTTTTAGCAAATAGTCTGTGTGTATGTCTGTTATCAGCATATCTCAAGAACAAATAGTAGCAGAAATTCCAAACTCCGTATGCTAAATGTGTATCCTATAGGGATGCTACACTAAGCTTTTCGTTGAAATGAAGCAAATGGTTTGTGTACAGGGACACTCAAAAGTATTCAAATACATTACGTCTAGGGGGGAAATTGCAGGTAAGTAGAGTTTAACATCTATAGACTGCACTAAACAAAATAAAACGAATACAATTTTTTTTTTTTTTTTTGTAATAGAAATAGTCGACTGGGAAAAAATTTTTGTGTATGTAGGAGTCCCCCCCAGGGGAGTCAATTTTCATGATGGGCATCTTTCAAAAGAGCTCGCCAATACCTTTAAAATGAATGGTTGAACCATCAATCTGCAATAATTTAAAATTAAGTTATCGATTTTTTTCATTTTTAACAAAAAAAAAAAAAAAAAAAAAAAAAATGTAATATTGAGAATAAATTCACTTCTTTTTTTTTTATATTTAGTGTTATAGTACTTCTCTAATATGGAAACCGTGTGCATTATCATGGAAGATAATTTTTTTAAATAATAATTTCAATAAATTATTATTTTTTTTTTACTGATTGAATTTGTATAGGAAAATATAGAAGAAAGTTGTGTGGTGGCCACAACACACTAGTTATTTGTTGTTAGTGGATATGCTTTACTAATAATATTTTACCATTTCCAGGAAAGCTGTTCGGGAATTAAAATAAATTCCTCATAGAGATATGGTAAATAATGTATGTTTTCAACTAAATATTCATCGCTTGTTTTTTGTACATTAATGAAACGGGGGATTGAGGGGGGCGGTAGCCCCCCTCACACAGAACTAATTATCATATAAAACTATTCCAAAGCCTAATTTGAATTGTTTAACATAGGTTTACACAACAGTACTCGTTATCTTACCCCTAATCTCCAACCTGTATTTATAGTATTAAATTTCAGGGTAGGAAAAAGTAGTGTGAGTGACACACCAAATTATTTAAATTCAGTTTTTACATCCAGAGAATTCACAATCGTTCAATTGGTACTCATTTTGAAAAAAATTTAATGTTTAATGTTTAATAAGCTAAAAAATGTGAAAAATGAACTTAATTATTTTTTTGTATTTTAAAACTCAAAAATGAAATACTAAAAATTTAACAAATCAATTTTTGGAAAACAAATGTTGATTAAATGGTTGTGAATTTTCTGAATGGGAAAAACGGAATTGTAATTCTGAAAACAAATTTCCTCATAAAATAACATGGGTTTTGGTTGTCAGTGAGGTTAGGTGTTGTACACTCTTAAGACAATGCCTCAATAAAAGTATTTTTTTTTAACAATTAAACATTACTTCTGCTCTTTAGCACTGCCTAATTTAAAAATCTAAACTGCAATATATATATATATATATATATATATACATATTTTTTTAATTACTTTCAGAGTTTTAATACATATTAGTGAAAAAGGAAAACAAAGTTATCTTTAATATTCAACAACACCTTACTAAAATATTTTTTTTTAGTTGATTAATATTTTTTCTTCCCTAAAGGGGTAAAATATTTAAAAAAAAATTATTGCCAAAATTTTATTTTATTTTTAAATTTTTTAATAATAATAAGAAAAAGTTGTCTTAAAAAAAAAAAAAAAAAAAAAAAAAAAAAAAAACTAGCATGCTGTGGCCGCCACATGACTTTCTTCTAAATTTTCTTATACAAATTCATGCAGTACAAATTATTTATTAAAACTATCTACCATAACAAAACAGATGATTTTCATCTTAGAGAAAGCTAACACTAAACATCCAAAGGTAGACAGTTTTATTGTCCATAAAAACATCTTTAAAAATGCATTTTTATAATGGTTATCTCACATATCAAGTTTTGTACAGTTATTGCCATACATGTTGAGATATAGCCATCCCATTCTCCGGCAGTGAGAGTCCCATTCCCCAATATGCATCCAAATTGAATCAACATATTGTCTCACAATAGCCTTCTACATATCAAGTTTTATCTGATTATACACAACAGAACCTGAGATACAGCCTTCCCTTAAACTGCGGAAATCGCTCTATAGCATCACCACCTGGTAACTGATTTGCACCAAAAGTTGTCAGGCTCTAATATATGTGAAGGTGCATCTACATTTAAATTTATATGTAATTATGTGCAGTAGTTCTTGAGTCACCACAAAATTTTTGTTACACACAAACAGACACCAATTTTCTAAAAATGGTCAAATCATGTTCTGGAACTCTCAAAATGTGTCCATCCATTGAAAACCGGAAGTTGAAAAATTTTACGAATCCAATACTTTCTTTTATTGAATACAGAAGAAAATCAAAAGAAAAAAAGCATTGAAAAAAATAAAAAATAGGTGTAAAATGCAACAAGTGTAGTGCATTAGTATTAGAGTGATATTTCTGCACTATAACTAATACAATTTTGGAATAATAATGAAGGTTCAATCTAATACATACATTTATGTATAAATGTCGTGAAAAAATTAGTCACATTACAGATATTACTAAAGTAGGAGGTCATCAAAAAAGGAAGTGCACAGCTGTATGTCAGTACAGTCCCAAATTGTAACATTTGACAACTACATATTTTTGAGTTATGATAATAGGGGTCATCAAAAAAGGAAGTGCACAGCTGTATGTCAGTACAGTCCCAAATTGTAACATTTGACAAACTACATATTTTTGAGTTATGATATATGAAATGACACACATTTTGTTTTCTGTGATCAGAATTTTTACTTTACTTTGAAAAAGGAAGTAAAATTAGTATATCTGCAGATAAGGTGCATCACTCGTTACTCAGCTGATCATTTTTATTTATGCCACATTATTTAAAATAATTATATATATATATGATCAACTCGCTACTAAAAAAATACGTTTCTGAGAGGGGCTACCGCCCCCTTAACCGTGCGTTGTGTCTGTCTATATTTATCTGTATATATGCGTATATATTTATTTCCTTGTAACTCATAACCTTTTGTTAACTTCTTGTAACTTATAAATTCTTCTACCCAATTTCATGACCAATGACTGCCTAATAAATTATAATTATTTTGGGTTACTCTGTAAGAAAATTATCGATTCTATGTCAATCATTTTTTTTTACAGAAACCATGCTTTAAACATTCTAATAACATATGTTTATTTCATAATATTTAATGAAGTGTAACCCTATTAAAATGCACCTATCAGAAATACCGCCTATAGACCATAATGTTACAAAATTCTTTTATTTGTTCCTGTACATGAGCCATAGTTATTATATACACCTAATTCATTGTAAGTCAATATTTAAACCAAATTTAACCTAATATGGATGATGACACAGGTCTGCCAAAATCGCACTTTTCCATTTTTATTCATGCTGCTTTGGGTGTCTCTAATGTGGCTAGACATGCTGAAATCAGAAATGCTTGTTTTTTCTTCCTATCACGTAAGGTTTTTTCACAAAGTTAGGATGAAGATTGGAAGAGTTCATGCAAAGCCTACAACAAATTTGAAACTCTTTATGTATAAAACCCTTTAAAATAGGTTGTTGTTTATACATTATCTTTTAAATGACTTTTTTACATCGTAGCTCCATTTAGAGCTTTTTTCCTACTGCACTGCTTAGGAGGCTTAAGGGGAGGAAGGGGGATTCTATATACAGCATCCAACAATAATCTGTCAGCATGTTAACACTCCATCTTCCCTGACACCTCCTCTACATTTCTCTGATGTCTTGACGAAATAACTCTTCGTTCTTCACTCATATCACCTAGATTTTCCGGGAAATAACTTAGATGGAAGTTCAAAGAATGGAGCTTTAAGCTCAAAAAATCTGATTTTTTAGAAAAATGGTACATGATGGAAATTTTTGAGTAGTTTTTCCTTAAACAACATTCAAAAATACAGAAAAATGCATCACAAAGAAAAAAATTTCATCGTAGAGCTGTGTTACAGAATGTCACTGGAATTCTTGTGTGTGGTCCTGTAAATAAATTATTTAGTCTACACAAAATTTTTGTCTAGAGAAAACATGCTTTTAAGCATCTTAATAATATATACTAATTCCAGTATGTTGAATGTAGCATAATGAATATTGACATAATTTGGAGGATTGTGTGAGATGGAAGCCTTTTTATAAGGTCTTCTACATTAATTACTGCCTGAGCACATATTTTCTACAGAAAGCATGCTTTAAAGCATCTTAATAATGTATTTTAATTTCATTTTGTAAAATGCAGTGTACCATGTTGCATTTAAATCAAAATCTGCCAATTACTGTCATGATAAGAAAAACTTTGGTGTATCCCTGTACACGAAGAATTAGCAATACGTACACCAAAAATCGTACAGCTGTTTCTGTATAGCCCCTAAATATGTGTACCAATTTGCAAGTCAATTGAGAGATTTTTGCAGCTGCTATTGCAATACATACAAATTCCGTCCATAGGCCGTAATGATAAGAAAAACTTTGGTGTGTCCTTGTACACGAACTACAAATAGAATACACACTAAAAACTACACAGCTGATAATGTGCGGCTCATGAACATATGTACCAAATTGCAAGTCAATAGGGTGATTTTTGCAGCCACTATCACGAGACAAACAGACTAAAGCATTTTTAGTCCACACTTTCCACATGGAGGCTTCCATTGTTGTTTCTGCCAATTACACTGCTCTGAAAAAAAATTTCGAGTTCTGATACCATACCATTTTTGCTGATTCTTATGTAAAATGACCTCCTGAATCTGAATAGGACTCCCATTTTGCCCAGTCACCCACCATTTCCTAGAAACACCACCCCCTTTCTCAATTTTTTTACCTGTTCTATAATTTTATGACCATGAATTTGATTTGATGAATGAAAAAAAATTAATTTAACACCTACAAACAAAAAACATAGATAAAGTTTAAAAAATAACATTAATAACAGATTAAAAAAATATAAGATATACAATACATAATTTCAGTGGCAAATCCCCCCCCCCCAAAAAAAAAAAAATTTTCCCTTGTCACAAATGTCCATGTTTTACAATTTTCCAACTCTGTATCCCTTCAGAAGATATGCAACAGTTAAAATAATACTCCCCCCTCCTAAAAATCAAATTTATAGCCATAAAATCACCGAAAAATGATAAAAATAGGTTGGCGTTCCTAAAAAACTGTGGGTGATAGGGCAAAATGGGCATCTTATTTGGATTCAGGAGGTCATTTTACATAAAAATAGGCTGAAATGGTGTCAGAATCGATTTTTATGCCGAGCAGTGCTATTGACATACAAGGTTAAGTCAAGTCGAGAGTAATTAAGAAATGCTTACAGGCACGTACTGGATGTGTTTCAAACTGTTCTGGAGAGCATCGAGAATTTCACAATTCTTGCTCTGCATGAAGAACTGGATGGCTGTTTGGCGCTCTTCGATGACTGATATATCATTCGTTGGATGAAGAAACCACCGTCTACAGGGAAAATTCAACAATTAATACCAGGCATGAGAGTGCAGAAAATTAAAAAAAGAGGAAACAGGCGTATTCATAAAATTAATTTTAAAAGAAAAGTAACGCGCAAGGGGAAAACTATCCAAATATATGTTCATGGTTCGTACACATTTCTGATAAAGAAAAGTAAGCAGTTTTTAAGGACTTTTTAAGGACCTCCAAAAGATTTTTTAAGGACTACGTAAAATAATAATTTATACATTATGTATTCATATATATATATATAATTCCCCCCCCCCTCCCCCAATGTACCTATATATAGAGAGAGAGGGGGAAAGAGCACTGTTAACTAACATTACAGTCTAACACAAAATATAAAATAAAATTTCATAAGTTCAAATACAAATTCAAAACGGAAAATTGAGAAACAATCTTTTTTAATTCATAAAAAAAATAATAATAATAATAATAATAATAAATTTTTCAGTTACTTACCAGATGATTCTGGAAAGTTGTTTAATTCAGTAAAGTTGAAAACATATCTTATTTTTTATGTATAGTTCAAATGTTAAAGGAAAAAAAGAAAAAAAAAGAATAGTTGATGAAGTTGAAACTAGTGGAACATAAGGCATGCAGGACAGTACAAAAACAATTGAAAGTAAAAAGGAAAATGATATTTTTTATATACATAAACTTTTTCCTGCTTAAATGTCCCTCCCCCTTCTCATCCCCAACACAGATGTTGCCATCTCGGTGGCATAAACTGCGAATTTTCGATTGCCTCCACAAACAAATCTTGAATCCATACAAAAATTGCAGCATTAAAAAAAAAAAATAGTTTGATGTGGCTATTATAGCATAGACTTTCTTCTATATACAGTGAAATACGTTTAACACGAAAACGCTTAACATGAAAAATCGGTTAACACGAAATGATATAGCGGTCCGGACAGTATACTATGCTATTTAATACGTTTTTCTTCTTTTAACACGAAACAAAAATCGTTTAACACGAAAAAAATTTGCTTTCGGTCTTCAGTGGCATGTTTCCCACAACAGGGATGCCAACATTTTAATTTATTTCAAAGCATTTTTAGATCTGCTTTTATTTCCATACCACTTTTTTCTAAGAGTAATTTTTTTTTTTTTTTTTAAATCGTAGTTACATATTGAAGGAAAGTAGTCTATAAATAAAGTGGTGTGAATAAAGGTGGAGCTAAAACTGCTGCGGATTAAATTAAAATGTTAGCAACTATGCTACATTATGTTGCCTTTGATGATCATGTGTTTACAGCACCGACAACGAGATTTTTGACATCGTTCATCATTAAAATGATTCCATTTATGCAAATTTTAATGACGAATCTGGCAACTGAATCAATGATTCAGTTCCTATCTCATCTGCTTCAGAAATTAAGAAAATAATGAGTATCCGCAGTTATTTAGATGAGCATTAAAATTCAGAAATGAATAAAACAATGTATAATCTCGATCAATTTTTGAACAATATGGTGCTGAAAAAGACAGTAAAAGATATCTGATCCCCCCCCCCCCCCCAAAAAAAAATAATAATAATAATGATAATAATAATATGTGTACTTGATGATTGTCCTAATGGATGTGAGTTAGTAGTAATTTTACAGGAAATGGAAATAATAACTGATGATATGGAAAACATTGGCCAGTTTTATACTTTTTTTACGAATCTTTTTACACGAAATTCTTTTAACACGAAAAAATATTTCTGTCCCCTCAGTTTCGTGTTAAACGTTTTTCACTGTATCTTATAAAATTCATGCAATACCAAATTATTTATTACATTATTATTCACTTAAATTATTTTCCCATCATGAATGCAGACGCGACTTTTCCTGACAAGTGCGGACGATTTTTAAATATAACATCAAATGCCGAAAGCACATAGTCAGTTTTGTACCAACATCAGATAAAAAAGCATTTTTTTAAGTTTTTCTTTATTCCATTAAAATTGAAAAATTGATAACTTTATTTTAAAATTTAACAAATCCATGGCTCAACCATTCGCTTTAATGGTACTGACAAGCTCTTTCGAAGGATTCTCATATAGAAAATTCACATCCCAGGTGTAAGGAAGGGTATTTCTGGAGCAATGCTCCTAGAAGTTTGAACTTTTTTTCCCTAGTCTACAACTGGTATAATCAATAATTCATATTAATTTCACAATCAGCGTTAAAAATATCTCTCATTATGTATATTTATCCAAAATTTTGTTCTACACTGCCCTGTTAAAAATTTAGGGGAATAAAAGGATGTCAGCGCCACCTGTTGAGTGATTGATCCTCAAATATAATAAGCACCAATTTAGGAAAAGGTCCAACTAAATATCAAGTTTGGTTAAATTTCGTACATTAGTTTGTGAGATACAGCGTCGACAAAATTTGCGATACATGGACACAGACATTTTCTAAAAATAATTAAATCGTGTTCAGGACATCACAAACCGGTTAAATCCGTCGGAAAACGGAGATTGAAAATTTTTATGAATTCAATTTTTATATATAGTGAGCGAAGAAATTAAAAAAAAAAGAAAAAAAAAATAAGTACGCTGAAAAAAATCTGGTGTGTAACAAACAGACAACTTTTAATACTTACTATTACACATAAATTCGTTTTAAAGATTGTGCGGTCAGAAGGCATAAAATATACCTAAGTAATCAGACGTTTGTAGCAACTAATTAATTAGCACAAATGCTGGAAAGACATCTGAGTAAGAGAATTAATAGCACGTGTTCAAAGAAAATCGGCAGAGCTGTTTTTTGAAGCACATATTTCTTAAATTGTATATTGACCTATTTAATCTGGAAGCCTATCATTTTTTCTAAAGTAATATCAGGTATTAATGAAAAAAAGACACCTAAAATGAAATGTTTTTTTTTTTTTTTTTTTTTTTTTTAACGATTTGTTTTTAAGACACCATTGCTGTAATCCCATTTTCAGTTTTTCCACAAATCTTTGCAAATTCATCTCTTTATCAGAAATACACAATTACATATGAAAGAATATCTAAAAGAATGTTAATATGGCGAATTTGAAGAAAATCCGTAGAACTGTTTTTTATGAAACCACTTACAAGATGTAAAACTGACCAATTTATTGAAGATATCTGTCAATTTTCCTAAAGTAACCAACGGATATATATATATATATTTTTTTTTTTTTTTTTTTAATCCGGCAATTGACGTTTTCTGACCATGCCTGTTAATCAAGGTTTTACTGTATTTATAAATCAGGTGAAAACTCTATATTGAAAATTTTGACCGAATACATTATTTCCATTACTTACGATAGTTGCGTAGTAGAAGTGAAAATCTAGATAATTCAGCGTATTGAAATTCCAGCTATATTCTAAGTCAATAGAAATACTAAAGTATGAGACCAATATCTTGGTTTACTTACCAATCAAAAAGTTTTCTAAATAATTTTGGCCCCACTAGAGACTTGGGGGATTGGTTTGAGACTGATTTATATACCTAAAGTTTATATTTTTAATGACCTCATATTTGTATTTAAAATATGAACGTAATTTTTAAAAATAATTCTTAACATGCGTGTTTATCTTTTTTTTTTTTTTTTTTTTTTTTAAATATCTCTCTAAACAGAGGATTAACTTATACACGAGTATTTACGGTTATATTACTAGGCGAAATTACTTCAAGAACTCAAGTAACATGGTTTTGGGGGTTAAGGATGATAATATACTCATGGATCTAAGCTTGGGTAAAATGCCTTATGTTTAGGTCTTTCTAAAGGATCCTAGCCCGTATTTCTAAGAGTTTCAGAAGAGGAAAAAAATATATATAATGAATATATAATGATATAATATAATATATAATGAAAATTGAAAAGCACCTAGTCAGATATATGCTTTTTCTTTCCTCCCCTTCCTCATCACATATTATTTGTTTAGTCCTCAAGTAAATAAAAAAGATTATTCTTTTTTACCAAATCATTTTTCTTGTAGAACGTCTTTTTAGTAGTCCATGAAAAGCAGACGATTTTTATGTTTTTCCAACTTTGTTGCTAAGCTGTTACCTGTTTTAGATTTATTATCGTTCCAAATATAAAATTGTCAGTTCAAAAAACGAATTTCCTTTTTTTTTTTTTTTTTTTTTTTTTTTAAGTTTTAAATACTATAAGAGAAAAATAAGTACTTTTTAAGGTACAAGTATAAAAAGTAAGGAGTTTTTAAGGACCTAAATCAGATATAAAAAGTAAGGAGTTTTTAAGGACTTCCTAGATTTTTTAAGGACTTTTTAAGCACCTGTACGAACCATGATGTTCAAAAAATTTATTTTAAATGAAAAATAATGCTCACAGGAAAAACTATACAAAATATTTTAAAAGTGACAAATTAAACTAAAAGAATAATGCACATCAACACAATAAAACATGTGTTAAAAAAAAAAAAAAAGCTAGCAATCAACATTTAATCATTGGCTGGTGGTGGAAACTGGGAAAAGGAGGGGGGTAAAAAGTAGTTCATGAGAGAAATATTAAACACAATTCTACTTTTTTATGGGCTCTAGAATATCATAAAGTAAGTTTAAAATTAATATAATATTGTAAATGGATAAATATTCAAAAATAAAAGGCTTTCAGCAGAATGTTTGATCAGCAATGGTTAGAGATGAAAAAGGGAGAGGGGGGGGAGGACAAAAAAAATTACATGAGTGAGAAATATTGAATAATTCTGTTCTTTTATATGTTATAGAATCTGATAAAGCATGTTTAAAATGAATATTGACATTAATATTTTGGATGGAAAAAGATTGAGAATCTATAGTTTTTCGTGGAGCGTTTGAACACTGATCGTTATTGGAGTTTGATTTTAACAAAATAAAAAACCGCGGAATTAACGAAAATAGCGGATCCGCGGAAAATTCTCATGCCTGTAATACATAAGGCATACCCCATCCCATGATCATTATAGGATGAAAATGGCAATGAAGACGAGTAGGATGGGTAATTGTAGAAAAATGCATCAAAATACTGCTGCTGAATGATGATGAATAAAAAAATTTATAAACAAACACCATAAATTGCTAGAATACGTAATTGTTGTAGTTTAAAAGTAACAATGTACTGCTGCTTTCTTGCTACTCTTGTGGATACATTATTCTGCCTGATGAAGAGTTCTGCTTCACCCATTGAACCAAAAACAATTGCAGTGCATTTTGCAGTTTATTGTGTAGGCTTACAAAATTTTTATTCATCAGTATGAGGAATAATTGTTTTTAAAACAACAAATCTATACATAAATATAAAATTGGCATATCTAATTACAAAAATAAAGACTTTTAAGATTGAAAAACTGATTAAGATCAAAAACTTACAGTAACACATAGCAAACAAAATATAGCAGAAACTTTCTTTTCTTGAAAACAAATAGTAAAAATTTAAAGTTAAGATTTTTTTATTTACTTTTATTTATTTTTAGAAGCCAATTTGGTTTTATTTATTCTTATTGAAAAATTACCATTCACTAACTTCACTAAGTGCTGCCTGGGAAAAAATATGACAAAAATTATTTTTCTTATAAGTAGGAAAAAAGGGGAGAACTCTGTGTGTGGGGGAGGGGGGGGATTAACACAAAGTGAGGAAAAAAAAAAAAAAAAAAAAAAGGATAATTTAAAAGCAATTTAATATCAAGGAAAACTTGCTTTTTTGCAAAAAATAGGTGTATCTGGGCAAAAAAAAAGTGGTATGTAGACATACACAGACAGTGATTGTTTCAGATAAAAATAATTTGTATCATGCTAAAAAAAGATGCCGCACTCATACTTACTTTTTATCTGAAAGGTTATAGGGTAAGTGCTCCAGTGATATTGACACTTTTAGAGCAATCTCTGATGTTTTTAATGTTCAAGTCATCAGAAAATATTTTTAGAAATCTTAAGTTAGTACATAGGGCATGAAAGACATCCAGAACCACATATATGTTAAAATACATACATTTGACAACAATTATTTTTTTTTTATGAATTTTTATTTGACACCCACTCAATGTTCCAGTCATTGACACTGCCAGTTTTTCATTTTACCAGTAATTAGCACCCTATGTTCCAACGTTTGACACTGCTAGTTATTCATTTTACCAGTTATTAGCACCATATGCTCCAGTGTTTGACGTAAAATGTTAAAATTCTTATATGTAAAATATATGATTTTCTTATTTTTCTTATTTATTAATTATTTCGGGATAGATGTCAATGACTGGAGCATGTCAATCACTGGAGCACCTACCCTACTTAAATATTTCAACTCAAAAGTTTTTTTTTTTTTTTCTTTTTTTCTCCATAGAGGTAAAGGTAGGGTGCAGTTTTAATTATGACTAAAAAATAATCAAAATAGTAGGGAAAAATTCATTTTTTGCATATTAATGTATTGACAATAACAACTATAGTGCAACCCCATTTCCTGCACCTAGCATTCAAGACGATTATAAAGCCTTGGCATATTCACCAACAGGTATTCCTTTATCACTTATTTTCTCTCAAACCCAAAGGTTTTAACCCCTATTTTAACACTGTACTCGTTGAGTTAGCACATGCCCAAAGGTTTCCGTGGTTGCAAAAACACGTGGCTGAAGAATATCAATGTTGATTTGTTTCATTTTCAGGAAATTGAAGATTGAAGTAATTCCATTTTTGGTACAATCAGCTTTTGAAACATCAAAGAATTGCTGAATGAAATGTATGTTCCTGGATAGTAAAAATTTTTATAAATACAAATAAAAATTAAGTTTTTCTTACTTTCTTCTTTTTAAAGTAAGAATTAAAACATTAGAACATTTTTATATAAATCTTGTTAAAAGACTAAATTTGGATCAATAGTTTAGGCAGGGGAAAAGAAGTTGAGAAATAAGAAAATGATTAAGAAAAAATAAAAGAAAATTATGTATTTGCAAAAGAATGCTGCACAAAAAAATTTTGATTGAATTAATTTTCAAAAATAAACAAATAAAATAAATTTCAAAATTTACACCCAATTATGCTTATGCATTACAAGTTAAAGTCTTTGCTGAATTAGGTATACAGATTATTAGAAGTTAATCGTATTATTATTATATATATATATTTTAAGGGTTCAAAACACAGTTATGGAACTTTTTCAAAAAGTTCCAGTTTAACTAGTTCACGAGAACTTTTACAGTTAAAGTTCTCACACTAACATATGGCAAAGAATTTGACTATAGACAAGGGATTCTGAAACTCACACTGAAATCAGCACGAAGGATTTTCTTTGTTCAAATGTATTTTAAATGAGAAAATTTTGAAAATAAGGATTGTTAGAAAAGTCAAATCAATTTATTTTATAATAACAGGTGACCCAAATCAAAAGCGCCAAAGAAAAATATTTGAGATGCATACAGCTGTTTCGGTAGCATTAATTGTACCGTCTTTAGTGCAAAAAGAATTCTGAATCTGGAGAAGTGCTCGTATACATAGGAGAGGGACCGAATTTAGTTCACCCAATTTCGGAATTGAAGATTAATTACATCCGCAAACAAGAAACCAATAAATCGGCTATTTCTAAACATTGCTGGGAGGAAAATCATAATTTTAAATTTAATTCAGCTAAAATAATTTGCAGACCTAAATCCATTCATGAACTCGATTTCTTTGAAGCTTTTCATATTTATAAAAATTTTAAAAACCTTGTAAATTGTGATTTTGCTGTTCCCTATTTGTCTGATTGTTGGAAATTTTACGTTCAGTCCACATTTTCTTAACTTTTTACGCAACTAACATTCCTAAATTCCTATTGGCCACACTCCCCACCTCTTCCGTAATCCTATTGGTTGCACTAAATTCGGTCCCTCTCCTATATATACAAGCACTTCTCCAGATTCAGAATTATTTTTGTACTGAAGATGGTACGTTTAATGCTACCGAAACAGCTGTATGCATCTCAAATATTTTTCTTTGGCGTTTCTGACGTAGTAGTTTATTCGGGTTTTAATGTATGCCCATAAAAATAGTCTGCCTGTCTCTAAGTGATTTAAAAACAGGAAGTTGAAAGATAATTACTTTTTAATGATAAATAAAATGAAATAAATAGCTCAACTGTCATCATTTTTGTTTTATATAAAAATAACTTTATGATACCAAGATATGTATGTTATAATACTTAACAGCAAATTGCTTGATATTACAGAACAATTTAATATTGTTAGAATTGCTTAAAATAAATTGAAATTCTGTTTGATTAAATAAGTATGTGAACTAAATATCAAGTTGCACTTCTTAAAAGATTATTTATTTCATTTGATTTTCAATGATACATTTTTTAATTTAAGAATTGAAATATTTAATTATAACTTACTTACAACATCAGTCTTTCATTTACATAAAAACTAATCATACTTATGAATATACGAATAGATTCAATTTCTGAACTTTACGTTTGTATTTCACGTTATAAACAACGAAATCTTTTTAATATATTAATTATTATTCCATATTTAAAGAATAAGAGAGAAAATGATTTGTAATTAAGTACAGAGAAGCATCAATAATCTGGTATCGGTGGGAAATAGAGACTGCCGGATTAGATTTTTCCCGATTATAGGTGTTTTGAAAATGTATATCGAAATCATATCAGTCACAGCATTTAAAGAAATATTTTTTAAAATTAGCTTTAAAAAATGTATGCAAACCCTTATCAAAAACGAAAATAATTAAAATAATATTTGAAATAAATTAACATTTTTAAAATAACTATTATAAAACTGTAATACAGATTGTTTATTTTTATACAAATAATAATAATAAAAATATTTATATTAAAACTGGCTTAATAACAAATAAGATCAGGAATTTGACATTGCTGCATTTTATTAAATAGGCCAGTCAATTTCATTTGTTTCATTCTTTTTTGCTTTTCAGTGTGTCATTGACTGATTAACGTATCCACATTGACTAGTTGGTTATCGTTGATACAATCATATTTTTCAAGTCCTTCTAGAAACTGTAGATCGAGATTTTGGGTGGTCGTGTTTATTTTGACTTTCGGTATTAGGAATAGGAACAATCTCTTTTATTAATAACTTTTGGATTTACCATAAAATTTTGTTGTCCTTTTTTCGGAATTTTTGCCATCATCCTGATTCATCTATAAAAAATTCATGCTGGTTCATAAATCAATAAAATTAAATTAAAATCTGTAAACTTTACTAACAATTCATAAAAGTTGGCAAGCATGCTGCGAATAAGAAGTTGAGTACTACTACGATTGAAAAGTGGAGGTTTAAAAAAAAAAAAAAAAAAAAAAAAAAAAAGTCATTAGTGACAGCTTATGGGTGTTGCTGGATTATAGAATTCTGGATTACGGATGCTTCACTGTAGTTATCTTCTTTGACTTAAAGTAACGGACTGAATTGAAAATTATTAAAAACACTCTTCACAGAATCATTAATTCAAGTTAAACTACAGCTGATTTTAATTAAAATCTAACTTTAAGAACAGAAAGGGAATACAAAAAATACTGATAATACAAAATTGCCAGTTCTTGCCAAGAAATATGCTTCAATTAAATATAGATATTCTATTCAATGTATGGAATTGTAACAAAAACTAATAAGATTTTTCACTTAAAAGTGTTCTTTAAAAAACAGAAAAATACAACAAATATGCCAGTAATTAAGGATGCATTTTTAGTAGCTTTAGAGCAAATACAGAAATTTGCATGACACACACACAAAAAAAAAAAAAAAAAAAAAAAAAAAGAAAGAAAGAAAGAATCCTACTTCAGTTCTTTCTTCCCTATTCTTGATTTGCACTTGTTGCAGATACCTAGAAAATCAAACAAATATGTTTTGATAAGACAGAAAACAGACACTACTTATTATATATGTTTTATAGTAGTATTTTATTTACTATTCATTTCATTTATTTATTTATTACTTTCTTCTATATCCAATACAAGGAAGTGTTGGTTCCCTAAAAATTTAACTTCTGGTTTTCAATGATTTAACACATTTTCAGACAGATGTCTGTCTGTAATTAAAATTTTGTGGCAGCTCTAGCTCAAAAACTACAACACAAAATTTCATAGAAATTGATATGTAGTACACCTTGACATCAATCAGCCTAATCTTTTTTGGTGAAAAACTGCCCTACAGGTGGCACCACCATCCTGTTTTTCTAAATTCTTCTAATTCCATATAAATAGGGAAAATATGAATAATAATAATCAGCTGGGAAGTTTATATATATAATATATATGTAGGTGCACCCTTTGCTACCCTGAAGAAGAAGTCCTCACCCCTTCAAGGCAGACAAATTTTCAACATGGATATTTTTCAAAAGAACTTGTCAATAAGTTCTACAAGTATTGACAAGTTGACAAGAAACAATTAGTTGAACATATAGATCTGTTACAATTTAAAACAAAATTATGAATATTTTTCATTTAAAAAAAATAATAACAGTAATAATAATAATAATATGTTGACTTGTAGAGCATAAAATTAACTTTCTTTGAATATTTAGTGCTGTGCATTTCTGATAAAAAATCAACTGCCTTTATCACGGAAATTTGTATAGGAAAACAAATTTGTATAGGAAAACAATTTGTAAATGAAAGCAAAAACTTTCTTCTATATGATAACAGTGCAACCTACCAGTTAACATATAAAAAAATTTAATCAACACAGCTTCGTACGAAAAACATTTTGTATTTTATACATACAGTTTGGAATACTATTAACCAATAGATGCTGAGATACAGCCATCTGAAAAATTGTAGATAGTGAGTAAATACAGAGCTGCCTATTGGCAAATATATATCCAAATTACTTACATAGAATAAAGGGGTGATTGTGGTTTAAAGTTAAAAATCCTGAAAATTATAGTCTTAAAAAAAAAAAAAAAAAAAAAAATGCCAAATGATATTTAAATTATTTAGATCAGAACCCCTCAATCATTTTGTAGCTTGCATCAGTTGATCAATAGAAACATACAATTGAATCCCATATCACCTGGATGACAAATGAACAACCCATGAAAATGAAATATAATTATAAGATAAAAAAAAAACTTTTTATATACCACGTTTTTAAATTTTCTGCTGAATCTCATAGCATTAGAACTACATTAGCACTTTATCAATGCATATGCAGTTTTTAAAGTGATAATAACATCCATTTTTGTGAGATGCATCATTTAATTTTTTACAATTTTTTAATGTTCAAGTTTTAAATTAAATGTATTTATTTTTATGTCGAAAGAAAACGAACTCGTAAATTTTCATATTTTAATTAATTAAAAGAAAACTAATCAAAAATTTGAAAATCAGGTGTTTATCCCCTAATGCATTGAGTTGTGAAGTGGTGCTGTGATCACCCCCTTTTCCATGTACTGGTAGTTTGTTTTGGTTTTCACTTTGTAAACAGAAGCATGAAAGCTCGGAACGCTGAAGTGTCGTTGCCAAGAATAAAGTTTGATATGATTTAATATTAGTTTCTTTAATTAATTATACAGTCCATTGTTTGATTTAAGAGTATTATAATTGTCGCATTAACATCGGGCTTTGAAGTATTGCATTGTCATCGGGTTCCGAGTTATTCTGAAAGTTTCAAATGTCTAGCTAGTAGGGAAGTGAATTAAAAATCGATTGCAAGATTTGTATCAGACAAACAAGAATAAAAGTTTATAAAAACATGGTAAAATAACTTCGTAGGAAATATGAAAATATGCATGGACTTGGTTAAAAACCCTGAAATCAGCCCCTAAACACAATCACACCTATCAACAAAAGATGAAATACAGCCTTCCTATAAATGGAGGGAACTACAGCAAAGCACATTGCACCAGCAAACTGATTACACATCAAAATCTAACCAGCACTAATTTATATAAAGGCCCAATAAAATAATGTTTTGTTGTCTGTTCCTTATTTCGTGGACATACACTGCCCACAAAATTTTGGTTGCATACAGACAAGCTTTTAAGAATGAAAAAGTTACGTTCAAAATATATCAAAACACACAAATCCCTGAAAAACTGAAAGTCAAAAATTGTTCTTAACCCAATTGCTTTCTAGATATGGACACATAAGAGGGTAAAAAAAAAAAAAAAAAAAAAAATTAAACATCATAATTTTTAAAAATTTCTTTCATTATACTGTTAAGTTCATATATTATACAAGAAATATTTTTAAAAAATCACATATACAAAAACAAGACTAGTAGCCACCACAAGACTTTCTCCTATATAATCTTATACAAGTTCATGCAGTACAAATTATTTATTAAAATTATTTTATGTGATGAATGCAGACGATTTTTCATCTCAGAGAAGTATAACACTGAATGCAGAAAGAAGGTCAATTTTGTGCCAATTGTTTTAATAAAGCCTTTATTAAAACAATCCGGAACCTCAATATAAATTTTAGTGACACCCTCGTTAGTTTTGATGTCAAAGACTTATATCCCTCCATAGACTTAAATGAAATGACTAATATTATCCAGGATAAAATTATTGAAAACTACGGTAATAACAAAATCAGCAAAACATTAATTACTGCTAACAACCTTCTATTAAATAACTCATACTTTGCCTTCAACAATATTACTTATAAACAAACTAAAGGAGTGTCGATGGGTTTGCCCATATCGGGTGTTATTACGGAAATTAAACTCCGTTACCTCAAAAATTATGTGTATGACTTAATAAAAAACTGTAAAATCTGGCTCCGTTATGTTGATGATGTCTTTGCCGTCATCATGGATCACATCAACCTTCAAGATCTCTTAAATGAACAAAATAACTTAGATAAAAATACTAAATTTACCTTAGAAATAGAATCCAATAATAGCATAAATTTCTCAGACATCAAAATTATTAAAAATAATGATAACACTTTAGACACTACTGTTTATCACAAACCAACCAATACTAACAAAATTATCAACAATAAATGTAAAACCCTCTTTCAATATAACATTGCTGCTCTCCGTTCATATATAAATTGCACTATACTAATACGTTCTAACAAAAATCTCCTAAATCTTGAAATTAAATTTATAAAAGACATCGCTCACCGTGCTGGTTATAGTTCATCCCTAGTTCAAAAAATCTATAAAAAACGCATAAAATTTCTAAATCAAATTAACAACGCTCAAAAAACAAAATCTAAATTTACTCCCTCCATTCCATTCTACAACGGTATAGCAAATAAAATAAAATATGAAGGATCCCGCCATGGCATAAACATTCCCATAAAACCAAACAGAAATATATTTCAATGCATACACAATGAAAAAGATCTAATAGACCCTAAAGAAACTTCTGGCATCTACAAAATCGACTTCAATTTTGAAAATAACAATACTAAAGCTTGCTATATCGGTAGGACTAAAAGAAAAATAATAGACTGTGAAACCGAACATATTAATGACTTAACAGAACCTCCACCGCATTATCTCGTACTCACACCAATAACCCTATAAACTCCAATACTATTATAACTACTACAAAAATTGTGCATTATAACTCTCATAACTATACATTAAAACGTGAAGCCCTTGAGATCCTGACATCTAACTCTGCTACTAACAAACGAGAGCATGTCACAATACCTAAAGAGTGGCAACAGCTGATTGATAGGAAGAAACGGAAAGATGACGTCAACATTGAAAAAGCCGAAGAGACCAGTGACAGTGATGGTCATTAAAGCAGCAATTCCCAAACACATGAAGACGACCACAAATGGCGCGTCGAAATATATCATGATGATGCTTTTTAAAAGGATTTTAAGTTATTTTTTAAATGTTTTTAATTGAGTAATCATTTGAAGAAGTTATCTTCAACTGAATAACAGAGAGATTGCATAATAAAAAAACAAAACAAAATGGCATTCAAAACAGGGACTGTGCTACCTGGCAATATGATTTTCATTTTGTTTTATTGTGTATTATTTAGAGTAACTTAACATCATTTTTGAGTAACTTAAAAATAACAAATTCTGCAGATAGACTTATTACTTACCATAGAGGCTCAAACCTTCTTTAAATCCACCCGAGCTTTTATACACAGACGGATGTCTCTCATCTTGGAAAATCTGTAGGACTCTAAGAATGAGACATAAAACATGAGCAACTGAACCAATAAAACAGTATTATCAGATATTTCCAATAATAGAGAACCCATTTCAGTTACAACTTTATGTACTGCACAAAGTTTATATAGAGTTATTCAAAATGGTGTATAGTATTTTAATGTACTAGAATAAAACCAATTATAAACAAACCAGAACAAATTTAAAGCAAAGGAAAATTGAAACTTTTTTTATAAAAACTATAAACAACCTTACTTGAAAGGCTTTAACGGGTAATCAATAAAAATCCGCAATAAATTTAACAGCATTCAAATTGTCAATAAATGATGTAAATTGCTAAACTTTTGATGTGAATTATTACTTAACCTTACTAGTTACTGTAGACATATTCACATTTGCAAAATATTTTCTTTTTTTCAGGTAATATGACTTTGAATGAAGACAATCTGCGATGTCGTGTGTACAAGTTCTATTCAGAAAATATTTTGTCAGATAAATCTTTTACTGTGAAGCATTTTATGAAAGAAAAAATACCACAACAAACTATTTATGACATTTTGAAACGTTATGAAAGGGGTTTGAGTGCTTTTCACCAATCTGGCTCTGGAAGAGTTGCAAAAGTCTTCACACGTAAAAAAATTGGAAATTTGAAAAAGGATTTTGATCACAAGGACCGAATTTCTCAGCGTCAAGCAGCAAAAAAGTACAAATGTTCACAATCAATGATTAATTATGTCCTTAAGAAAGCCAAGATAAGTTGCCAAAAGAAGAAAACCATTCCACAAAGAAATGAAAAGCAACAAATTTCAGCAAAAACAAAGTGTGGACGCTTCTATCGAAAAATTTCAAAAAGATCTTGGATTCTTGATGATGAATCATATTTTACTCTTTCAAATTCCTCAATAAATGGCAATAATCGTTTCTATTCTTCCAATATATCAGATACACCACCAGATGTTAAATATTCAACGAAAAAAAGCAAAGTTCTTGTATGGATTGCCATTGGTCCAAAAGGAATGAGCAAGCCTTTCATTTGAAGTTCAAATATGGCGATCAATCAAGATGTTTATCTTGAGGAATGTATCAAAAAGCATCTAATTCCCTATATTCGAGCTAATTACCAAAGAAATTATATATTTTGGTATTACTGGCCAGACTTGGCCAGTTCTCATTATGCTAAAAAAGTGACCAATTATTTCCTTCAAGAATCAATTGACTTTGTGATTAAAGAAGATAATCCCGCTAATGTTCCAGGGGCAAGATCAATTGAGGACTTTTGGTCAATTTTAAAAGGGAAAGGCTTGGTGGGCAGAGAATGTCGATGAACTTGTGAATCGCATCAGATATTGCATAAAGCAAATTAATTTAGACCTTGTACAGAAGCTCACATTCGATACAAAGAAAAGAATTGATTATATCCGCAGAAATGGTGTAATAGAACAGAGATAAAACTATCAGTATTTAGTATTTATCCAGTCTTATAATTTGCATATGTTTATTTGTATCATAATTGCGTTTAATAAAAAATATAATAAAGTAAACATATTGCAAATTTTTATTGATCACCCATTAAATGTTGGCTTGAGTCACTTTCCCCTGGGGGCCCACAGCACCCTCTGAAGCCAGACCTTCATGGCTAGTGCTGGTTCGGTTACAGTTGTTTTCTTCTGTGCACTGACACAATCAATCGATGTTGGTCCTGAGCTCGTTATCATGTACAGAATTCAAATTCATAATTATTTCTAATGTCTCACGGAAAAAAGCATACATGGAGTTTTCGTAGTTTGCAAGTTTTTTGACGTCATTGAAACTAATGTTGATATTTTTGTTTAAAGTGGTTTTGGCTAATGCTGTGTTTTGTTAAACTTTTTGTTAAACTTTTATTAGACTTTTATTAGAACTTTTATTAGAACTTTTGTTAAACTTTTGTCAGAGAAGTGTTCTTTAAAGAGATTTTTAAATTTTCATTTTGTGACACCTATATAACAGCCTTCTCTTGAATTTTCATGAGTTAAAATTTTTATTTCATAAGCTTTTGATCGAACTTCCTTGAGTAATGTGGATAATCTCCAGGTGATAGTCCATTTTCTCCAACATTTGTTTTAGCATGCCTGGTGTTAGTTCAGAGTATTAACCATGTGTGTTCATAGGTGGTATGGCAGTGGTGACACTTATGCTTTGTCTTTCACAAAGCCCCACAAGAAAATGTCACATGGAGTAACTGTCAGGTGACCTGAGGGAGTGAAGGGAAAGAAACTTAATAGTTTGTTGTGGTTTAGCCAATCAGCAGTCACACTGTTGAGAAATTCAAGAACTTCCAGCGTGAAAGGAACTCGACTCACAGTGAAAAAAAAATATTTAGATTAAACTTCCTCTTAAACTTGTTCAGTTATGTGTCTGTTTAAAAATGGATTTATTGCAGTCTTTTAAAATACCATACATCATTTTGAATAACCCTGTACTTTACAGAATATGAGAGTGAGAGATGGATAAAAAGTCTGAAAAACAGTGCAATACTTTCACAATTAAGAAACTGATTTTAAAATAAAACATATATATACATATAATTTATTTCAATTAACACGTTGAGCACCATGTCAGCCATTCTAGATTCTAGACATTTTGCCATATATCTCTAAAAGTACTGAAGGAATCATCTTGAAACTTTAGGAGTGCGCAGAACATGTTACATTTCAAACATTTCAGTGGAAGCTTTACCCCGACAGTAAAATCAGTACCAATAAAAAATTAACACATTGAGCGCCCTGTCAGCCATCGGTGGCTGACAGTGTCAAATAGGATATAAAGTTGCGTCAACCATCGGTGGTTGACAGTGTAAAATAATTATTGAAAATTTATTTAAAATTTGCTTAATTTTTATTTATTACAGGAGGAATCATTACGGAATTTTAATGGATTTTAAGAATTTGCATGGCACTCAACATTTCAAAGCCCACATATAATTATGTATGTTGCTTAAGTATCCCATTTTGAGAGAACAGTTTTATTTTCCTTTTGACTTGAACTGATCACTGTCTGCTCTAGAAAATGGGATTCATCTTCATATATGTAATAATAAAATAATCTGTACTTAGGGACAAGACTTTATACTTCTGAATACACATTCTTAGAGATTATTGACCGATTTTACAATATTATGAAAATCTTAAATTTCGAAGTAGAACTCTCTTAATAACAATGTTCACACCAGTATAATAAACGATATTTTTAAACTAGTGTGACTTCTCAATGATAAAAAAGTTCCTCACAATGCTAATGCCCATTTATGTGAAATTTTGTCTTATTTTCCCCTATTAAAAAAATCATAAATTTAAAAAAAACCCACAAAGTTTTCAAAGTATCATAATTCTACTATGCTTAATAGATCATCTTTATTATATATATATATATATATATATAGTTGGTTTATGTCGTCAAGTGTCGTCTTTTGACATAATCTACAAGAAAATAAGTTAATTCCAGAACTTCTGGTCCAGGCAGGGTTTAAACTGCCATTAGTTTTTTTAGCATTTTGCTAGAAGGTATCATATTTTGCTAAAACAAGTCGGTCAGAATTTCGCTAAAAAGCTAAAACTGGATAACTGTATAAATATCTCTATATAATTCAGATTTTTTTTTTTTTTTTTTTTGTAATATTTGCAGGCAAAAACTACGAAACGACTGAAATACTTGGGAATCCTTATTTATATAGTAATTTGGATTTATTTTTAATTTTCAATGATTGAATTTAAATGCAAAAATATTTAAAAGTATGTTAGAATTCAGAATTTGCCTCATAGAAGCATTTTTAGCACTAGCATTTCACGATTAGCTACCACTACACTTTACTTGATTTTTAAATTGCTTTTTCATTTTACACATATGATATGAATACCTCTTTTTCTATTGATAAAATCAAAACATAGTTTCCCTGATTCATATTTTTAAAGTCACAAATATGGATGCTTGGTTAAAATCATCCATGAACAAAAGGAATAGAAAACAAAACTGAGGATAACAAAGCTAAGTAAAAGAAATCAGTGGTATCCAAAGAATTAACTTTCGTAAAAGCTAAAATAGTGCTTGCCTATTTTCGCTAAAATGCTAAAGTAATTTTTTTGCCAGGTTAAACCCTGGGTCCATGTTCCTCCTCCAGACCCCTATCTCTCATCGCCTTTTGATATCCATCCAGCTCTTTCTTGGTCTTCCTCACTTCCTTTTTTAATTTGTTTTATAGTTAAAAGTGATTTCAGGCAATCTTTCATGGCTCATTCTTTTAATATGACCCTACCAAATTAGTTGCTTTTTTTAAAGATTGCCTATAATAGGGTTTCATTTATTTCCATAATTACTTTATTTCTCTCAGTTTATATTCTTTTGTATTCTTTCTTAGTATCGTATAAAATGGGTCCAAATTCTTTACAATCTTTAATACTTGAGATAATGTCTATACAAGCTAAGCAAAAGTAACTAATGAGCTAACAGCCTGACACTTCAATCGAAGCTTTTTACAAATACAATCCTATGCCTATTATATGTTCCCATGCCTATTGCATGATGGGTAACTAAAAATATACCAACCTAGTTTCAATGTATTCAAAGTAATCAGAACTATAAAAGCAGTTATTACATCTGAAATATTAGCTCAAATGTAAATGAAAATTGGATAATAACTTACTTGTATGTGTTTTCATCAATGCAAACAAAATTCTGTCTAAAAAAAAAAGAAGAAAAATTAAAAGTGAGACAAAATGGAAAGTGCCCATGTTTTTTATATTCATTTACAAGATATCCGGAAAATATTATTAAAAATAAAAATGGAAAAATATGTTCATTAATAATTTGTAAGATTAGTAAAAGGTTCTGTGTTAAACTATTGTTCCTTCTCTGACAGCATACAGCAGCAGTACTTTACCTAGTTGGATGATGCACTCATACTTAAATTTTTCACCTGATGAAGGATCATGCCGATATTTTGATCAGAAACGACTGCTGTAAATTTCTACAATGTATAGTATCTACTTACAAAGTTATGTATACATTAAATTAATTATTATTTGAATTGAATCAGGTTAACAGATAGATGTTTCAAATCGAAAATGTCTCAAAAATTAAAAATGCTAATTTTTACATTCTGGGCATACCCACACAGCCACTTACATCCATAAGACATCTATAAACACATATAAAAGTTAATAAATGATCCATTAAACCTCTATAAATATCCCACAGATATCTGTTAGCACAGCAAATGTCACTCTTTTTTACATCCATTATAGATGTCTGTTACATATCCGATAAATATCCAAATATCCAATAACTGGACTTGTTAATTTCATATACAGTAACCGCCGCTTAATCTGATCAAATTGCCAGGACCGGAATCGAATCAATACAAACTACTTTTAAAGTCACTGTTTAATAAAATCAGCATCGCCGGTTAATAAACTCAAAAGTATATTCTCAGCAGCCAAAAACAACATTTATGCACACTAAATTTTTTTTTTAATTTACATTGTGATTTTTTTTTTTTTTTTTTAAATAGAAAAAGAAATTAAAGCACAACAAACCCACCATTATCGCTCATTGTTCAAGATTTTATACTTGCAGCAGAGTTACAAATTAAACACGCCCCGCAACTTATCTTCGTAACAATTTCAAGGAATGTATTTTTCAAAGCTCAGTAATAAAATACAAATTTGATTTGAAATGATTCTTTCTTTTTTCCTAATTATTAGAAGGCAATTTCTAGTTCTTATTTTGAAATTACAATTCATGAGGTTTAAACGGAAAAATTTTAAATTTATAAGAACAGCATGAACTTTTGGTAAAGTAATGATGATTTTCCTCTAACGAAAGTGCACGGGAACTTACAATGCGTTTAATTTACTCATATCGAAGAAACAGTTAATTATGTACCAAAGATTAATTAATACTGTTTACTAATTATATTATTCGTTACCTTTTGAAGTTTTTTTTTCGAAATTCAGGGTAGTAATACATTTTCCTTAAAGGCAGGAATGTTCGCCGGATATAAAAATCAGCCGCTTAATAAAATCACTTTGGCTCAGAACAAATGTGATTTTAATAAGCGGCGAGAACTGTATATATAAACATCTAATAGATATCTATAATTAGTGCAGGATATCCAAGACTTTTAGTGGATATTTTTTAGATATTTTGTACCTCTTATGGATCATCTGGATGTCATTTAGATGTCTAATGGATATCAGTGGCTGTATGGGTACATATGGAAGGAAAGTATTGTAATTATAACAAAAATTTTACTTTAAGATTTTCGTGTTTCTACATGTTTTGAGGCCCCCTGATTTTATTTTTGCTATTTTTACAATGATGTGTGTAGGTATGTGAGTGAACACAATAACATCTAAATGCTTTGGTCAAATGAGCTGAAAGTTTGTATGTATGTTATAGGTGTTACCCTAGTGCAAACTCTGATGATCTTGTTGAATCTAGCACTTATAGTTTTTTTATAGGGACACAAAGAAAAATTCTTTATCATTATAATCTATGGGCCCAATTTTTTTTAAGTGTGATAGCGCTAAAAGCCTCATTCACTTGAGCTGAAAATTATACGTTTGTTATAGGTCACTGTCACACAGACTCCATAGATTTTGGCATGCATAGTTATTTTTACAGGAACACAACAAAAAACTTTTTATCATTATGCTTTATGGGCTCAAATTCTTTAAAGTGTGATAGCATGTAAAATGTCTTATCCAATTGAGCTGAAAATTTATAAACATGTTATAGATCACTGCCACACAAACTGTACAGACTTTGGTGAAATTAGCACTTATAGATTTTTATAGGGACACAAAGAAAAATTTTTCATCATTATGATCCATCAGCTCAAATTATTTGAAGTTCAATAGCATTAAATTACAGAAATACAATATGGGGGAAATACTAGATCAACAGTCTCTCTTCTGAGATGTTTTGGTTTTTGGCAACAGGGTCACTAGGGGGCACTTGGGTTGTAGCATTGGAGCACTACAATGCAATTTTACTATTTTAAGCATACATCAATACATGAATTGAGTTTTTGAACATTTTTTTTTCTACCATTTTTACACAACTTTTTCACAGTGGCATAACTGCTTCAATTCAATATGTGATAGATAGCTTAGAACTACCTGTAAGTTTATTGAAGCTCACAAAAAAATACCATTGAAAAGGGCTCAGAATGGCCAATACATTTGGTTTTATTGGATAATTTTAGAATTTATCTTTTCTAAAGAAAACATATAATCAACAACATGTATAGGAAAAAAGTTTTATAAATAATGAATCTGTTAAAACTACAAAATAGTTTTAACATGGCTTACTTTATAATTCTGATTAGAAATACTCAGAGAAAAACGTTTTCAAAAGCAATCATTAAATAATTTCTAAAAGAGAGTTTTAAGAAAAATAATCTGAATTAAAATGCTCAAAAAAAAAAAAAAAAAAAATTTAATTTAATTAAATCAGAATTAATAATATCCAGAACTATTAAGATAGCTTAAGATTATGTGAAAAATATGTTCAAGAGAATATTTTCAGCTTCAAAGTCTAGCCATTTTCTTTTCATTTACCACCCACAGAAAATAAGAGTTCAACTTAGTGCATTCACCCCAGAGTCCCAAGGGACGCTCAAGAATTTTACCACCCCCGCATTCCAAATTTTCAAAATTCCCAGACAAACAAAATTCCGGAGGTAATCTTCCGCGGAATTTTAAATGGGCGTCAATTTGGCGTCCTTTTCAAAAAAATATAAAATTATTAAAATTAGAAGTTAAATACAAAAAAAAATTATAAAGAATTTAATTATAGCCCTAGCAAAAATATTTTCAAAGAAAAGATTAAAATCATAAACAGAGAATATACATATAAAAAAAATATTTAACGCGCGCTCTTTTCATCTCGCGTATCTATTCGGATGGGAAGAGGGAGCGATTGGGGAAAGAACGGATGCTTTGATGACAGAAACAGACCACACAAGGGCATAAGCTTGAGAAGAAGAAAGAGGCTAGTGGGAGCTTCTCCGCTTCGGCAGAGAGGCATTCTGCCGCGAACCCACTCTTGAAGAGGAAGCGAAAAATAACGGCCGCGATAGAGATGCGGCGTAATGATCCTCGACCGATGATCTACAATTACTCTGGTAGAATTCTCCATATCTGATATGAAGACAACTCAGCAACTTGACATATATTAATTCCAGTCAACTATGTGTTTACTTAAAATTGCTGCGATTTATATGCTAAAAAATTTAACTAGCATATATTGATAAAATCGATCTCTCAATTACAATCAACAACATGCCAACTTAAGGTGCTACGATTTATAAGAAGATAATTCATATGGTCAGAAATTTGAGTGGCCAGTATTGATAAAAGTGCTTCACAGGCCAGACCATAAATTTGCAAAATGATAGATTGCATTCAACTATATGACAACTCAAGATGCCGCAACTTATGATAAGTTAATTAATATGGTTGAAAATCAGACTAGTCTATCTATATAAAATAGCCTTACAGGCTCAATTGTAATCATTACTATGATGTCTAAAATTGCATATGAACAATCTAATTAATTAATTAAGAAGTATGTTTCCTTAAATCTACTGTTATTACGCATTTCTGTTATGTCATTTATGGCTCCGGAGCTAACTTTCATAAAGTGTGTTAATTGAAGTTAATAAAATATTGATGCATCACATCTGCTATTCTGCTTTAATTTTGAGGTAAGAGTTTATTTATTTTTTTATTTCTCTTGCAGCCATTTTGATACAGCTGAGTTCGGAGAATTTAGGATTCTAATAAAAAAACTATTATTAAAATAATAATAACAAACAAAAAAATAAAATGCCATTAATGCTAAGCAATTTATCCTAAAGATACATCTATCTCCGACCTCATCTGTATATATTGAAATAAAATAAGAACAAAATTGATGATAATTAAATTACATTAATCTACTATTCTGTGATTTAAGCGATCACAATATCATAATTATCTAGCACTCATTTCTTTTTTAGATAATTTAATATATCGTTTCAGACAATCATTTATTCCTTTAAAAATTACATAATCAATCTATCATTTATTTATTTACAAATGATTTATATTTTTTAAATAATTTGACATGCAAAAAAATAAATATTCCTTTTTTAATAAAAAATTTTAACAGAATCATAAATTTAATATGGTTTTATCACGTAATTTTAATATCTGCTTATTTATATATCTTTTTATTCTTACAAATAAATAGATGGGCAGTGTCAAATTATATGCCAAAAAATGTATGGCTTTGAAAACCGACAGTCTACAGAGGTAAAGACCAACTAGTTCTATAAAGGAATTTAATAATATTACATTTGAAATAACAAAGTAAATGAAACAGAATGTTTCTTAGTAAAAGAATAGAGACTTATTTTTCAGAACTTAATCAGAAGAAAGTAAACTTACAATGTAAAACTAACAATTCCGATAATATCCAAGGTTTCTGTCAAACTCTTCTTCCTGACAAACTTCAGTAGACCACCAGCAGCTTTCACCTAAATAGGAAATAAACTTTTAAAACAGATATTTGAAAATGGGGGCAGAGAAAAAAAAAATACTTAACTATACAGTGGCCTTAAAATATATATATATAAATAAATAAATAAATGAAACTTTATTTTTAGAAATTTTATTCATAAATTAATCAACCATGAAAATTCATTTTAGATAGCTTGGAGTGTCATACCTGCCAACTTCTCACGAGAAGATTAAGTTAAAGAAGATTAAGTTCAAAGATCAGGAAGATTTTGTAAAGATTCTCACTATATAGTTGGCATAGTGGAAATAAAACATAATTATGAAGGAAAATTTTAAACACTGATTCTAAGATAAGCCAATGAGCTTAGTTTTGAATATTTAAAATTTGAAAAAACAAATTATGCAGTAAGCATGACTTGATTTGATGTTTGACTTCTTTAGAAAAGTAAATTCTATCAAATGTGTATTGTTACTGCTTCTTCTCAGCTAGTAGTACTCATTTCATTAAATGAATATTTTTAAAGTCAAATAAAAATATATTATTACTTTGTTCTACATTCAATAGAAGAAAATATTGGATTCGTAAAAATTTTCGACCTCGCGTTTTTGATGGATGTACACGTTTTGAGAGCTGCAGAACACGATTTGACCCTTTTTAGAAAATGTCTGTCTGTCTGTCTGACAAAATTTTGTGGCAACTGTATCTCAGGAACTACTGCACAGAATTTCATACAAATTGGTATGTAGTTGCACCTTGACATAAATCAGTGCCTATCCACTTTTGGTAAAAAAATGTCTTACAGGTTGCGTTGCCATCCCCCTTTTTCTAAATTTTTAACAGGGTGATATAGGACAAAATTTTGTATAAATGTGCATAAAGAGAATTATTTTTTAGTAATCATTATGCAATTTACAAGAATTATTTATAATAGAGATAGTCAACTGGGAAAATTTTTTTGTATGCGTAGGAGCCTCGTCAATCCCACTGGGGGGGGGGGGGAGTCCCCCCTTGAAGGGAGTAAATTTTCAAGATGGGTATCTTTCGAAAGGTCACGTCAATACCTTTAAAACGAATGGTTGAACTATAAATATGTGATAATTTAAAACAAAGTTATCGATTTCTTTTACTTCTAATGAAAAAAAAAACTTGGATTTTTTTTTTTTTTTTTTTTTTTTCAATATTCTTACTGAGTGAATTTGTATAGGAAAATATAGAAGAAAGTCTTGTGGTGGCCACAACATACTAGTTTTATATAGGGTAGCCCACAAGCATACAATCCACAATACATTTATTCTCATAAGTAAACACATGACACAACAGTGCAAATGCAGGAGAATCACCCTAAGTCACAAATTTGCACTCTTCCAGCTTCATCCAGAATTGGGTGTTTCTTTCTCTAAAAGGCTGGACTATGTAATTAGGTTGCATAAAGTCATGATCCAATTTGCAAAAGCTAATGCAAGATATGATTAATATTTTGGTGCAAGTCTCATCATGTTCTTTTGGTTGAAGATGAAAATTTATGGACATGAAAAAGATTTTTGCACATATAACTAAAAATTATCTTTTTGTATATTATTAAATTAAATATATAGAAAAAAATTATATATATAATTAAATTATATATATAGAAAATCTGAAGTCAGGAAGATTTTCTGGCAGGAAGCAAGAAGAAAATACAAAAATCGGGAAGTTTACTTGGAAATCAAGAACACTCAGCAGCTATGTGAGGTTGAATTTTATGCCAATTGTGTGAAAAATGCCAGAGCTGGGAATCGAATCCAGGCCCTCTGCTTACCTGAGCCTCAGTGGAAGAGCACCTGCACATTAAGCAGAAGCCTAAGTTCGATTCCTGGCTTTGGCATTTTTCACACAGTTGGCATAAAAATCAACCTAATATTGCTCACTAGTAAGAAAAAGTTCATGGGTGGTAAAATTTTTAGAAAATTCTCCATGCCTGGATAAATAAATTATGAAACTCTAGAGGCAAATCAATAATGTATTTTTAAAAAAGTTTTCAAATATATTTTTTTAATACATTATTTTATTTACAAAGGATTAAAATTCATTAAAAACAATTAAAAATTACCTTACATAAATCCTTTTAAAAAATGAAGAGCTTATATATTTCAGCTCCAACCGGAGCCATCATCAGAGCTCAACGACAACAAAATGGTTGGTGTCTCAATCCTTTATCTCTTTGTCTCTGTCCGTCAAAGAGTTTGTTAAATTCATGCAAAGAAGTGAAGAATTGACGGACGTAGACAAACAGATAAAGGATTGAGCCACCAAGCATTTTGTTGTCATCAAAGCTCTGATGATATCTCCGGTTGGAGCTGAAATATATAAGCTCTTCATTTTTTAAAAGGATTTATGTAAGTGTTAGCAAATTTGAAAAAAAAAATTTTGCTCAAGACTAATTTGCAGAGCAAATAGAATACACAGCGAAAACTACTGGAAAATTGACAGCTAAAGTGTTTAAAAGTGATATAACTTTGTCATGAAATAAAGAGAACAGTTTTAAAAACTAACAACTTTTATTAAATTCCATAAACTCAACAACTGGTAAACAATTTCAACAATGTTATTAAATTCAACCATTAGTAAACTATTTCAACAATATTAACATTAACTTAATTATATCTTATATTTATCATTAGGCAACCAGAATAAAAATTAACCAGCAATCTTTATAAAACTTCAAATATCAAAAGGAAACCTTCAACAATCATTTAAACTTTAGCAAAAACTTAACTTTAACATATGTAAATTTAATTTAATTTAAAAAAAACTCAACAATAAACAATCCAACTGCTATAAATCTATTTAACTTCAACTTTAAATAAATTATCTTAACCTTAACAAATACCAACAATTCTAAATTATCTGAAACTTAATAGAACAATTGTCCATCCTAAATTATCTTAAACTTAATAGAACATCAATTAATATCGCTTCAACTTTTAATAGACTATATATATAACAGTGTCAAATGTAACGACATAATCAACGGCAATATAATTTAAAGATATTAACGACAACAGAAATTCAACAAGTTTTAACAGTAACGTACTTTCAAAACGTAACAATTAACCAGAAAAACGATGTCGGCCTTACGGCTAACATCCAAGTTGCATAATTATGCGTACTTAGTTTTTCAATTCCCGGCAGGATATTTAAAGCCATTCTCAAAATCTCAACTACCAAAAGTTATATTTAAATTAGAAAAAAAAAATGAGCTGCCATTCAGCAAATGCCCATAACCAAATGTTAGCAAATTTGAAAAAAACAAATTTTGCTCAAGACTAATTTGCAGAGCAAATAGAAGACACAGCGAAAATTATACCATACAGCATTATACCATAATTAACTATGGAAAAACTACTCACATAAACAGACGACGATAACTGCCGGTTCAAAAAAACAAACATACTACCAGAGCCCTGAAGAGAAGAGGTAACGGAGAAGCAATAAACATTCCTTAATTTAACAGCGTCAAAGCATTTTAAAACTTATGACACCCACAAAACATACTAAGAGCCATCGACCATTACCACGCTGCACTCAAAACAAAATAAAACAGGGAAACTGATGCAATGAGAAGTTCACCTCCTTGTCTATAAATAGTGCCTGGCGGATCTCAACATCTGGCCAATGAAAATTCGCGGTAACAGCCGAACGCCACGCCATCTATTAGCGGCGATGGATACTACTCCAGATAGGCAAGTAAAACTTGCAAGTGTTGCGTGGTTGCCGGTAAATACGAACTTCTGCTGATTGTGCTCTCCTGGAGAAATGTAAACAATACCTCCGAAAAATAAGCTCTGTATTAAAGATGAGTAATAGGGCTTTAAACATTAATTATAGTATGCTTACCCAATTTTATGCATAATAAAAAGACAATTTTCCCATATGTAAACAATGCTTTTCATGCAACAGCCTAAACTTTATTTTGCTATGTTAACCAAGCCTAAAACTTTATTTTACCATTTTTGCTTGACAATTTCTTTATATAAAAATTATAAAACTATCCAAAAAAAACAGCATGGAAATAATTTGACATCAGTAAGGTAATTTTTAATTGTTTTTAATTTTTTTTTTCTATAAAATCCCACTATTGATATAATTACCAGGTATTGTGCTTACATGTTTTGATTTTTAAAGTTAACCTATTCGAACACTGCATACTAATACATAGTCAAACATGTAATCAGGGTTGGGAAATTTTAAGAAATTCTTACCAGTAAGTAATATACGATACGTAGTCTTTACAACAATATTTATGCAACAGTAAGGTGAATTGACTATTTAGCAGACACCTTCCAAGTTCCCAAACCTTCATTTCTTAAAGTACAGTATAGAATAATAACAGCTTGAAATGTAATAAAATCTAAAGTAGCTGCCTGTTCAAACACTGTTCATGCTTTTAGGTTTATTTATTTATTTATTTTTTTTTTTTTTGCTGTTTTACACAGCTACATACCTGCCAACATTGAAGAATCAAAAAACCGGAGACTTTATAAGCGGCATTTTCAGGCCTAGAAAACATTAATGTGTTTTCTACATATGACAGTATTTTAATAGCTTAAAATATGGCTTAAATTATCAAAAAGTTATACGGGTAAGTTAAATTTAATTATTAAATAAAAACAGTAATATATAAAGATTCATAAGAAATTTTTTCAGCAAAAGTAAAGTCTTGCTTAAAAAAATGAAGGTTTGTTGAAGTTTTGAATAAATTATAGCAGGCCTCGCAGCATTCCTAAAATTTTAGGAATCATTTTGCTACATTGTCACCACTATTTTAAATGAACACTTATTTACCTAATACTTTAACATTAAAACCTTGAAGAAAAAAGTTTTTAACAATGGTGGTGGCAGTATAATAAAACGCAAGTAAATTTTTAGGAACGCTGCAAGGCCTGTTATAACTTTAAAATCTTCAGAATAATGGAGAAATAATTGAAAATAACGGAGAGTTGGCCGGTATGCAGCTACCCTGCTATTTTGCAGTTTTTTCACTGTTTTAGTACACTGAATGATAGTAATGAGATTGCCTGATTTAAAATTCACTCACCATGTCCGAAAAATTATTCACCAGTGGTGAGTAAATCAAGCATTTCCCCACCCCTGTAAATAACAAATTTTATAGGCAATATAAACATGCTTGGTGAATAAATAAATAAATAAATAAATAAATCTATATAAATAAAGAGAAGTGTCTGTCTGCGCTCTGGGGTTCACACTATTGATCGTAGAGCTTCTAAATTTGGCATATAGGTACCTGGGACCCTGCAGGTATGCACCTCATTGAGATTTTTTCGAATTTTGATTTTGAATTTTTTAAATTAATGTTTTTTCGATTTTAAATATTGGCTTTAATGCTTCATTTTTCATAAATTTAATTCTTTGATTGTAATCGTCTGCGTATCTTAGCAACAGTTATTTCACTATTTATTTTTTATTTAATACATTCATTTGAAGGCGAAATTTTTTTAAATTTTTTTATTTATTATATTTATTGAAAATCAAATGGTAATGCAATATAAATAAATTTTTATGTTTATGTATAATTTTTATAGTATAACGACTTTTTATTTTTCATTTGAAATTAATTCCTTTAAAATAAAAATCTTTTTTTTTTTTTTTTTAATATTTATTTAGGGGGAAATGGTAGCACATAGTGGAAAAGGATTAAACTGATTAAAATTTATTTGTTTTAATGTATTGAATTCCTTTTAAAAGAAAATCTACTTTTATTTTATTTTGTTATACTGGTTGGAATCAAATCATAATACAGTGTAAATAACGGGGGCTATAAACCACATGATTCAAAAACATATAATAGATGCTGAGATACAGTCATCTTTAAAATTGTAGTTCTTAAGTAACAGAAGATCCACTAAATACCCAGATTGAAGTGCCCGGGAAAGACCTTTTTGCAGACAGTGGGAGCCTGGACCCCCGATGCAGCACGGGTGGAAAAATGGGCTGCCGTAGGCAGTGGGTACTCGAAGCAAGGTCTAGAGCAATTTCAATGTTTATTTATTTATTTATGTATAAATTATTATTTTTTTTATTAAGTTTTTATTTATAATGTGATGTAAAAAATAAATACTGATCCAATTCTTTTGAAAATTCATTTAAATATAGTGACCAGCCAAGTGGGCGTAGCCTGCTAGTAAATAATAATATAGAAATTTTTATTTCTAAAAATGTGAGATTAAAACTTGAATTAGAGTGACCATGAGTCACAGGCTTGGAAGAGCAGGAATCAGACAAGTTGAATAAATAACGACAAAACAGGAATAACTTTTGTGATAGAACATCCGTGCTCAGCACGGAGTTCACTCACTAAGTTTTTTGTTTATTGTTAGTTTGTAAGTACAGTAATTTATTATCTAAAATTATATATAACATATAAATTGAATCTAAACATTTTGTATTATTGTTTTAATTTTACAAATGTGACTTTAGAGCAGCCTATACTATGAGTTTTAGTGTCAAAACTCCTTGATACCAAGGAAATTCCAGGCTACGTAACTTGTAAAATTACAAAATACATTCATAGAAAGATATTTTTTAAATAATTAAATTCTTAATATTATAACTTCTTATTCTTTTTTTTTTTTTTTTTTTTTACCAAACATAATTATGTTGCACATCCAATTTATTTTATGTGTGGCTTTACATTAGTATTCAATGCTAAATATGTAAATTTTAAAAATCAGGTCTTTTACTATATAAGCACAATATATGATAATTATAATATATTTTAACATGAACAATAATTTTAAATTTTTGTCATAATTCTTGTAAGATTGAGCTTATATAGCTTTTAGTGCATATTTTAGCATATTGTGCCTTTTTAATAAAACATATATTTCTATCAAATTTTTTTCTGAACACCATCTTTATTTTCTTTTCAAATTAAACACTATGAAATTATCTTTAAAATGAGGGTTAATCTTTAAAGTGTTTTTGTAAGCTAAAACTTACACAATTAAAAAAATATTATTATTAAATGAAAATCTAATGAAATAAATAAATACATGTATTTATTTATTTCATTTATATCATAAAGGAAATTTATTCCTGAATAATTGAAATTGGAAGTGGTTGGGTTGAAAATTGAAATTTTTTGATTGACTTTGTAAAGAGCGAAAGAAAAAAACTACATCACTGAAACAAATTATTTAGAAAACTGTATTACTGAAACAAATTATTTGTTGAAATAAAATATGAGATTTTTTAGAGCATATTGCGCATTTTTAATTTAATAATTAAAAAGAATAAAACATAGGTGATTTTTGGTACATTTGTTTTCACAAATTTTTAATATTGTCAATACTATATTCATGATGAGCATGGTAAAATTGGCTGGCTGTCAGGCCTGGTTGGACACTGAAATGACTGAGAAGCCCTTTCCCTATTTTGATACACTTATTTAAATTTGTTGCATAATTTTACCAGTGAAAGTTTCATATTTTAGTTTTTCCACCATTCAATGCAAATCATCAATGCAATAATTCCCAGAAAGCAAGTTTAAGCAAAATATTGCCTTATCCTACCATGTTACGAAAATCTTTAATTTTTAGATACCATGCAGGGCCTAAGTGTTAGGCAGTTCTTCAGCATATATGTTTAATAATTCCTAAACAACCTGACTAATCTATAGAGGGACACCCTATCAATACTGTGATTTTCAGATTCTACATAATGCCAAAAATTGAGGTCAAAAATTCATCCTATTTATAGTATGGTAAAGGGGGCGATCAAGTAAAGACTGGACCTAGGGCCTAATGTGTTTTTTGGCCCCCTACTCATGTTGTACCATACCAACAAAAAAGATTTTTTGACGCATTAAAATACATTTATCAGCATAGAAGTCAGTATTGGTAGGACATATTTTATCATTATCAAAAACATTTTTTCCATAATTTTTATTACTTTTTGAAAAATAGCTTTAAATTCTTCCTCTATTTTACTTGAAAATTCATATTTGAATAAAATCTTATTAGAAGTAAAATTTTCATGAAATTTTTCAGAGGTATTTTTATGTTTTTCATTACATTTTTTTTTCAACTGAAAACGAAATTATGGGTCTTCTTAATAAGAGCCCCTGTGACCAATGGGCCATTGTCTCAATCAGGTATGTTGAAAAACTAAAATTAAGATTCTAATTGTCATTACTTGCGTTGGTGTATGCGTTTAAACAGAGAAAACCGAAGTGTTCATTATTTCACAAACTTTAATCTTAAATAAAATAGTTGAACACAATACAAACAAACATCACGTAACATAATAACGAACGATATTTACAACTAAAGCATATTACATAAATTAGCTTTACGGCTTCCATGCATATTCTTAATTTGCTAACCCAAACCAGTGTTGGGCATAATTGATTAAAAAGTAATGGAATTACAATTAAATTACAATTATAATTATTTTATTCTCAATCGATTAACGAGTAATTGATTACAAATAAATTGAATTACTTTTGCACAGCTTGTAATTCAATTATTTTGTAATGAAAATAAAATCACTCTCAATTACAATTGACAAAAGTATTTGAAAATACTTGTAATGGATTACAAATTAATGTCATTACGTTTCTTTACAGTTTAATTCAATTAACTTGTAATGCAATTGACAGTTAATTTCATTACCTTTTTCAAATTGTAATTTCACATGTTCGCAAACAATTATAGGTTAATTTCAATTAAGTTTTCGAAAATAATTAAATTAACCTGTAATGAAATTACAAATTAATTCCTAATACATCTTATAAAATGTAATTCAATTAATTTGTATTTGAATACAAGTTAATCAAATTACATTTTTCGAGAATATAATTTAATTAATCTAAAATTGAATTACAGGTCAATTCAATTATAATTTCTAAATTATTCCATTAAATGGAATTAAATTATTCTAAAATCCGTCAAAAGTTAATTTTAATTACATTTATTATGTAATGAATTTTTCTCCGGTTGTTTAGAAGAATTTTATTATCATTATTTAGAGCTTAATTATACAGCCAAAAAGTCATACATATATATATACCTTTATATATAAAAATTACTATGTTTGTCCGCGATGAACTCCTAAACTAATGAGCCGATTTTAATGAAATTTGGACACTGTGTGCAGTTTGGTTCAACTTGAGGGATAGGATAGTTTTTATTACAAAATTCACCCCCCCAAAAGGGGGTCAGGTGTCAATATGTGATTTCACAAACAAACAAACAAAAAATAGAAATGCAGATAGACTGTTCAAAATTGGTATAGATAGGTATTAGAGGCCTGCAAATCGAATGAGGATATTTTCGAAAGTGTAAACCTATTAGGAGGGCGGGAAGGAGGCGGAGGGGCAAAAGTAAAAATAAAGTTAGATCGTTCAAAATTGGTACATAGAAGTTTTTGATACCTACAAATCGATTGCAGATATTTTCGAATTTGTAAAATTATTAGGAGGAGCAGAAATGGGGGGGGGGGGGTGGCAGAGGAGCAAAAAGTAAAAATGGAGTTAGATCGTTCAAATTTGGTGCATAGAATTTTTGATACCTACAAATCGATTGCGGATATTTTCGAATTTGTAAATTTATTAGGAGAGGCGGGAAGGGGGGCAGATGGGCAAAAAATAAAAATAGAGTTAGATCGTTCAAATTGGTGCATAGAGGTTTTTGACTCCTACAAATAAACTGCAGATATTTTCGAATTTGTAAAATTATTTAGAATAGTCGAGAGGGGGCAGGGCAAAGGGGCAAAATAATAGAAATAAGAGTTAGAGCTTTGAAAATTAGTATTATTAAGTTTTAAGGCCCGATAAATCGATTGCGGATATTTTCGAAAGTATAGAGTTATTAAGAAGGGCGGGAACGGTGGGCGAAGAAACGGTGCGCACAGTTTGCACAGGTATACGCTGCTGCAGGCAGTGGGGCCCCAGACAGATTATTCCACAGATGAGAGAAGATTTTTTTGTATTTTATATCATTTCCCTTTCGATAATGTATGGATTCATTATGAGTGTCGAACATTTTTCCCGATCAGATTTTTTTTTTCTCTTTTTTTTTTCACTTGATAAAAATTAATGCAATTTTGAGAATTCTTTAATTATAGTGAAACAGTTAAAAATACAGACCAGCGAAGCGGGCTATGCCTGCTAAGATCAAGGATGTTATCAAGGATGGTCTTTATTCGTAAATAATAATTTTAATGTGTATTGAATATTTTACTACGATATAATTTAACGTATAACATAGCCACAGCAACGCGTAGCCGGGTCTGCTAGTATATATATATATATATATATATATATATATATATATATATTAAGACAATTTTTACGCTCTGATATAATATTGCGATCATGTTATTCGATAAAACATTCATATTTATAAGTACATAACTTCAATAAAACGGTATCTAGTTAATTCTTCATTATAGATTTGCCATAAATGTTGTCGAGCTCTTAATATTTGATCAAATATTAGAAGTTATAGTACTTAGATATAAAATTGAGTCTGGATGATACTATATACACAAATTCAAATATTGAAAACACCACTGAAGTTAAAAGGTTATCTGCTAAAGGTTTGAAATATAAACACAAATTTTAATTTGAACTGTAGCATCATAAATATATACGGGATTTTCGGTGAGGGGAGCAGCAATGAGAAACTTATTTCAAACTGCAGCCAGGAAAACATTTAATAATTGAGAAGACAATTCAGTGATATTATTAAAGGCTATATTTATATAAATAAGTTTTAAACAAGGTAGCATAAAACAAGTTGCAAGGTAGCATAAAACACAAAACTTTTTGAAATAAATAAATAATAAAAGATGTTTTTCCATTTAAATAAAATATATTAAATTTGAAAAGCATAGCTTAATTCTCTCCCCCCACCCCCTCCTCTCCATTAATATTGCCTATCAAGAATCATAAATTCATTAAGTTTTTCACTAAGAAAAGTCATAATTAAAAATTTTTTTAGAAGTTTAGAAGTTTAACAGTTATGATAGTTTGTAACAGTGGATATGTAAAAGATCGAGCTATAAAAAGATTATATTATACATAACAAAATATAATGATCTCGGGAAAGAAAGTGTACTTAGAATAATAAAAAGTATCCGTAATAGGAACTTTTTCGAATTTTTACTTTAGAAATGCATTTTAAACAGTAAAAAAAAAAAAAAAAAAAAAAAAAAAAAAGTAAAAGGATTGGGAAATAAAAGAGAAAAAAAAAGAGATTTATAGATACTATATATATTTATATATATTTGCTTTTTACAAACAAACTTTTCACAATTCTTCTTACTAATGTAGAAAAAAAATCCGAGTAACAGATATATTTGACGAAAAGGTGGAGGGATAAATGAAAAACATTTTTATCACTTTTTCTTCGATTGCTGCAAAATTAATGAAGCTGTATTTTGGGAAAAATCTGGGGAGAAAAATAGATGCTAACCGCCTTCGAAGCAAGGGGTGGCTGTGAATAAAAAAATGGAGGAGGATATATATACATGTGTGTGTGAGTATTATTTATTTTTTTATTTTATTTTTTAAGTACAACTAAGTACTCTTATTCAATACTGATTTCCTTAGATATTCTTGGGAAGCAGAAAGGAGAAGGAAGGGGGGGGGGGGGGTGATGGTTTTCTACTCAACACAGCCGTGGCGATTCTATACAAGATAGAGTAACAAATTTTGGTGTGCAGGTTGGTTTTAGGACCCTGACCCCCACTAAGAGAGAATTTTTTGACCCCCCCCCTTTCCCCTGTGGGGACAGAAGGTAAAAATACGTTTATAAACATAAATCGGCTCTGAAATAACTTCACGGTGAAGAAATTGCAGATGGGGAGACTAGACTTCAGTACAAAAAAGTCATTTTCTGCGATTTTGGAAATTTGAATTTTTAAGGGGGAAGGGAGAAAAACAATTTCTATGGGAAATTTAGCAGAATCCTGATTTTTGAGTAGAACTCGTCCAATAATAGTACAAAAATATTGACAACAGCCGTTCGTCTTCTTGAGGATATTTCCAAAAACCTATATTTGGTTTTTTGCGATTTTCGATTTTGATGGGAAGGGGAAGTTTAAGGGAGGAAATTCGAGACCCTCCTTTTCTAGCACAATGCAGCTCGTGGCGATTCTGTGGGATATAAAGACACAAATTTTGGTGTGTAGAATAGTTTACGGACCCTGACTTCCACAAAAAAGGTATTTTTTCTAAATCTCCCCCCCCCCTCCCCCATTTTGCGAAAACAGAGGCAAATACACGTTTGTAAGCATAACTCGACTTCAAATTACTTCACGGTGAAAGAATGGCACTTGGGGAGACTGGACTTGAGCAAAAAAAAAACTGTTTTCTGCGATTTTGGAATTTTAAAAGAGGGAGGGAGAGAAAACGATTTTCTGGTGAAAATTTCACAAAATCTGGGTTTACGAGTAGAACTCCATCAATAATGCTACAAAGATGTTGAAAATAGGCGTGCTTTTTCTTGGAGATATTTCCAGAAATCCATTTTTGTTTTTTGAGGGGTAAAAAAGTTGGTACTGTATATTATAAAACCCCGTAGCGTGATTTATATTGATTTTGATGAGTGCAGGATTTATAGCTCTTTCCAGGTAGATAATATATATATATATATATATGTGTATATATATATCGTTATCATTATGGTTTGTACATTATTGCAAGTGCTCTAACGTGTAAATTCTATATTGAATTACAAATTGGGAAGACATGTTATAGATCATAGTTATAAGAACTCTATATAAGTGTAGAACGTCTTGTTCTTCATTACTTTCATCACCCGACGAAAAATAAAAAATGTTTTTCGCAACTAGTCAGTATGTTAGGTAGTGTGCAACTGGTCCTTGTATGTGTGTAGGTAGAGTCGGTAACAAAAGTCTCTGTTCTTAGTTAGTCTGAAAACAGGATTCGACAAGGATTTATTTAAGAAAACTGTATTAAGTGTACTTTTTTATATAGGAATTTTTGCTAGTGTTCGGAGACTTTTGTTACCGACACCGACTGTATGTGCACGGGGAATATTGTGACATTCAAATCTCCAAAACTAATCAAAATAAAACTACTGAACTTCAAAATTAAGTTAAGTTTAGTGTACAGATGATTTTTCCAACTTTTTAATGAAAACTGCAGAACCTGAAGTGAAACCGTACATCCGTATCTCAAAAAGACTAACAATTTCTTCAAAACTACTATATAAACACCGTTTTGGATGTCTTTCCGTATGTGTTAACTGAATAGTTCAAGAAAATTGCATAACACTCTGAATAAATAGGTCAGTTTTAGATCTCGCGAATGCATTCCATTAAAAACAACTCTATGTATTCTCTTCAAATTCACCATACTGACTCCCTTATAGATCTTTTAGTATATAATTGTTATTTTGCAGTGAGTTGATGAGTTTGACCAGTTTTTATGAAAATTGGCAGGGGGATTGAAAGTCGATGTCTCAAAAACAGTTCTAACAATTTTCTTCAAGTTCGCTACTTGGTTACTGCAAGAAAATTCACGAGCGTCCTGATTAGGCAGGACAGTTAAGGATTTTGGAAATGCGTACTTTAATAAACGGCCTCTAACGATTTTTTTTTATTATTATTATTTTATTTATTTACTATGTACATTCTCTTTAGTATATCTTCTCGACATATGTATCAGTTTGCTGTTACAGGAAATTTGTTAGGTGTCTAATTTATTGAAATAATTTTGTGTTTTCTAAATATAATCTATCCAAAAAGAATGTACAATATGCCTAGTGTTGGACAATGGAAATCCTGTGGTTGTTATACATCAGATTTTAATTTTATTTATTTATTTATTTTTGTGGGGTGGGGGGGATTCTAAAAAAAGGAATACATTTGAAATATTCTAAATCAATAAATATTTAATAACTAGCAGGCTTTGCCCGCTTCGCTGGACACTATATTTAAATGATTTCTTTGGCGATATATTTCGATTGGCGACTATTTTCGTCACAGCTTTAGTATGGGACCTCCTTGGCAATATCAAACCTTTTTTGAACTTCTCGAATCTGTACAAAAAAAAAAAAAAAAAAAAAACTACTATTAAAACAAATATTTTCGAAAATAGTCCAATAGCTGGTGTTAATTCTTCGAATATTCTGGAAACAGTTGAAGCTGTTACTCGTACAGTATAAGTCATTATTCGATGAATGATCTGGGACAGTCTAAAAAATAGTCACTTGTTCCACAGGAGTAAAGCAAATAACATCAACTACACCAGAGCAAAAATTTTCACTCACTCACGAAAAATGTCCAGTTGATTAGAGCTCAATCCCTAAAGTGCAATGACTCAGAATAGGTCTCTGAATAACTCTGGATCGCAGTGACTACATACTCTTTCGCAAAAATCAACTCACACCTACTTATATCTTTTGGCGATGGGGCTTGGAGATGACTCCATCGATAATCCCTTGGTAAGCTCAAGGTCTACGATCCCGTGTGTCGGAGAGCTTCGAAACATCGGGAACCCTAAACTATCATTTTTCACCAAGACTATGCTTTCTATTCTATTAAACATATCTTTATTTAGTTATTTAAATATTAATTTGAATTAATCAAATATTTCTGCCCGACAGCGTGCAAGTGCAGTCACCCACAGCAGCTCATTTATTTGTATGTTCAATTAGCGTAGTGATTGGTATATAAAAAAAAAAATAAATAAATAACTAAACATTATCGTGCTACACAACTTTATTATATCTCTCCCTTGGCGGCTTTTGAATTTTTGTAGCCATATTAGCGATTTTTTTTTTTTTTTTGTATAATTTCTTGCATAAAAATAGAAAGCGTTTTATCGGACACCTTTTCGTTAACATATAAGAACCCTTCATATTCTGTTTATTTTATTAATGGTTTTTAGGTTTAAAATAGTGCTTAATGAAACAAATTTTCTATTTTTAAAACTGCACTTTTTTTTCTATAAAATTATCTACTCAGATAAAAATAGATCATTTATGTGACTACTATTTCAGTTTTTTTTTTTTTTTTTACGTTTTGTAGTATTTTATAAATTTTACATTTTTCTTGAACTACCTAGATTAAAATTGCTGTTGCTAAATTAAACCTCTTTTATATTTTTCTTGAACTACCTAGATTAAAAAATGCTAAATTAAGCCTCTTGGCGAAAAATGTTCGGTGTACTTCAACGCAACAATTTAAAAAATCACCCAGGAGGATCTACTATAAATAAAACTGATTTTAGTACAACACACATTAGCATCGTAAACTATATTAGCACTTTGTAAAAGAAATTTTAAATTAAAAATGACGTCAATTTTTTGAGATGCATAATTTATTTATTTATTTTTTATTTTTTATTGTTCAAGTTTAGATAAATGTATTTATTTTCCTGTTGGGAAAAAAAATAAACTCGACAACAATTAAATTATGGATAATTAAATTTAATTTTGGCAACAATTAAATTATGGTTAAAATTTAAATGGCTAATTTTTTGCTATTATTAGCTTACAAAATTACTATTTTATGCATAAAAATAACAAAAAAATTTTTTTTTTTCGGAATAAAAGGTAGCCAACTTTTTAAGTTAGGGTATAAGCTATCTCCATAACAAATTTTATCGAAATCCATCGAGCAGTTTTAACGTGAAACTCAGTCAAATAAACGGACATTCACATTTATAATATATATAAGATTTAAATAATGACTTTCACACACACACACACACATATATATATCTATATATTAGGGATGGGACGAATAGTGATTTGGCCGAATAACCGAATACCGAATATTCGGCAATTTTTCAGGCCGAATACCAAATATTCGGCCGCCGAATACCAAAATTTAAAAAATTTATATATTATATATACATTTATCTGCATATTATATATATATATATTTATTTTATATATTATATATTATAACCTTGAAAACATGTTACTAGTAGTACTCAGCTTTCTTTCAATTCAATTATTAATTTTTGCTGCATTTCCATTTTATTTCATTTTTAAGATGTTAATTTCAGGTGTGTTAGTGTATGTTTTGCCATTATATTATATATATATATATAATTAAAGGTAATTCAGGCAAAGAAAATCACTGAAACAAAGAAATCAACACAAATTAATACCTATTAGCCAAAAGTGAAAAATATATAACTAATAACATATAAAAAAGAGAAATATATATATATATATATACACACATTTCTCATACTTCAAATTAATAATGAAATTAATGCTAGTTTTTGATTCCATAAAATTAATTTGTTTTTTATATATTTTACTAACTTTATTTTTATATAAAAAATATTATTAGGACAGTGTATTTTTCTAATAAGTCTTTATAATTTATGATTAATTAAAAAATATACAGCTAAGTTACAGCTAAATAATTATAAATATCAAAAAATCACACGTGGAAATCAATTTTATGGTAATTTTATATAACATGTTCATGTATATAATGAAAAGAAAGTTTAGTAATTTGTAACCTTTTAAGGTATTTTCGTAATGATATTTCCTTTACTTAAACTGTGTACATATTACAAAATTTCTAAGTTTAATCAGAATTATTTGTTAGTTAAACAGACTATTTTAATAGATAATATGAAGTATATTGTATGTATACTTATTTGAATAACATTTTTTAATTTTAAGTTGCTAGACATACTGCAGAATACTGCATCTATACTATTTCAAGTAATAATAATATTTCAAGTAATTGAAATTGAAAATATATTTTCCACATCTTCTGTCAGATATTCGGCCGGTAACAGGCCGAATATCTATCACTATTCGGCCTTGCCGAATATTCGGCATATTGGCCGAATAGGCCGAATACCGAATAGTCGCCGAATATTCGTCCCATCCCTACTATATATATATATATATTGGTAATTACAATTAAATTGGCACAACATTCACTTAGTATTAATGGAAAATAAGCAGTAAGGATTATATACATCTGCGGGTGGGGGGTCGGGTTAGCGGTAGTTTGAATAAAAATAATTGTTTTATTATCACCTTTTTACCGATTTTAATGAAACTTTGTATAAAAATCATTTATTAATTATGAAAATTTTCAGCAAGTGTCACACTTATTTGGAAGGGAGGGATAAGTGAGAGGGACAGAGTGAAATAAAATTATGTTTTATATTATCATGTTACTATTTTAGTGATATCTTATATAATATATCACTTACTGTTTATTGAAAATTACAATGAATGAGTTTTATATTCGACTAGGGGAGGTCGCAAGAGGGGTGGATATGGAATTTTTTTTTTCTTTTTAATCACACAGTTTAAATGAAGCTTTATATAAATAACACTTACTATTTAAGAAAAATTAAAAAGCGTGTTACGTATATCTGCAAGAGGGGGCTAAAGGGAGGACAGAGGGAAAGAAAACTGTTGTGTTTATATTCTCATATCACCGTGTTACTGATTTTGATGAAATTTTGTATAACTGTCACTTATTCTTTTTGAAAATGAAAGTGAGTTTTTCATACAGTTGAAGGGGGGAGGAGGGTTAAGGAAGGCAGAGGGGAATAAAATATTTTTTAAACCGACCCCATTATCGATTGTTTGTTGAAATTTTGTGTAAATATTACTTATTGTTAATGAAAAATTACAGTGAGTGTTACATATGATTTTTTTTTTTTTTTTTTGAGGGGGGTGGGGATGACGTACAGCAGAAGAAAAGAAAATATTTTTATATCACTATGATTTTCATTTTAATAAAACTTATTATAAATACCACCTACTGATTAGGAAAATTTATACTGATTGTTATCTATACCTGGGGGTGGGGGAGCAGAAGCGAAAAATGATTGCTTAAATATCATCGTGTTACCGATTTTAATTAGAATTTGAACAACTAGCATCTACCTTTAAGGAAAAATCACAGAGATCGTTAGATATATCTAGGGGCCAAGGGGAGACAGAGGGAAAGAAAATGATTGTTTTTATGCATCCCTCTTTACATTTATAGGAAACTTTGTACAGATATCACTTATTGTTCGTGAAAAATTACAGAGAAAATTATCTTATCTAGGGGATAGGGGGCATACATAAAGAATATGATATTTGTATACCACGCTATTGCCGATTTAATAAAACTTTGCTTAAAAGGTAATCGAGATCATTTAAATTGAATTGCCACCGGAATTCACGAACAAAATTAAAATAGAAGAAATTTTAAGTTTATAAAAACAGCCTTTTTCTGCTACGTTATAAAAGAAAATTTTTGATAAAAAATTTAAGGGATGAGTATTTGCAGCTGGAGCTTAATAATTGCATCCTCGCAGCGAGGACAGCGCACCACAAAGGGTTAGATATAACTGTTTATGAAAAATTTACAATGAGGGTTACGTATCATAGTGTCTTTATCTTCCTAATACTCAAAAATTCAGTGTTTGATTAAAATCTCTGAAAAGGTAATTCAAAAACGAGATTTTTTTTCGTTTAATCTGTACTTTTAGTACTCTATCGCAGGAAACAAAAAATTACGTTCTCGTAGATTTTTAGCATGCATCTTATAAGTGGCAATAAGTTCATTTTCCACGATCCGGAAGAATGAGTGCCGGAGGGCATTTTTAATAAATGCTACTTGTTAAATATATGTTTCCTGAAAAATACTTTGGAGGGCTATAGGGGTGAGGAAAAGAAAAAAGATGTTATAATAGAAAAAAAAATTCCCCACTGTACTTTAACCCCCAATATATTTGAAAGCCCCAAGTTTTTTTTCTTTTGCAAGTAGCATTTGTGAAAAGTCTCATTTTTTCCGGCGTCCAAAAAATAAGGTCGCTTTCCTTAATTATTAATTGTAAAATACATGCTAAACATCAACAAGTTTGTAAATATTTTTTCCCTGGAGAAAAGACAAAGGGGACAGATTGAGAAGAAAAAAAAAAAGAAAGAAAGAGAGAGAGAAAGAAAAAGGTTTTTGTTTTAACTTTTTACAGTTTTTAATCAAAATTTGAAGAAAAACTTTGAATACTAATTTAAGAAAAGAAAAATCACTGTGATTTGTAGCACTCACTCTCATTTTCCAGAAACATGGAGTTATATTTCTGAAAAGTTCAATTAAAAACGGTAATAAGGCGGTATAAAAAAATCATTTTATTTCATTGTGCCCCATGCCATCTCTGTATATGTAGTCGTCACAATATTTTTTTTAAATAGACAATAATCGATATTTAAGCCAAGTTTCCTATGCATATGAAAAGATGTAATGTTGAAGAGAACTTTTCTAACTGCCTTTCCCTCTGCTCCCTTTCACACACCCCCCCCCCAACTATATATAACGCTCACTGTAATTTTTCATGAAGAGTAAGTGATAGTTATACAAAGTTTCATTAAAGTTGGCAACATGGTCATACAAAAACAATATCCCCCCCTCACAGCTCTCTTTTACCCCCCGAAGCTATATGTACAGTCCGTAACAAAAGTGTTCGAACACTAGCAAAAATTCCTATGTAAAAAAAGTACACTTCATACGGTTTTGTTAAATAAATCCTTATCGAATCCTATTCTTAGTCAGTGTAAGAACACGATTCGATAAGGATTTATTTAACAAAACCGTATGAAGTGTACTTTTTTTTTACATAGGAATTTTTGCTAGTGTTCGGACACTTTTGTTACCGACTGTAACACTCACTGTAATTCTTTATAAACAGTAAGTGATAGTTATTAAATTTTTTATTTTCAATCTTTCTTCAACCACAGCATAAATGTAAATATTCATTTTAAGCTTGATTTATTATATTCTACAACCTATAAAAAAGTATAATTGTTTGATATCTCTTACTGATATAATATTTGGATCCCCGCCCTTGCTATCGCTAACGATTGGTGATCACGCGTCCTACAGAAGCCAATCTTTCTCTATCCACATCATAAATGTAAATATTCATTTGAAATTTTTTTATTAAATTCGAGAATTTATAAAGAAATAAAATTCTTTAATATCTTTCACTCATAATTTTTGATGATCCTTCTCACTTCCGCTAACGATTGCTGATCACACACTCCACAGAAGTCTTTTAATTTCTAACCTTTCTCCTTCTACAGCAAAAATGTAAATATTCATTTTAAACTTGCTTTACTAGATTCTAGAACCTATAAAGGGGTAGAATTGTTCAGCATCTTTCCCTCATGTATTCCCCCCCCCCCCCATCCCGCTCCATTTTCAACAAGCAATAAACGAAGCACAATCTTTTTCTCTAATTTTCTTCCATGTAAATATAAAGCTGATTGTTTGCTTGCTTGCCCAGGATTTTTGTTCGCTATACAAATTTATACCGTTCAACCGACAGCTGCGAAAAATGCCACATTTATTACTCAGGAAAAAAATCTAGCTAACGCCGTTTTTTTTTTTTTTTTTTTTTTTTTTAGTAGCTTATTTGGTAATTGGATCAAAAGATATTAAATAAAAACAACATTTTAATGGCTCCCTACACTCAGATTCATGTAACACTCATTGTGATTTTTTTTTTTATTTTTTTTTAACAGCAAGCGACATTTAATCTAAATTTCACTAAATCGGGTACATTGCGGTATAAAGTAATCATTTTTTTCCCATTGTTTTCCGAGTCTCCCCCCATTCTCATATATATGTAAAACTTTTTGTAAATTAAGTAGTTATTTACGAACGATTTCATGAAAATCATTATCAAGTTACTTTTTATAAGATCATTTTATTTCTGTACGCTATCTCCCCCCCCCCCTCCATCTGAACCCCAGAGCTATATGTAACTCTCGTTGTAATTTTCATAGATAGTAATTGATAGTTTTACAAATTTTCATAAAAATCGGTAACAATTTCTTCCCCTCTGCGCCACTAACCTCCCCCCTCCCAAGTATGCGTAGCACTCACTGCAAATTTTTAAAAATGGTAAGCGTTCGTTGTTCAAATTTTCATTAACTCTTAACCGGAAACTTGCCGTCTGTGAGGCTGATGTGTCTACGTACCTATACCCTCTACGCAAAAATGAACGTCTCCAGATTTTATCATTCCACCTAATCTTTCACCTAATATGGTGATGTTAATACATTAATATAAAAGAATAAGTGTTTAAGTTTACTATTTGTAAACTATTTAAAGTTTTGTTTATTTTAATTTTTATAGTAAATTTTTGAATGTCAGCAGTCTCACAGACTGCACGGTTCTGTTTGTGTAACAACTTCGCATGTTTCTAGTTAAGGAAAATATATATTAACCCGATTAGGTTATCATTTTTTTTCGGCACTTTGTTAGAATACCATGGGTCGCTGAAGATCCGAAGCATGTTAGAATACATAATTTTTAAGGCAAAAATCTGATAAAATTTTTGAACACTCTTAAATTCTTCTACGTTAAGGGCAGACAAAGAATATATATAAAAAAAAAAATTAAATATTTTACTTTTCATCAGGAACACACACACTTCCCAAAAATGTAGGTATTGACAAAAAAATTCATAACTTTTGAAGAAATTAAGATATTTGAAACGTTCAAATTGCATAATAAAGCTTAAGAATGGTATTTTTACCGACAAAATCACGGAATTGATGCATAGGTATTTCTTTTATATGTCGGCTCTGAGAAATGAGACAAAGAAAAATGGCTCGGGTCTCTATGGACCTACGATAACCTCAACTGGTTAAGGATTTTCTTAAAAGTAGTAAGATGGCATCTTAAGATATAAAATTGAAATAAATAAAATACCTTTATATATATGTGGAGTTATTTCTTTCTTTCTTTCATTTTTTCAAATGTCAAAAATGATAAAAAACAGAAAGCCTCATTTTGCTTATAGTTTAATAGAGATACTCCAAGTATATTTAAAATATAAAAACATAAAAATCGAAAATGACAAACGACATATTATATTTGTAATGTTTTGATAAATTTTAAAATATTATTTTTTTCCTTTAAAGAAATAAAATGTATTATATATATATATATATATATATATAATTCCATTTCTTTAACTTTATCGGATGATAAATTAGTGCTTCGTTTCTCTAGCTTTTCCAGAGTTATTAGAAATAAAAAGACAAATGAAATATAGTTATATGTATATTTATACTATCAGGTGTTGCATGCTTCGCAGGTCACTATGTTTAAATTAAGACTTAAAATTACATATAAATTATTAAAATCTACCCACCCGCAAATAAAATAAAATAAAATAAAATAAAATGATTGATTGAAACTTGTCAAAAACCTCAGTCTTTTTGCTCCTTCCCTTCCTACCCCACCGAAGTTTGTGGGGGAGATTAAGGTAAGGCACCGTAGGGGGTAAGACCCTTTTTCCTTTTAACGGTGCACTCTTTGTCATATTAACAGCAAACCAACTCCAAATTTAAAATTTCGTGAAGTTTGGACCATAATTTTTAGTGATAAGGCACCATGGGGTTTAAGGCCCTCCCCTCTTCCAACAGTGCTGTCTTTATTATAGTAACACCAAACCAACTCCAAATTTAAAATTTCGAAAAATTAGAACGGTAACTTTCCGAGATAAGGCACCGGGGGAAGTAAGACCCCTTCTTCAAACAGTTTTTGTTAAACTAATACCCAACCATATCTAAATTTAAAATTTCGTGAAGTTTCGACCATAATTTTTCGTTATAAGGCGCTATGAGGGGGGAGGCCCTGCCCCCTTCCAACAGTATTCTTTATCAAAGTAACACGAAAACAACTCCAAATTTAAAATTTCGAAAAAATGGAATAGTAACTTTCCGAGATAAGGCACCATGGGGTATAAGACCCCACTTCAAACAGTGCAGTCTTTGTTAACCTAACACCCAACCAAATCCAAATTTAAAATTTTGTAAAGTTTGGTCCATACTTTTTCGAAATAAGACAACGTAGGGGGTAAGAGCCTCTCCCTTTCTATTGGTGCACTGTTTGTCATATTAACACCAAACGAACTCCAAATTTGCAATTTTGTAAAGTTAGGATAATAAATTTCCTAGATAAGGCACCGAGGAAAGAAAGGAGGTAAGACCTTTCCTCTTTCCAAAGTGCAATCTTTGTTATAATAATTAGCCAACTATCACCAAATTTAAAATTTCTTAGAGTTAGGACTGTAATTTCTCGAGACACTCCCCCTTTCCAACGGTGCAGTCTTTGTTATAATAGCACCCAAACAACTGAAAATTTAAAATTTCATAAAGTTCGGACCATTATTTTTCGAGATAATGTTCCGTGGAGTGTAAGACCCTCTCCCCTTCAAAAGGTGCAGTCTTTGTCATACTAACACCAAACCAACTACAAATTTTAAGTTTCGTTAAGTTAATGCCGTAACTTTTCGGTCCACCAGCAGCCGAGGGGTGCAACACTCAAAGCTGGTAGACGTGAAGTGCCGGGTTCGATTCAAGGTCGCGCTCGTCGGCCTAGCCGTTCGGGGTTTTCCGTGGTTCTCTCCGAAACTTGCGTAAATACAGGCTTGGACCCCTTAGAAAGACCTTCACGGAAGGCACTCCCCCCTCTGGCCTAGGGCCCAAGAGTAGTCAATCAGCCTTATTCTGCAACACCAACATCGTAACTTTTCGAGATAAGGCAACGTGGGGGGTAAGACCCTTCCCCTTTCAACGGTGTAATCTTTGTTATACTAACACTAAACCAACCCCAAATTTAAAATTTCGTAAAGTTTGGAACATAATTTTTCGATATAAGGCATTATGGCGGGGGGGGGGGGGGGGTAACATCCTATTCCCATCCAATGGTGCACTCTTTGTCATAATAACACGAAACCAACTCCAAGTTTAAAATTTCGTAAAGTTAGGACCATAACTTTCCAACATAAGACATGTGGGGGTAAGAACTCCTCCCCCCCTTCCAACGGTGCAGTCTGTTATACTAACACACAAACAACTCCAAATTTTTAAATTTTGTAAAGTTCGGTCCATTATTTTTCGAAATAGGCTCCTTGAGGAGGGGGGGGGGGGGGTAGGTAAGACCCTCCCCCCTCCAACAGTACAGCATTTGCCATACTAACACCGACTATCCCGAAATTTAAAATTTCGTAAAATTTGTACCCTAATTTTGGTGAGGGGGAAGGGGATAAAATTCTCCTTCCTTTCAATGGTGCAGTCTTTGTTATACCAACAGCCAACCAACCACAAATTCAAAATTTTGTAAAGTTTCGACCATAATTTTTCGAGATGAAGCTCCGTGCGACGTAAGATCCTCCCTCCCCTTCCAACGGTTCAATTTTTCTCATACTAACACCAAACTTAAAGTTTCTTAAAAGTTCGGACCATAATATTTGAGATAAGTCAAGTTGGGATCAGACCATCCCCCTTCCAGGAATGCAATATGTTTGTCATACTAACACTTAATTCAAAATTCAAAATTTCGTGTGGATCGAATCATAACTTTTCGTCAGAACATCAGCGAAGAAGTTAAATCGATCTCTACCTAGATGTAATTTGAATTCCAAAGTCACAATTACAGTATTATAATTATAATTATACCGTCAGTAATTACAATTACATTTCGAATTGCGTAAAATAATTAACCATTAAATTACATATAATTGCAATCGTAAATTTTTAATTATAAGTACAGAAAAGTAATTATTATTATAACGTTTCTAATTACAATTATATTATAATTCTGTAAAATGATTACCCATTAACATTACATATAATTGTAACTGCAACATTTAATTATAATTACAGGCAGATTATTATAATTATAATGTTTTTATCTACAATTACATTTCAATTTTATAAAATGATTATTCATTACATTACATGTAATTGTAACTAAAACTTTTCAATTATAATTACAGTAAAGTAATTATAATTGAAATCTTTTAGTTACAATTAAAGTAATGATTAATTGCAGATGCTCAGTTACAATTACAAGTAATCATATTTGTAATTGCTTACTGTCAATTGAAATGTAATTCATTACAAATTAATTGAATTACGATTTTACCCAACTCTGACCCAAACTAATAGTTTATACCACAAAAACAGTTAATTTCAGTTTTTTAGCTACAAAGATAAGTTAATAAGTCCTGAAAGAGTGGAACCATGGAGTTAATTTTTTTGCAGTTGATACACTACACTAATTAGATGTCCAAAAAGTTACATAAAAATTCATGTGAATACGAACCACACAGGCACTCTTAAAATCGACGAGCGATGAAAAATAAATCCTCCTCTCTGCATCATTCATATTGGGCGGCATACTGGGCAGACTCAGATTTTCCAGATGATGTCGACTGCTCCCATAAACTGAATAAAAGAAAACAAAATATTCTCAATCAACTCATACAGATGTAACCCAAACAGCACATCTTCTTCCCAGTACATCCTGGGAAGAAGGACTAACTAAAGTAAGCTAATGTAACAAATCAAAACTTATTTAATACATTCCTCTTCAATTAAGAAAAATCTGACTATAAAGCTATCACATCTATACATTTCAAGGTATTGTCCAGTTGGCAAGAACATTGAACCTCACAAAAGGTCATAAAAACTTTCTTTTGCAGTATTTCTTGTAAGATAAAAATCCAAGTTTTTAACTTCCCTTGGATCAGTAAAGACAAAAAAAAAAAAAAAAAAAAAATTAGAACTTTTTCTAGTTTTTACTGAATAACTTAATGTTTTCAATAATCCTATTTATATATTAAAAAAAAAAAAAAAAAAAAAAAAAAAAGAAGAAGAAGATTTAATGAATACAAATTAAAAAAATCCATAAAAAAATAAGTGTTTCTAATTCATTTCTAATATTGCATAACAAACAACAGATATTACTTTCATATTTATGGTCTAAAATTTCATTAAAAAAGAAAAGGAAAAAAAAAAAAAAAAACACTCAGAAAGTGAGAGGGCTACAATCTTCAATAATTAATCTTTAAATTTTCTTTTCTATTTTTCATTATAATACACAGTACATAACTAACAGACTATGTGAAAATGGGTGTTTTTTCAAAAGAATTTTAGTTTAATTTTAGACTATATAAGTCTATTGTTTGTTTTGCATTACTGGTGATGAATTATTGCAGAAACGCTCTATTGTATACATATTTTATAATTGAAAATAATTAAATCATGTACAGAGAAGCTTCAAATAACATCTATTATTATTATTATTATTTTTTTTTTTTTTTTTTTTTTTTGAGGGGTAGGGAGGCTTTTATCCAAACTGTACAGGAATTCAAGCATGGGGAAAAATACAGCCAATTACATCGTTTCATGTCTATGAGACCATTATCATTTATAGTGCAATTATGAAGAACTTACTCCTCCCACATCACAATCACACAAAGAAAAAAAGATACTACTGCCATTTTCAGACACAAAAACAATATTGTCAAAGATGTTACTAAAATAAAAGAAATGATGTAACTTAATATCAATAATATTTTATTTGTTGAATTTCAGTCAAATGATGAAAAAATCTCCTTATATTATTAAAATCTGTGCGCATCTGTCTTTCTTTCTGTCTGTCTGTCTGTCTGTCTTTCTTTCTGTCTGTCTGTGAGAAATGCCTTGTGACCGCTAAAGCTCCGGCGCTAATGGTCGCATCGCCTCGAAACCGGTGTCGACAGACGCAGAATTTCTTCATCTCGACATCGCGATAATTCGCTAAGCGATGCGACCCTAATTAGCGGAGATATTGATTAAAACGTCGACCCTTGTCTACCGAAAAATGACCCAGAATCTCCTTATATTATTAAAATCTGTGCGCGTCTGTCTTTCTGTCTGTCTGTCTGTCTGTCTGTCTGTCTTTCTGTCTGTCTGTCTGTCTGTCTGTCTGTCTGTCTTTCTGTCTGTCTGTCTGTGAGAAATGCCTTGTGACCGCTAAAGCTCCGGCGCTAATGGTCGCATCGCTTCGAAACCGGTGTCGACAGACGCAGAATTTCTTCATCTCGACATCGCGATAATTCGCTAAGCGATGCGACCCTAATTAGCGGAGATATCAATTAAAACGTCCACCCTTGTCTACCGAAAAATGACCCAGAATTCATGATTAAATGCTTAAAAAGCGACATTTTTACGGAAAAAGTGGAAAATAAATTAGAAATATCAGTCGTATCGTTACAAATAAGGTATCAAATGAAAGATCCGATTTTTCTGAATCCGACGGTTTAAACAGCTTATCGATAGGGCAATTAGATTTTTTAAAATTAACTAAAGTATGAAAAAAAAGGTGGCAACAAATCACAAGAGTTTTATTAATTTCGCAATAGACGTATTTCGGTTACCATGGCGCCGGGCGAAAGAATAAATAGATTTTTACTTCCTGCTTTACTGATTTTGTACTGGAAATAAAAATTGCAAATTTCAAAATGCTTCAATTTTATTCAAAATTATTTCAAACTTGCTACACACTTTTAACATCACAAGACGAAGTAGCAGTTAAAATTTCACCGGGTTTCCAAAATAAATAAAAAATGTACAATTTAATTGCAAATTAAATTTTATTATCATACGCGTATTTCAAATTCTAACTATGATTAAATTATTTTTAATACATCTTTCGAAAGATATTTTAAAGTACTTTTATATTATCGAAAGTGGGATTCAAGATTTCGCTTCATTTACACGTTTTGAGGTCTCCTGATTCGGTTTTCTTTTGTATCTCAGCTACTAATTAAAATAATTTCATAAGTAATACATCATTTGATAGCTTTGTTGATTTGGAATCGAACAGCAGATTACAGAAATTTCTACCGCCAGATGGCGCTGTAATATTTTCAAATTTCAATAGTTCAATTTCTAATTATGATTAAATTATTTTTAATACATCATTCGAAAGATATTTTAAAGTTTTTTTATATTATCGAAAGTTTTCACCAGATTTACACGTTTTGAGGTGACCTGATTAGGTTGTCTTTTGCATCTCAGCTAATTCAGTTTGACCGTTCAAAATTGATATATGTAGGTTAATTAGGAAGGGCTGAAAGGGTGGGGAAGATATAGGCGTGCACCGCGCTCACGGGACAGCGCTGCCGAAGGCAGTGGGGACCAGTTCCGACTTTTTAACTGATGAGAAATGATTTTTTTTTCAATTTCTTTTCTTAAGAAAAAAATTTGACTTGAGAAGGAATATGTGCGCGTATCGCGCGTATACCTTCACACGTGCGCGCGCAGCGCGCCTGGGTCTGCGCTGCCGAAGGCAGTGGGGACACGGTGTGAGTTTTTACACGATCAGAAATGATTTTTTTAGGGGGCACGAAGGGTCAGGGAAGGAATACGCGCGCGCAGTGCGTGTATTCCTTAACTTAAACGCGCGCAGCGCGCACGGGACTGCGCTGCCGTAGACAGTGAGGACCCAGTCCGACTTTGTACCTGATGAGAAATGATTTTTTAAATTTTCTTTTCTTAAGAATAAAAATTTGATTTGAGAAATCAAATTTTATTTGGACCCGGACCGACTTTTTACCCAATCAGAAATGATTTTTTTTTTTTTTTTTTTTTTTTTTTTTTTTTAAATTTCTTTTCTTAACACTAAAAGTTACTGTTAGTGATTCATTAATTTTAGTGATTCATTTGAAAATACTGACCCGCTAGCGGGCGAAGCTCGCTAGTTCATGATTAAATGCTTAAAAAGCGACATTTTTACGGAAAAACTGGAAAATAAATTAGAAATATCAGTCGTATCGTTACAAATAAGGTATCAAATGAAAGGTCCGATTTTTCTGAATACGACGGTTTAAATAGCTTATCGATAGGACAATTAAATTTTTAAAAATTACTAAAGTATGAAAAAAAAGGTGGCAACAAATCACAAAAGTTTTATTAATTTCCTTCTAGACGCATTTCGGTTACCATGGCGCCGGGCGAAAGAATAAATAGATTTTACTTCCTGCTTTACTGATTTTATACTGGAAATAAAAATTGCAAATTTCAAAATGCTTCAATTTTCTTCAAAATTATTTCAAACATACTACACACTTTTAACATCACAAGACGAAGTTGCAGTTAAAATTTCACCGGGTTTCCAGAATAAATAAAAAATGTACAATTTAATTGCAAATTAAATTTTATTTTAATACGCGTATTTCAAATTCTAACTATGATTAAATTATTTTTAATATACCATTCGAAAGATATTTTAAAGTACTTTTATAGTATCGAAAGTGGGATTCAAGATTTCGCTTCATTTACACGTTTTGAGGTCTTCTGAATCGGTTTTCTTTTGTATCTCAGCTACCAATTAAAATAATTTCATAAGTAATACATCATTAGATAGCTTTGTTGATTTTGAATCGAATAGTAGATTACAGAAATTTGTACCGCCAGATGGCGCTGTAATATTTTCAAATTTCAATATTTCAATTTCTTATTATAATTAAATTATTTTTAATGCATCATTCGAAAGATATTTTAAAGTTTTTTTTTTATATTATCGAAAGTTTTCACCAGATTTACACGTTTTGAGGTGTTCTGATTAGGTTTTTTTTTTTTTTTGCATCTCAGCTAATTCAGTTAGACCGTTCAAAATTGGTATATGTAGGTTAATTAGGAAGGGCTGAAAGGGTGGGGAAGATATAGGCGTGCACCGCGCGCACGGGACAGCGCTGCCGAAGGCAGTGGAGACCCGGTCCGACTTTTTAACCGATGAGAAATGATTTTTTTTTTTTTTTTTCATTTTCTTTTCTTAAGAATAAAAATTTGATTTGAGAAGGAATATGTGCGCGTAGCGCGCGTATACCTTCACACTTGCGCGGGCAGCGCGCATGGGTCTGCGCTGCCGAACGCAGTGGGGACACGGTGTGAGTTTTTACCCGATCAGAAATGATTTTTTTTAGGAGGCACGAAGGATCAGGGAAGGAATACGCACGCAGCGCGTGTATTCCTTAACTTGAGCGCGCGCAGCGCGTACGGGACTGCGCTGCCGTAGGCAGTGAGGACCCGGTCCGACTTCGTACCCGATGAGAAATGATTTTTTTAATTTTCTTTTCTTAAGAATAAAAATTTGATTAGAGAAGGAACATGTGCGCGCAGCGCACGTATACTCTCACACGTGCGCGCTGCGCGCGCACGGGTCTGCGCTGCCGAAGGCAGTGGGGACCCGGTGTGAGTTTTTACCCGATCAGAATTTTTTTTTTTTAGGGGGGGGGGGGCACGAAGGGTCAGGGAAGGAATACGCGCGCGCAGCGCGCACGGGGTAGCGCTGCCGAAGGCAGTGGGGACCCGGGCCGACTTTTTACCCAATCAGAAATGATTTTTTTTCTTTTTCTTTTCTTGACACTAAAAGTTACTGTTAGTGATTCATTAATTTTAGTGATTCATTTGAAAATACTGACCCGCTAGCGGGCGAAGCTCGCTAGTCTCCTTATATTATTAAAATCTGTGCGCATCTGTCTGTCTGTGAGAAATGCCTTGTGACCGCTAAAGCTCCGGCGCTAATGGTCGCATCGCCTCGAAACCGGTGTCGACAGACGCGGAATTTCTTCATCTCGACATCGCGATAATTCGCTAAGCGATGCAACCCTAATTAGCGGAGATATTAATTAAAACGTGGACCATTGTCTACCGAAAAATGACCCAGAATTCATGATTAAATGCTTAAAAAGCGACATTTTTACGGAAAAAGTGGAAAATAAATTAGAAATATCAGTCGTATTGTTACAAACAAGATACCATTGGAAAGGGCTTTTTTTTCTCAATCCGATGGTTTAAACGGCTTATCGATCGGACAATTAGATTTTTTTAATGAACTAAACTAAAAAAAAATGGTGGCAACAAATCACAAGCATTTTAACTTGGCAGACGATCTTGAACGGAAAGAAAAAACATCTGCTATTTAATGAGGTCACGTGTTTTTGTACTTTCATTAAAAAATGCAATATTCTATTTTCTTCAATTTTTCAAAATTCGCACATTTAAATTAGCATACAATCTTAACACCACAAAACAAACTTGCAGTTCAAATTTCATCCATTTTGGTCAATAAACAAAAGATTTACATTTTAATTGCAAATTAAATTTTATCTTTACACGCCTGACATTTTATCTGTCGAAAGAGGATGAAAGTTTCAAAACGACACAAATACACTTAAGGTAAAAATATTTCTTTTTCTATTTACTTCCATTAACCGACTACCGTAGATAATGGAATTCGAAATTTCACCTGACTTACACGTTTTGAGGTGTCCTGAATGGGTTTCTCTTTTGTCTCAGTTACTAATTAAAACAATTTCATAAGTAATACATCATTTGAAAGCTTTGTTGAGTTGGAATCGAACAGTAGATTACAGAAATTTCTACTGCCAGATGGCGCTGTAATATTTTTAAATTACAATATTTCTATTTCTAATCATGATTAAATTTTTTTTAATGCATCATTTGATACACATTTTAAAGTACTTTTACATTATCGAAAATGGAATTTGAGATTTCACCAGATTTACACGTTTTGAGGTCTCCTGAATCAGTTTTCTTTTGTATCTCAACTACTAATTAAAATAATTTCGTAAGTAATATATCATTAGAAAGCTTTGTTGATTTGGGATCGAACAGTGGAATGCAGAAATTTCTACCGCCAGATGGTGCTGTAATATTTTTAAATTACAATATTTCTATTTCTAATCATGATTAAATTTTTTTTTTTGCGTCATTTAATACACATTTTAAAGTACTTTTACATTATCGAAAATGGAATTTGAGATTTCACCAGATTTACACGTTTTGAGGTCTCCTGAATCAGTTTTCTTTTGTATCTCAACTACTAATTAAAATAATTTCATAAGTAATATATCATTAGAAAGCTTTGTTGATTTGGGATCGAACAGTGGAATGCAGAAATTTCTACCGCCAGATGGCGCTGTAATACTTTCAAATTCCAATATTTCAATTTCTAATCATGATTAAATTATTTTTAATACATCATTCAAAAGATATTTTAAAGTTCTTTTATATTATCGAAAGTTTTCAGCAGATTTACCCGTTTTGAGGCGCCCTGATTAGGTGTTCTTTTGCATCTCAGCTAATTGAGTAAGACCGTTCAAAATTGGTCTACGTACGTTAATTAGAAGGGGCTGAAAGGGTGGGAAAGAAATAGGCGTGCACCGCGCGCGTATCCCCTAACTTGCACGCGCGCAGCGCGCACAGGACTGCCCTGCCGAAGGCGGAGGGGACCCGGTCCGACTTTTTAACTGATAAGAAATAATTTTTTTAATTTTCTTTTCTTAAGAATAAAAATTTTATTTGAGAAGGAATACGTGCGCGCAGCGTGCGTATACCTTCACAAGTCCGCGCGCAGCGCGCATGGGTCTGCGCTGCCGAAGGCAGTGGGGACCCGGTGTGATTTTTTACCCGATCAGAAATGATTTTTTTTAGGGGGCACGAGTGTCAGGGAAGGAATGCGGGCGTGCAGTGCGTGTATTCTTTAACTTGTGCGTGCGCAGCGCGCACGGGACTGCGCTGCCGAAGGCACTGGGGACCCGGGCCGACTTCGTACCCCATGAGAAATGATTTTTTTTTTCATTTCTTTTCTTAAGAATAAAAATTTGATTTGAGAAGGAATATTTGCGTGCAGCGCACGTATACCTTCACACGTGTGCGCGCAGCGCGCATGGGTCTGCGCTGCCGAAGGCAGTGGGGACCCTGTGTGAGTTTTTACCCGATCAGAAGTGATTTTTTTTGGGGGGGGGGGGGAGCACGAAGGGTCAAGGAAGGAATACGCGCGCGCAGCGCGTGTATTCCTTAACTTGTGCACGCGCAGCGCGCACGGGACTGCGCTGCCGAAGGCAGTGGGGACCCGGGACGACATTTTACCCGATCAGAAATGATTTTTTTTTTTTTCTTTTCTTAGGACTAAAAGTTACTGTTAGTGATTCATTAATTATAGTGATTCATTTGAAAATACTGACCCGCTAGCGGGCGAAGCTCGCTAGTTATGTATAAAAACTTGAATAGGAATTGGAGATATTTCAAGGAAGTAGATACTACTAGAATAATAATATTCAATACTTTTTTTTATTTCTTTCTATTTGATAAAATATAGTATACGCTTCAATTTTTCCCAATCTTCAAAATTTAAAAGAGGCGTTACTCATTTATAATTCAGTCTTCATAACAGAATATAATTTCTTATGTCTTCTATATTTAAAGAAAATATTTACTTACAGTACTTACAAAGTAAAAATAAAAATGAAGTTACATGATAACAATTATCCCAGTTTTTAATAATTTCTAAGATGCAAACGAAAATTTCAAACATACAAATTTGATATAACTTTTAAACATATATGAGGGAAAAAAATTTGGAGTGACTCCACTCGACTTTCGCACATTTCGCGATGAATTAATTTAAATAAAAGAAGTCATAAAAGAAAAATCATAATAGGTCTTCTGAGTGCCCCCCCCCCTCCCACAAGATATATGTTGTTCAATGGATTGTTTGAGTTTTAAAATTACTATAATACTACAATTTAAAATTACTATAGCGAACTTAAAATAATTTGAACCCATAGATCGCAATGTATGAAAATTCTACTTTGTACACCAGTAAAAAAATTTATAAGTTTTACACTCCTGTAAATCTGTACAGTTTTAGTGATAATAGCCTTTAACAGGCCTACCAATTTAAATCTTAATCGAATGCAGAGTTTAGAAGACACTAACGCACTTCAAACATTTTGAGTCCTTTAGTTATAATGATGAAAAATTTTCTTTTTGTGTCCCTGTAAAACAACGGTAAGTTCAGCGCTCATCAAAATGTATTGAAATCATATGATGGTGACTTAAACTTACCTATCAATTTTCAATTGGATAAAGCATTTAGAACTATTAAACTTTAAATAGTTTGAATCCATAGGCGATAATGACAAAATGATCTTTGTATCCCTGTAAAAAAACTATATCTATTAGTTTCAGAAAATTTTGGAGTGGAAGGCTGATTTTTTTTTTTTTTAATACCAACTTATGTGAAAAAATACCAGAGCCAGGAATCGAACCCGGGCCTTCCGCTTTACGTGCATATGCTCAAACCATTGAGCTACCCTGGCTGATTACCAGCCAGGCATTTCTCACATAACATTTGTTGGCAAAATCACTGAGTCTGTAAACACAGCTATATCAAGTGACATTAATAAAAAGCGGAAGGCTCGGGTTCGATTCCCGGCTCTGGTATTTTTCACATAGTTGGTATAAAAAATCAGCCTTCCACTCCAAAATTTTCTGAAATTAACTTTCAAGGTTGATGAATAAATTTCTAAATTAAATTAAAATTTTGTGGTCTATTGGAGTTGTGCCATGAATATTAATGTCACTTGATATGGCTGTGTTTACAGACTCAGTGACTTTGCCAACGAATGTTACGTGAGAAATGCCTGGCTGGTTAAGTCTGTGTGCTTAAATATTGTTCATGTATAAATATTATTTATTTATCCTCGCGTATTGTATCGTTTCGACAAAGAATAATTGAAACTGGTCCCCGTTAGAGAAATATTATATAGATTGTATAGGATGCTATGCTACTTTCCTTCATGTTAAACCTAATTTTTTTCATATTTGTATAATACTTCAATAATTGAATTGAGATAAACATGAAAAATATTGAGTGAGAAGAAAAAATTTAATTTTTCCAGCTTTTACAATTACTTTTTCCAGAAATTCCATTAAAATTTTCATTGTATACTAAAGGATACAAGACAATGTTATTAGCAACTCATAATAAAATAAGGCAAATAGTAATAAGTAATAAAACCAGTACATAAAACTAGTTGCAATTAACAGAAAAAAAATCTGGTGTGAAACAGCCACATGACTTCTATTACCCACTATTACACGTATTATATGCATTTTTTGGAGATACAGTAGAACCTCGATTAACCCAAACTCTCCGTTAACCAAAGTCGGTTTCTTCTTCACTTTTTTTTTTCACTTTCTACTATCATCCAAAATTTTCTCTTAACAAACATGTATTTTTAAAGTTTTTTTTTTTTTTTTTTTTTTCCCACATTCCTTTTGTATGCAAGCCCTCCTTTTCAAACTACAAGCGCAGATAAATATTTTAGATGATTATTGATGAATTCTCGATTATCTGAAAATTTCGATTATCCGAAGTAGGTTCAGTCCCAATTACTTCGGATAATCGAGGTTCTACTGTAATATGATCAGAAGACATAAAAGTGACCTAAAGGAGTAGTAGGAACCTAAAATTTTTCCGATAAGAGAAACTTTATACACATGTAAAGACACATAAAACGAAGCTTACATATAGCAAGGTAAAAAATAAGGAAAAAAATGGTAGAGCTATTTTTTGAAACACCAATTTCCAAGATTTAAAACTGACCTACCTAAACAAGATGTCTGTTAATTTTCCTCCAATAACCACGTAATACATGCGAAAGGAATGGGCTTATACAATAATTTTCAAAAAAATCTTTACAGCTGTTTTTGAAATACCAACTATTACCAAAACTCAATTAATGACTGGAAAACAATAATTACATACAATAGGATATTTAAAAATGAGTTAATAGGGCGAGTTTGAAAAATATCCATAGAGCAGTTTTTAAAGAATCATGCTTGTGAGACCTGAAATTGAGCTATTTATACAGGACACCTATTCATTTTCCTGAACTAACCAACTATATCATTTGAAAGGACATCTAATAGAGTGTTTATACAGCAAATTTGAAGAAAATCGTTAGAGCCATTTTTGAGATACGGACTTACGGTCCCACTTCCGGTTTTTCAATTTTCACCAAAATTTAGAAAAGTCATCTGTACACCAGACCTGTCTCAATTCTGAAGTTTTGCAGATCTGTCTTTATTAGTTTCGGAGCTATGATAGCCAGAAGATTCTACAAATACACACATACATACATTACATACACACATACATACATTACACACACTGATCTATTATCAAAAACCACTTTTTTGGACTCAAGGAACCTTAAAACGTGTAAATCAGGTGAAATCTCGACATTGAATTTTTGGACCGAATACAATACTTCCATTACCTATGGTAGTAGGGTAATGGAAGTAATAATGAGTATAAGAAAAATACAAGGACTCCCTCAAACAAATTTTTAGGTTTTTTTTTTTTTTTTTTTTTTTTTTTTAACTCCATAACCTTTAATATAAAATTTCTTAACTATACCATACAAACAAAACTCTATACACACCAAAATCAATATTTGGCAGCAGATGGAACTGAACCAGCGGCATTTCAGATGAAGTGCTTGAAGTCTCAGAAGGTTTACTTTTACCTAAACAAAAAAAATAATGTATACATTTTAAGTAAATTAGAGCGTAAAGGTTGATATTTTTACATATTTGTATAGATGTGTAAAGGTTGATATATATACATATTTGTATCAAGAAAGTTATTCTTGATGATGACATTTTACAAGACATTCTTCATAAGACAGAAGACTTCATTCTTCAGAAGACAATAGCTCTAAAATCTTACACCAACACTTACTGTGTTGAAATAGGCTTAGTTGCCACGGCATAATTTTATTAATTTAATTATGCTCTTTGTACAGTAATTATTTACAAATTAAAAATAGACAGATATGATATATTTAATAAAAATATAATATTTTAACATAAAGCTTTACGATGAAATACTATATTTTGCAGAAAAACTAGCAATTATATCACTTCTCACATAATAGTACAACTACAGGTGAAACTGTACAATGCATATTCAAAAGATACAAACACCATGCTATTCTGTGAAGAAATTTATCAGAATATTTCATTACATAATACATTATTTTTAAATTCCATTTTCACATTCAAAAATTTTACCAACACTTTTTTTTTTCTTTTTCTTCACAAAGAGCAAAATAACATATAGTTATTTTATTTAAAAAAAAAAAAAAAAATTATACAAATATAAGTTATGTTATAAAAATTACATTCCTCCCCCCCCCCCTTTTAGAATTAAAAGTATGGTTAGGTATAATTGAATTAAATATCCTGTTTATAAAAATTATCAAAAGTAAAAAAAATAAGATAATAGCACATTTCTCATTAATTAACAAAGCAAAAATTAAATTCTTTTAAAACATAATAATCAGACCTTGCAGCGTTCCTAATGCTACAAATACTGAATATATAAGGACAAAGGATACTCTGATAATATTAAAAAAAAGCATATTTACTTGTTTCTTTCAGAATATTAATCACTTTTTCGTCTGTCTTAGTGCTTGTGATGATATAATGGGGTTGAATCTGCTTCAGCACTAGAAGTATCGAGAAGAGAAAACAGTTATTTGAGGACAGAATTATACAAAGAAAGGAAAAAAATAACTGCCTTATTGGGGTGATTCTATTGATAAAATGAATAATAATCTATTTAGATAAAATGAAAAACATTCTGTGAACATAACATATGCATTTAAAAGGATTTCTGCAAAAAAGGCATAACAGGCAAAACATTAAATAACTCATAAAACAACAAATATATAAAAGAGGCTTAAAATAATTAAAAATAAAACTTGTATGCCTTTCTTTCTACTTTTTTTTTTTTTTTAACCAATACTATACTGTCATTAAAAACTCACAGATTACAGTCTCACTCTTAAGCTGCTTTCAAACTCTGGCAACTTGCGAAGCGTCAACGCCGGTTTCTTTTAATATTCCTTTGATGTGGTACTTGAGAGTCGACGCTCGCTGGAGTTGTCGCTCACAAGCCTCCTAGTGCGATATTTGCATGAGGACTGTGTCTCTTTTATAAATTTGAGAAAGGTAGTCCAAACAAGTTAGCCGATGATGAGATGGAAGCTTCAGAATGAAGGATTAACATTCTTTTAAATTATTGTTATGTGATGAAGCCTTCATTTTGTTGACATTTAAATTTACTGTCAGTTCTAAAAAAAGTATTTTAATTATCTATTTATTTTTACTTTTCTGATGAATAATCCTAAAAATGTTTTCTGCAAAGAAGAAAAGCTTTCTGCAAATGGTGTTTACACATTCGTATATATATATTATGCATGTCTCTATTGATACAGCCCAGTGTCTAAGATTACTTTTCAATTTTTATTAAATCACTAGTGAGTTTCGCCCGCTAGCAGGTCATGTCACTATTTTCAAATGGATCACGATAATTAATGAATTACTATAATTTATGATTTCTTAAAATTCCATGTTATTATTCACAAACTTTTATTTTGAAGAAAAGAAATGTAAAAAAAAAATCATTTCTGATCGGGTAAAAATTCACATCAGGTTCCCACTGCCTTTGGGCATGCACACAAATGCATATATACACACGCTGTACATCTAAATACGGGTATATTCTTTAAAAGCCTGAAAGTGGTAGTTTTATAAACAATAAACACTTCTCAAAGAAAACGATAAACATCAATCACTGCAGCAAAAGTCGAAAGTTAGTTAATTTACGCTTTTTACCTTCTTACCTCTAATAAATCTTCAATCTATTTATCTCCTCATACTAAAATGGTCCAAAGTGTTTCTAAAATTGAAAGTGCAGATTTTGATTCAAATTAAATTTCATTTTTTCGTTTATTAATTTTGTTCACATTTAAAAATCTTAAGAAAATAATTTTATAATCTGACTACATAAGAAAAAGATAATTTTAATTCAATTAAAAATAAATAAATCAGACAGAAAAAACAGATAGGACGTGGCCTTAATTTATTAAGATTATATAGTTCTTTTTTCCAGCTTTTCCTAGCTTGCAGAATATTTTTAGATTTTTAGGTCATGTGCGCGAAAAGTTTTTTATTTTATACAGGTCAGTTAATTACATCAATCATAATTAATAATATCCAACAAAAGTTGTCTTTAAAGCTGAATTAACAAGGAATACATATAATCCACAATACATATATTACCATCTAGCAGGGGTCGATCCAGGCAAATATTGGGACCCTTTTGCTGCCCCTTCACAAAATTCAAATCACTAAAATGGACCCCTTCACAAAATTCAGATTTATAAAAACAGTCCTTTCACAAATTTTTATTTTATAAAAATAATACTTTTGTAAAAAATTTCCATGATTACAGTATTATTTTTAATGAGTGTCTATACTTGTTTAATAAAATGCTATTAACTTGATATTAAACATCAGATAGAGTAACTGCTAAAATGAAAGGTTTCTAGCAACAATTCTTTTTTTCACAAAAACATTTTGATTTTCACAAAAATAAATAAAAATTTCACAAAAATGGGCCCCAAAAATTAAAACCTGGATCAACCCCTGCATCTAGGAAATTTTAAGAGATCAAACAAAGATCACATACATTGGAACCTGGTAAGAAAAAGGGCACAAGTCATAAAATAGGAAACTTGGGTTTCACATGGAAAAATGTGTATGAAGTGCCCCAGCATGCATGAAAAGCATCCCATCCCTATCTCAGGATTTAGCTTCGTAACAGACATTTGTATCAGTTTTAATGTAAGCAAAGCCAGTTAATGCGTTAATCTGATTTTTCTCAAAGGCTGCCTTTTCGAGTTGTGTCATTTTTCTGGCTGGGATGCACCAAAATATTGTTATCTAGTATATTTTATGCACCCATAACATTGGCCAAGGTTCTAGAAAAGTGACACTGCACAGTTTTGTAGACAATAAGATAAAAAATATATTACAATATTTAATTGACATTTAAATAATATGCATAGCTAACAAGAAATACACAAATTGAAAAACATGCAACTACACATTTTTAAAACTAAAGATAATGGGAAAAAAAAAAAAAAAAAGATAAATTACAGTACAATGCATATATTTTTTTTTTTTTTTTTAATTTCGTGACAAAGGAAAAAAAAAAAATCTGGTATGAAACAACCACACGACTTCCATTACCCACTATTACCCACATTATATACATTTTTTGGAGATAATGTGATAAGAAGACATAAAAGTGACCTAACGAAGTAGACACCTAACATTTTTCTAGAAAGAGAAACTTGATACATGTGTAAAGACATATAAAACAAAGTTTACATAGCGAGTTAAAAAATAAGAAAAAATAAAATAAAGTTAATAGAATTATTTTCTGAAACACCAATTTCTGAGATCTAAAACTAACCTACCTAAGCAGGATGACTGTTAATTTTCCTGTAATAACCACATAATACATAAGAAAGGGGAGAGAGGCAGATTTAAGTTAGATTGCGCCCAAGGCCAATTTTAATATGGCGCTCCCCCCCCCCCACCCCATGTTTTGAAATATTATGTATAAATAATAATAATAGCAATAAATATAATAAATCTAAAGAAAAAATATATTATTCTCAGATATATTAATCTTTGTGCAATATGCATATAATCATCAATATGAATAGTCCAGTATGATAATGAGAAGAAATCATTCAGAATTTTAAAAACATTTAAATACCTTTAAAAATCCTTTTACTTGAGCAGCGTAGATTATATATTTCGACTCGCAATTTCGCGGTCATCTTCAGATGTTTGTTTTGCCGCTCTATTGACCATCGTCTTCATCCGTTTCCACATCATCTTCTTCAGTTCTTACGTCATTCTGAAGATGACTGCCAAATTGCGAGTCGAAATATATAATCTACGCTGCTCAAGTAAAAGGATTTTTAAAGGTATTTAAATGTTTTAAAATGTTAATCCGTCCTTTATGCCTTTGCATATATGAAATCATTTAGTTTTTTGTGTTTTTTTTTTTTTTTTACAAAAATATGATGATAAGCTGAATTAGAATTTTTAATTACCGTCATTGGAGGACAGACTAATTTCACGTTTATATTTTTATATGAAATAATAATAATAAATAAATAAATAATAATAATTTTATATGAAATAATAAGAATGAATCGAAATATGAAATTATTTCGATTCATAAATAGATAAGTTGCTTTGCTTCAAAACAGTTTCTTTATAGCTTTTCGTCTGGTATTTTATATTTAAATCATTATACACTTAATTATTTTAACAAAATAGTTCCACTCATTTTTGACTCATGACACGGAGAGCAGAGAGTCTGATCAGCTCTCTCTTTGTCACGAGTCAAAGATAACAGGGAGAGCAAATTTCAAGAACTTAATCGGTTTTGAATTTCAGTTGCTTTTTATGTTTAGATTTTTGTTCAAAATTAAATTGTTTTTGAGAATTTTAATAAGCTTAAAAATTTTCCACCCTCGACCTGGGACTAAGCATAAACCATTGCTGAATGTTTAATCGCCATATGATTGTAGCAGCATCCCGTACTTATATACGGCTGCTCTCCTGTTTAGACTATTAACTGTACAAATATAATGTGACCCCATATAAAAATTTAGTTTGTACTCATATATTTCAAACCAGTATGGAAAGGGGTCTATAATCTACATTTTTATAATCGACGAAATACCCAATCAATTATAAATTTTTCTCACTCTTTTTAAATTGATGCTGACTTTAAAATTTTAGATGTCCTTTAAATTTGAATCACCTATAAAACTAAAGTGCCCATAAAACATTGGCATCCACAGGCCCGGGCCTCATGGGCCTACGCCTAAATCTAACACTGAGAAAGGGTATCTAAAATGGATTTATGTAATAATTTTCAAGAAAATTGTTAGAGCCGCTTTTGAGACACCAACTTTTACCGAAACTTGGCATATTCAATTACTGACCAGAAAACAATAATTACACACAAAAGGCTATTTAAAAGGGAATTGATAGGGTGAGTTTGAAAAAAATCTGTACATCCATTTTTAAAGGAAAACACTTGCGAGACCTGAAATTGAGCTATTTACACAGGTTGCTCATCAATTTTCCTGAACTAACCAACTACATCATTCAAAAAGACATCTAATAGAGTGTTTATGCAGCAACTTTGAAGAAAATCGTTAGAGCCGTTTTTGAGATACGGACTTAAGGTCCCACTTCCGGTTTCCGATATCCCACTTCTGGTTTTCTAATTTTTATCAAAATTTGGAAAATTCATCTGTACACCAGACCTGTCTCAATTCTAAAGTTTCACAGTTCTATCTTTATTAGTTTTGGAGATACGATAGCCAGAAGATTCTCCCACATACATACATATACACACACACACTGATCCATTGCCTAAAACTACTTTTATGGACTCAGGAGGCCTTAAAACATGTAAATCAGGTAGAAACTCCATATCAAATTTTTGGACCAAATACAATACTTCCATTACCTATGGTAGTCAGGTAATGGAAGTAAAAAAAGACCCTTTTGTTTGGTCTGAAAAATATAAGCTTCCACAATAAATAAAATAAAGGTTATTTAATATAAAAGGTTATTTAACATTAAATATAAGAAGGAGCGATTTATGAGATACTTTAATGAAACTGAATATTCAATTTTTCATTTTTTTCCCCCTTTCAAAAAATCTGTGTAATTTATCATCTTATCAGAAAATCAAAGATATTTTATACTTACCAGGTGATCCAAAGGTTACAGAAAAAATAAAAATACATTATTCAAAAAATACTGACTATAGGTTAAGTATTGACTCTATGTGGTTTTCACTGAAATGTACTGAAAAGCATAGGATTTATATATACTTATATATATATAAAAAAATATATTAATTAGTTAAATTTTTCATCAACATATTGCACAGAACTCGCAGTATTCTCACACATTTTAACGCATTCATTCCTAATTTTTTCCATCCATAAAACAATAAATATTATATTTAGTCATAAATTTCTTTCAAAGGTAATATATATAAATATTTGTTTTTAAAATAGGAGTCATAGCAGCATACAAATTAATATAGCTAATAAAGCAACTGAGAGGTGTTTATTTGTGTTTAATATAACCACTGACACCATTTAAAATCGTAACTTTTCAATCAATAAAAATATAAAAATTTTGGAAGAAATACATGTTGCAATTAATTAAAATGCAAATTATAAAAAAATAAAATAAAAAATATTTCAAACAGTTAGCTTTGCCCAAAACAGGAAACTGATTCCGATATTATTATCAGAATACAGTAAAATATACTTTCATTTATGAACGAGAAAGTGAAATAATCATCTAAAATATTTTTTTTTTCAATGGGAAAATGTATATAGATTTTAATGTTGTTCATTTTGAATCAGCAGGAGTGTTTGATAGTAAGAAAGAAAATCTGAGATGTTATGATTCCAATTGGCATCACTGGAAATGAAAGGGTTAAACAGATCTATCTGATCAAATGACGTCATACTGCGAATATTGAAGCGAGAAAGCTTTAAGAGAACTTCTAATGCACAACTTCTGACTGTCATTCATACGAAGGATGACCATCCCATTGAGCTTTTAAAGTTCTAGTTATAGTGTTAAATGTCCTGTGCCACTGTAAAAAAGTAATTTTACAAATAAAGTGCAATAGGGTGAAGAAAATTTAAACTAATTTGGTTAGCTAAAAAATCTCATATTTTTCCATGCACTTCAGTAAAAACAGCATAGTGCTGTGGTCAGTGCTTTCTGAATAATATACAGGGTGTTCATAAAGTCCCGGACCCATTTTGATGTTTAATAACTCATAAAATAATAAAGATAGATTAAAATTAATAACATAAATGGTTAGATAGACTCAAAAAGTTTCATGACCCTTGTCAATGAACTTTCACGTGTGCCCCCTTCGTCGCACGGAGATGGTTGGTTGTAGGATTAAGGCCGATTGACTCCTTATGTGTCCTAGGCCTATAGGTGGAATGCCCTCCGTGGGGGTCTTTCTAAGGGATCCTAGCCCGTATTTACGCGAGTTTCGGAGGAAACCACGGAAAACTCCGAACGGCTAGGTCGATGAGCGCAACCTGGGATCGAACCCGGCACCTCCCATCTACCAGCTTTGAGCGCAGAACCGCTCGGCCGCTGGTGGGCCTCGTCGCACGGAGAATATCAAGTCAATAGTCAATTTCACGCCAGGTAGCGGCAAGCATGTCGGCATCCACAGAGGCTACTGTGGTTGTAATTCTGACTTTCAGGTAATTATTCGACTGCCACTCAAATAAAACATCACATACAAAAGTACTACATAGCATCAAAAGTAAACATAACATTGCAATAGTTGCCAAAAACAAAAGAGAGAAAAATGCAATTAATAAGCAGACAATATTTAGAAAAGTACAGATATTTAGACTGGAAAATGAAATTATCTGAAATTAACCACACGGCACACGCGCAGACAATATTTACAAAAGTAAAGATATTCAAACCTGAAAAGAAAATATATGAGTTATTCCATCAATAAATGCCATAAGTTATTTTATGAGTTATTAAACATCAAAATGGGTCCAGGACTTTATAAACACCATGTGTATATATATATTTTATATTTTTATTTATTTATATTTATATTTATATATTTTATATTTTTATTTATTTATATATATATATATATATTTTTTTTTTTTTTCCCCGGATTATGTGGTATAATATACTGGCACCTACGTTAAAAAATTCAGTACTTTAAGAGTATGTCAACAATTACATTAAATATTCAGCAAAAAAAAAAAAAAAAAAAAAAAAAGAGGAAAAGCACTTACAAAGTTTAATAAGCGTAAATGAAGGGGCTGTTTCTAATTGGTCAGACATCAGATATAAGTGCTCAGTATCAAAGTCATAATAAGCAGCTCCCAGTTTGCTTGCCTGCCAAATCACACTCAGTGCTATCTGCCAAAATAAATAAATAAAAATTCTACTTACATTCTTTGGAAACAGAATTTAATCTAGTATGACAGGACTTATTTTAATCTATTCTTCGACATAAAGGCATGCAGTAACTGTGATTCATTACTACATTCATTTCTTAGAATTACTTTGGTTTAATTTTAGCATAGGAGCCCATTGGTGGTTTTTATATTTTGTTGTCATTTTGGCAATGAATTAAAAAGGCTATTGCAATTGTTGTGTAAGTATAAACCTTGGCGAGAAACGTCCCAGCTAATTCAGTGCTAAATTTCACAAAGTGCTAAGTTCACAAAGGGGTTCTATAATGAAGCTGTTCTATATTATTTTAATTATTTAAAATATATATATTTGCAAGTTTTTTTTTTTTTTTTTTTTTTTTTTTTAAACATAAAAAGAAATATATTAACTTATTTATTTATTGGCATCAATTAGTTTTATTTTTTTTCTTTGAAATAATTTTTAAATTAAAATGTGTTTTTACTTAATATTTTTTTAATCAATTATGCACTTGAACTAAAAAAAATACAGCATTAGCTAGATTTTGTCCTGATGAATAAGTGTGCCTATTTATGATAAAATCTAATAATTCGGACAGATTTTACAATGACAAACTTTTAGCTTTATATATTTTAAATAAAAATAAAAATGTTTGCACGTTCATTCAAGGTGTAATAGAATAAATGGCGACAATGTAAATTGCTGTCTGAAAGAAATAGTCCTGTCATACTAAAAATCATATATTCATTACATGTTCCATACAATGACTATGCACTCGTATCAAAATGAATTAAATCTTTCAAAGGTCAATCCACATTTAAATTTTTAGAGCCATTTTTTGTGAAATTTCTTTTTAAGAGCAGGCAATACTTAATCTCATTGACAGTCAAAGCCCGCGTTATTCTATGGAGAAATTTGTTTCTACAATAACTTATAATGATTTTTTTTTTTTCATTCTGTTTTATATTCAGAAAATTCACAAATTTTTAACCCTAGCCAAAGCTCCAGGGAAATGCAATGGGAACATTTTTTTAAGAATTTTTTTGTCTGCAAATAATTAAGATAAATACTATATATTTTTTACATTAAATGTTGAAGTGCTTAGCTTCGCTGGTAATTTTTTCAAAAAGTTTGTAATGTAACTTCCATTTTTTTTTTTTTTTTTTCAATTATTCAAACAGATGTTTTTTTTTTTTTTTTTTTGCAAAAAAAAAAAAAAAACTCAGCAAAAATAACTCATTCAAGTGCAGGAGTTTAAAATAATGGATTTGAAATAAAACAGTTCTTTTCTTAAATTATAACAAGCAGGGATCAAGAAAACTAATTTAAAAGATTTTTTGCAGTTTTTCAATATCTGTTCTACCCCAATTAGGTGTCAAATCTCTCATTTTGGAAACATATAACATCTTCTAAAGAATTTTTTTTTTTTAAGTATTTAAACTACATATGATTATTAAAACCCAAAATATACGAAAATTCAAAAATTTTCAACAGGATTCATATAGCGGTATTTAATAGGTTAAGCAAAAACAAAAAGTACTATGTCTTACTTCTGATCCCTCCTCCTCCAAGTCCAACCCAGGATGAACAGCATTTCCACCAGAGAAGGAATCCAGAAAATCCATTTCTTTACTATTTTTCAGACACAAATACAGGTTTCAGTTCATTCTGAAATTATAAAATAAATAAAATTTAAATTATGATGAAGTACTTTACACATAATTAATAAATATAAAACCTTAACAGATACTTCATATTTCATCGTTAATATTTTTGGCTGGGCACCCAGCTCTTTTCAAACGATCTTCATCTGTGTTGGATCTCTCAGAGTTGTGGTTTTTTATAGAAATGAAGTACTTATGAAGTCTATAAAAGACCACAACTCTGAGAGATCCAACACAGATGAAGATCGTTCGAAAAGAGCTGGGCGTCCAGCCGATAATATTAACGATGAAATATGAAGTATCTGTTAAGGTTTTTATATTAATTATCTGAAATTATATTTTTAAAATGAGAAATTAAAAAAAAAAAAAAAAAAAACTTTAGAATTTTATATAATTTTTTCTTTTCTAATTTTCACTTATACTACAGTTTCCACATAAAATATATTGATTTTACACAAACTTTGAACAAGACGTATAGTGCGATCACGTTTCCTACGACTAGCAGTGAGGCCGAGTCCAAAAGTTTCGAGGGATGCAAAATTGGCCGAGAGATAAATATTTGGCAAACATCCAGTTATTCGGTGTTCCTTTATCACTTGTTTTCTCTCAGTCACCCCTATTTTAACACTGGACACGTCCAATCCACACTTGCGCAGAGGCTTCCATGGTCGCAAGAAATGTGGTTAAAGAATACAAGTTTCAGTTTTGTTTATGTATTTTATAGTCTATTTTTTGCTATTTTATTTAAGGTAGAATGCTACTAGGTGTATTTTCTATTTTTCAAATTCTCTTTCTGAAAGAAGAAACCCACAAAGCCCCTGCCAAACTGTCATGCTTTATATTGTGCAATATTATGCACAATATAAAGCATTACATGTACAAACATTACAAAAATATGTATCACTAAAAACAAAAATCTCTGAAGACGATAGATATCAAATCTATGCCCATGTGAACAACATATTTCAATTTCATTAAGATTTGTGCAAAAGTTATTAAAATATGGTTTATTAAAATATGTATTCTACCTGGCTAAACTACCAGCCAGTTGCATGATTTTGACCTTCTGTTCAAAGGACAAATAGACAGACTGACAGACAAGAGACAAACCAAACTCATAAACACTTTTTGAACTTTGTTGGAAAATGTTAAAAAAGATCAAGTTAACTGGCGAACATATTTAATTCTTTTTAAAAATCCTGTTTATTTTAATAACATATATTAAGAAAGCAACTAACAGTATGAAGCAATATTATGCACAATATAAAGCATTACATGTACAAACATTACAAAAATATGTATCACTAAAAACAAAAATCTCTGAAGACGATAGATATCAAATCTATGCCCATGTGAACAACATATTTCAATTTCATTAAGATTTGTGCAAAAGTTATTAAAATATGGTTTATAGAAATACCTCCTTCTCCTTATAGACTAATGAAATACTTTGGATGGAATACTTTTGGTTTTGGTGTACCTGTGCATAAACCAGTTGTAAGGAAATGATTGTTATCAAAATGTATCTATTTATTATTTGTTTTGAATCTAGCAAAACAGCTAAATTTTGATTCTGATTTAAATAGGAAAGAAGGAGGAAAAAATAAAAATAAATAAATAAATAAAGTTCTGTGCGCTATGTATGTTAGCTTTTTTCTTTGGCCTTTTTTTTTTTTTGAGTTATACCGTAACACATCAATTATTACATTAAATAATGAGGAGTTTGTATTAAGCTAAGACAAGTTGTGACTAATAACAGTTAAATATAAGAGCGAATTAAAAATCATAAAGTATTTTAGATCATGATATTTTTGTTTAAAGTAAAGGTATTAAAATATGGTTTATAGAATAGAACTCTCATAGAACACAATGCTTTAGATTGCTTTCGGATGTCCCTGTACACAAACTGGTAGTGATATTTATTCCATTTACAATGGTGAACATCTGATAGTGAACATGAATAACATGTATCAGTTTCAACGTTTCAAGAAATTCTATTTACAAGAATTATAGGGCGGACAAACAAAAGTCTTAAACACTTTTCAACTTTATTAGAAAATGTTAAAAGAAAAGTGGAAATAAAATTACATATAAAGATAACCTCATTTGTCACTGTTACTTTATTTGTCAATTAAAATAAAATCGATACGAAAACGAAGCTATTTTTAAATTGCGAATTGGCGTAGCTCATTTATCCGATGAGTAATGTAAAATGCAATGTATGAGAAAAAGAAACATATAAAATAAAGTAATTGGTATAATTTTACCGCATTATAAAATAGCTGTCAACATAATGCAGCATTTAATTAAATTTAAACTCAGAGAATTTTTTTTCTTCATATACAATTAAATCTTACCGGGCCGTCTTTTGTTTATTTCCGTCTGCTTTCAAATGTGATGCCATTAGAATAATTCTAATGATTATTACATATTGAAAAATAATTTTATGAAGAATGAAAGATTTATTTATTATTTATCTTTTCGTTGTAAACTTTTACGCTGCCAATTAATGTTTTTTAAGGTATATTTACCCTGTGTCATTCAAAACCATTTAATCAAAATCAAAGAATTTTTTAAGGGATAACTGTGACCGATATTATCCTAATTTTTGTGTAAGTCCGGTGGCATTAAAATGGAAAATGTTTGTTTATACTTTCGTTTGTTTGGGATTTGCTTGTTGTGCGTGCATGAGTTTGAGTTGACATTAGTATATTATTAAGAAATGAGTTTGTTTCACTTTGGGAATTGTATAGCTCTTGCCTATACACCATATTTTATGACATATAAGTTTTCTGGCCTGTGAGATTTCTTTTTTGTTATTATATCTTAAATCTTGTGGCTACATCACGATTTGTAAATTAGTTAAAGGATTTTAGTTTTAAGTAAATTGGTATTGGAGTGTAAAGGTTGATTTTTTTTTTTTTTTTTTTTACACTCCAATTTACTTAAAATGAATATTTACGGTTGATGAATTCATGAATAAATATTTCTAAATTGGGATTTTAGTTTGTTCTAAAATCTCAGTACAGTCGAACCTCGTTAACGTGAACACTGTTAAAGTTAATTATTTAACATGAACTGTTTCCAATATCCCCATCAAACTGAAGATTAGTTAAGTTATATGAAGATTAGTTTCTGATATCATGAACTACTAATAACATGAACAGATTTTTTACACCTCACGTTAACGAAGTTTAACTGTATTTGCAATTTTTGATGCATCATAAGCTTATATTTACATTAATAATTAGGGTTTTAATTTTTAGTTTTTTTTTTTTTTTATTTAAACGTTTTCAATAATATCTGATTTTATCGAGTACAAAAGTGTCATTGAAATAAGATGCTGCTTTGAGCTGCATTCTACAAGTCTAATCATCAGTTCTTGCATCTATTTATAATAACATATGAATGTATATGTATGGTTTTAGGTTCAGTTATCGGTAATGTGGATGGTAAAAAGAGATTATATCGAACTTTTGTTTATGTGGAGTTTGTTTTATTAATTTTTAGAGTAGCAGTTGAGCTCTAATTGAACAACTAATTTACTTGTTTTAAATATATAGATAAAGCTTTTATATAAGACCCTCCCTCCTTGGCAACTTAAAAAAAAAAAAAAAATCACCATTTTTGTGATGAATTTGTTTTGTGTAATTTGTTTTTTTAAAAGATCTAGAATTTATTTTGATTATGCAGTACTTCTATATTAACCACATGCCATGAGTGAACTCATGGCATGTGGTTAAGAAGGTCCTTACTTGATTAACACAGGATGCGGTAGAATAAATGGGAGTAATCAAGAATGAGCGACAGCTTTGGTGAAATTTCAAATTTCAATGATGCCAACAAGTCGTCTTCTTTTCTTCCCAAAATAAGTTCTACCCACTGAACAAGATGGCGTTTTTTTTCTTTAGAGGAAAGCAAGATGGTGCCATTCTTGTGAAAAGAAGCCAATCAAAACTAGTATGTTGTGGCCACCACAAGACTTTTTTCTATATTTTCCTATACATATTCAATCAGTAACAATATTTAAAAAAAAAAAATGCTAATTTTTTTTTTTTTTTTTTTGGTTAAAAGTAAAAAAAAAAATCGATAACTTTGTTTTAAATTATCACAGATTTATAGTTCAACCATTCGTTTTAAAGGTATTAACTACCAAAATTTTCAATTATCGTAAAATTAAAGAATTAAAGTTATACAATAGTAGCGGTCAAAATTATAGTTTTACAATCTACTTTCTTCAATGCTACGTTGTTATTCTGAGGAAATAGGGCAAGCACAAAATTGTCCAAATAATTACTGAAATTTTTGCAAATTTAGGTTTGAAAATTAATTTTTATGGTATTTTTTAATAGATAAATATTAATAACACACACTTCTTAAAGCACCCAATAGCAGATGAATTTTATCCTTGAACTCAGGTCACATGCATGAAGTCCCAATTGTTATAAAAATTTTAAATAGTTTTTATTAATTTCCATTATGTTTAGAATTCATTTCATAAAATATTTAGCATTATGTACTAAAAATTGTTTAAACATTTATGAACAATTAGTATCAAAGACATTAGTATAAGCAAAAAAATAAATAAATAAAATCATAGAAATTTTTGCAAAATCCAAATGAAAGGATTTTACTCTCAGGTCCAAAATTAAATTTTATATATGTTTGTTTGTTTTTCATGTATTATTACTATTATTATTTATAGTTTGAAATTCTAATTAAGAATGTTTTTTATTTTGTGGAAATGATTTATTAAATGAACAAATATATAGGTAAAGTGTTTATAAATATTACTCATGTTTATCACTGCTATTTATGAAATTATTTTGTACCATTTTTAGACATATAATGAAGTGTTCCAAATTACAGAAAAACCCCTTATCCAGAATATCCCAGGTCCCAAGCTTTCTGGATAATGGATCCTATACTGTACTCGTATTTCTTCAAAGGTTAAACATATGCATAATTTTATGTTTCAGAATAATGTTTCTCCAATGTTATGTCAATTTTCATGCAAGTTTTGTAAAATTTTGTTGAAATCCATTCTAATTATATAAACAAAACATTTCCAAAACTGAAATTAATAATTTCATGGAAAAAAAAAAATATATATATATGTTGCAATATTCCTACCTATAATAGTTTGCCTGACTTTTTTTTAAGTATATAAATAGAAGTTATTTTGTTATTGGTATTGATGATGCTTTATGTTTTTGCTGCTACAAAACCTTTAAACCTTGCTTTCCAGAGCAGAATATGGAGTATTTTGGAAGTGCATTCAAGCAGGAGCCATCTACCTTATTACACAGCTTTGTAAGATGCTGGCTTTAGCAACTTTCTTCCCAGCAACAGATGTGGGGAATATTGGTCGCATGGAGACTGTAACGGTGAGCTTCTAACAGTGGTGGCTCGTGAATCGAAAATAGGTGAAGAGCTCAAAAATAATATTTAAGTATTTTTAATCATAATTTTTATTAAGCATGGTCTTAACTTAAATTAACTAAAAATACTTATTTAAATGTAAATTTATATTCTATAAATGAATACAGCGTAAAATGCAGTGTACCTCTTCACCAATTTTCGATGCACGAGCTGCCACTAGCTTCTAATACTCACTATTTACTTATTGTGTCATTCCATGGTATCCAATGTAAATTTATATAAGGCAATTGCAGTAGACTGTTAACCTGTGCAAACTTTGATTATTTCACAAATACTGAAATGTGGTAAAACTTAATATTCACAAAGTGTGTCCCTTGATTATTTGCAACTTTTTTTTTTTTTTTTACCCAGTCACTCTTTCAAAACAAACAAGTCCTTCCGGCTCATTCAGAAGAGTAAGTTGATTTCTTTTTTCTTATCGAGTACAGGGCCTGACTATCCAAATATCCAAAAGGCTCAGGAAGCACAAGCTTCCCCTCTAAAATTTAAGAGGGGGCCCCACAAGGATTAAAAACAGGGTCTTGAATTTTTTGTTTCATATTTTCACACTGAGTTTGAATTTTTTCTGAGAAAGGTTACCTAAAACAAGACAAAACACTCACTATTTCGGGAAAAATCTAATATTTAACCTAAAAAATCTGAATGTTCTTAGTTAAAAAGTTGTATGATTTTAATGTTCTGTGTAGAAACCACCCACATGTAGGAAAAAATAATAAACACACACTATTTTTTGGTCTATAGCATTTTTATATTACAATATGTAACAGGAAAACAAGATTTTCCGAAATGAAAGGGGCCCCGAAATGATGCTGAGCTTCCCCTAGCTTCAAAGCTTAATCGGGCCCTGATTGAGTAGCTGCCATTTTAAAACAATATTACGGCAATAATTTATTAATGGACTTGGTGGAAATATTCATGTGGCTTTAAGAAAATCAGTTCATAAATAACTTTTTTTATGTGAATGTGAAATATTCAAATGGCCGGCACTTGGAAACAAGATGGTGGATCAAGTTGACAAACAAGCATATCAAATGCGTTTCTGAGATAAGTCTATTCTACAAATTTAGTTCAAATTAATTCAGTATTTGAAAAGTTTTTGTGTTGATGAATTAAGTGGTCGCGTCATGGAAATAAAATAGCGGAGCAAGTTGCTTAGTCAATTAATCCAAGATATTTGTAAGATAAGTCCACTGTCCAACTTTGGTTCGAATAAATTCAGTATTTCAAAAGTTATCACAATAACAAAGTCTCAAGTGGACACATCATTGGTACTTGGAAGCAAAATTGCAGAGAAAATCGCTCACTGAAATCTTAGACATTTGAATGATAAATTTATTTTTCAACTTTGGTATGATTTGATTAAGCATTTCAAAAGTTATCCTGTAAACAAATTTTCAAGTAGCTGCCACTTAGAAACAATATAACGGAGCAAGTTGCTCAACAAACTCATAGAAGATATTTGAAAGACATGTTCCCTTTTTAACTTTGGTGTAAATCAGTGCAGTGTTTCAAAATTTATTGTTATGACAGATTTTCAAGTGGCAGTCTATGTGGCTGCAACTTAGAAGCAGCTTGCCCATCAAAATCATCCAATTTTTTATGATAAGTTCACTGCCCAACTTTAGTTCACATTAATTCAGTATTTCAAAAATTATTGTGATAAAACATTTTCAAGTGGCCACAACTTGGAAACAAAAAAGCAAGCTGAGATGCCCAGCGAATTTATCTGTGATATTTGAATGATAAATGCACTACTCAAATTTGATGCAAATTGATTCAGTATTACAAAAGTTATCGTAATGACAAATTTTCAAGTGGCAGCCACTTGGAAGTAAAATTGCAGATCAAGTTACCAAGCGAAATTATCCAAGATATTTGAAACATAATTTCATTATCCAACTTTTGTTTGGATCATATATAGTATTTTAAAAGTTATCGTGATGGCACAGTTTCAAGTGGCAGCGTAATTTGAAGTGGCCACAACTTGGAAGCAAAATGTCGGAACATGTTGGCAAATTGTTCTGGCATACTTCATAGAAGTTCATATTTTGTATGATATTTTCATATTTTTTTTGGAAGTTCATATTTTGGATGACTTCACTGTGCAAATTCAAGTTGCCCAGTGAAGTCTTCCAAAATAATTATAGAATAAGATCACTGTTCAACTTTGGTTCGAATTTAATCAGAATTTAAAAAGGTATCATATTTATGAATTTTTATGTGGTAGCCTAATTTCGAGTTGCCTCGCTTAATTTTTAAAATCTGCACAACTTTGTTAAAAACTAGAGATGGAACGAAGCTTCGGCCACCTTACCGAAGCTTTGGCCTGGCCGAATAATGAGCGTGATTCGGCAGATTCGGCCTATAACAATTTATGTTGTGAATATTCTTTTAACAATTATTGTTATATAAAATATTGTCATTTAAGTTATGCACAATGGTACCTTATAATAAAACATAGTAGAAATTTATCTTTAATTTAAAAGTTTGTGTTTATTGACCCTTTGGCAGGGCTGAAACTAGGATTTTTTTCACCCGGGGCAAGGAGAGATTTTGGCGCCCCCCCCCCCCTCCCTCACTTCCAACCAAAAATTAAAATTTCAAAGGAAATTTTACAAAGTTTTTATGGCCATTTTATTTTCAACTGCATTCATAAGAAGTAAATATTGAATTTAATTCAATTTTTTGAAAAATTTACAGATTTTGAAATGTATTACGATTATATTTAACGGATGTGTATGTGTGTGTGTGTTTGTATGGGACACAAATACTGTAGCTAATTCATGAACTGCATGTTCTGAATTCCATGAAACCTAGTGTGCAGTTGAATTCTGACATAAACTGGTGATGTCTAGTTTTTGATATATATCGCTCGACTTGCAGCACTTTTATGCCACGTTTTCTTATATTATCTCAGCATCTCCAGGACAGAATTTAACAAACTTTATACATTATATTCTTGTTATTAAAAACACAGTTTACAAAACAAAACAGAATCGCAACATGTGTTTCGTGTCGAAAAACTTAGCATGACACTTCACCAGGCGTAAAAATGTACAAGCACAAGTAGAGCTACAACCAGCCGATTTCTATTACGATTTTTATTTTAACGTATATGTTTTATACCTTTATAACATTTCTTGAAAAAAAAAAGATTGAAGTTGTGAATCAAAGCATTATTTTAGGGGAAGAAAAGCGTATTATAGAGAAAGATTTAAATTAAGCTACAGTTATTATTATTTTTTATTTATTTATTTTTATTGGTTTAATGATAGTTTCTTTTTTTTTTTCCTCTCTCTTAAATTAATGGTATTTATAAATGACAATTCTAAAACAAGTGAATGTAAATTTCATATTCAATTACTTTTAAAGCTGAAAATATCATCATTTTGAGAGAATTTAAAATGTTATTTTCAATATTATAGTTGTTACATCAACTATACTGCAGAGAAATAAACAGACAAATATTTAAGTTTTTAATATAATTAAGATGAATAAATTAATAGATATGAACAAGTATCTAGAAACTACTCATATCCATCAAGTGCGAACTAACCGTTAGCTGTCTAAATATACTGCGCTGCAAAAAAAAAAAAAAAAGAGCCCTGATACCATTTCTGCTGATTCTCGTGTAAAATGATATCCTGAGTCCGAATATGACCCCCCATTTTTCCCAATCACCCACTGTTTTCTCGGGACGCCACCCTTTCTGTTACTGTTTGATAGTTTTAAGGCCATAAATTTGATTTGGAGAATGTAAAAGAATTATTTTAATACAGTAAACTCCCGATTATCCGCGGTGAACGGGGAATAGACAATCGCGGATAATCGAATCAGCGGATATTTCGCAAAATGGTCAAAAAAGGGATATAAATCAACACATAAATCTTTTTGAGCAATACTATTTAATTAACAGTTAAGCATGGCCTACATATATAATTTAACATACTAATAAAATTTTCTACTTACATTTTGCTCTATTTTTTAACAAAAAAATCGGTGAAGCATTTTTGTTTTTTTGTACTAAAACACTATTTCTTAATTTGTGATTGCAGTTTCTTTACCAGCATTTTGTCACAAAGTGATATATCGTTCTGTTCCTCGAAATATTTTATAAGTCCATCTGCATGTGCTAGGGCTGCGTCGTGGCTCATCCTCTGCTGAGTTTTATCTCTATCTTCTGAAACTGGGTCTAATGCTTGGCCCAAAATTTGTTCATCTGTAAGGTGTTCAATACCTGGATCATTGGCGTCACAATTAATCTACTCTTCGATGTTTCCTTCATTGACTTTTTCTCCTCCAGTAACAGATTTATCTAAATTTGCCAAATCCTGAGCAGAAATTTCGTCCTCCTCTATAAACTCTACCAAAGTATTTTCTACATTTGGTAAAATTTTTCTCCAAGGCCTTACCAATGGAGACTGCTTAGCTGCCTCCCAAGCAGTATGTATGTCATAAATGCTGTCAAGACTCGTGTAATATCTCCAAAAGCCTTGAAGGTCATTACTCTCTTCGATCTTTTTTTGTAATGAGTTTGTTCTGTATTTTTAAATTCCCTTTTAAATTCAGGCCCTTGAGGACCGCGGATAATCCGCAAAACGGATAATCCGACCGCCGATAATCGGGAGTCTACTGTACTTTGAAATAAAAAAATATATAATTTATAATAAATAATAGTAATAATTGATTAATAAAATAAAAAAAAAATGTAATTTGTAATTTCAGTGGCAAATCCTCATCCTCCCCCTAAACTTTCCCCTCGCTGCAAATGTTCATGTTTTAGAATTTTTCATTTCTGTAGCCCCTCAAATGACATTTAACATTTAAAACAATACCTTCACCCCTTTCAAATCAAATTTATAGCCATAAAAATACCGGAAAATGATAAAAATAGGGGAGCGTCCCCAAATAATGGTGGGTGATAGGGCAAAATGGGCGTCATAATCGTATTCAGGAGGTTATTTTACATAAGAATTTGCAAAAATGGTGTTGGGGCCGATTTTCATGCAGATCAGTGCCATTTGTAGATAATCTTTTTATAAATCATTTTCAGGAAATAAAATAGAAAGGCAGGTTCTAGTCTATGAATATTCTCGGAACCAATCCAAGAAGACTATTATTAGAACCACTAAATTCATGGTAATGGGATTATATACACCACAAAATAAGAATATTGTTTGCTCAGAAATAATATTCTACAACTTTTTACAGAATCTCTCATCGGAAAATGTATAGCTTAGAGTTCAACAGAATTCGCTTCTGTGCAGATAGCCTACTTTTGCACTCTTTGACAAACAATTAGCTGCGAGAAACAATGCATAATATATAGAAAAATTTAAATCCGTTAAAACTGAGAAAGGGCTTGCTGATTTTGGCAATCCTGAACTATTTCTGCCAAATATGATCGCTAATCTCGTGATGTTACTAAATTCATCACCAATGTAGATGGCAACTTGTCACAGAATGAATGCTTTGGCGACAAAGTTGGCAACCTGGCATTAATTTTGGTGACAAATAGTGGCTTAATATTTCCGAAATTTGGAAGCTGGCATGATCTACTGTTCTCTTGCACAGAACTAACTTCATCAAAAGTTCTACAAATCACTAATGAGAATATAAAAAGGAAAGAGTCATTACCATAATTATTGCTGACAAGAGCCTGTCGATTTCTTTACGTATTACTTTATACACGGTATTCCAGTTAAAAGGGAAATAGAATGCAGATTTCTTCACTTCCACGGAAATGGGCATTAGCGGCAAATTTTGCGACTTGGCGAAAGATTTGGCAATTTGGCACCCAATTTTGGCGAAAAGTTGTAATTTAGGGTAGCCAAAGTTTAGAATAGGCTATTTCTAACTTCAATAGAAACCGACTTGTAAAATTTTCCTGGTTAATTCATTAGTTTCTAGAGTAGAACTATCTCGAAAATTCTATAAATCACTAGCAAGACTGGATGAGTTCAGTTTCTGTTTTGACTGCAAGCTGAGCATACATCTCAAAGAACTTTAAGCATTGTTCTAAATTAGCAAAATTCCTGTTCTGTGGCGTAGGCTGTTCATGAGTACAAAAAACTGGTTTATTCGATTGCTTCAAGAATAATCATTGATTATTGACTTTTATTCGGCTGTTTCCAGAATATTCATTAAATAAAATGCATTCATCTAGAACCTACAAGTCTTTATGAATTACTTTCTACGTGCAAGAATGTCAATAAATTTTGTAACTATCAATATTCACGCTAATATTAATTTCTGTTAAAATCCTGTATGACTGAAAGTTTTATATAATTGCAAAAAAATTTGTATTTTCGGTCATCATGGATATAATATTCGTGGATATTCCAAAAGGGAAAGGCGCACAGAAACACCAAAATGAGAGATGAACAACTGTTGTAACAAACTTAGATGTGAAATTGCAACGTTCTACGTCAACTTGTTTTTGAGTTATACGAGTTACACACACACACACACACACACACACAGACGTCACAAAAAATCGCCTAAATTCGTAGATATCACAAAAGCGGAAGTTCATGTCAAGACCAAAATTGGTAAGTAACAATCCCAAATGTAAATTTGCAACTCTCTATGACTATTCGTTTATATGCTTTGAATAAAGAAGTAAAAAGTATAGTAAAAGTACAGACATTTTATTTCATTGTAATATTTATAATAAATTATACATGTTAGGAGGTAGTGGTTGGCTTTAGTTGTCATAGTACTTTCATAGGGACTTGCTGAGCCTTGCTCCTAACTCAATTATTAACTAGTTATTTTGCATTCTTTTTGCCCTTTTATTTTTAGTGCACTGGATTGTTTTATAACATTATGGCCTTATTTTGACATACTTATTTTAATATTTTGATAGTCACACTTTTAATAGTCGCGACGGCGCCCTGAGGAAATTTTTTTTTTTTTTTTTTTTTTGCTTCCTTATGAATCATAATTTCTATAGAGCCTTCTGAAGTTTAATCAAACATACTACGTATTTTCCAACCATTTACTTTTTAAAAACCTTGGCTGAAAATCAGGGACCACTTGTAAATTACTCTTCTTCGATTGCGAGAATATTTTACCGCACTCACTAACCTTAAATAATATTGTTAGTCTTGGAGAACACTCTATCCACCATGCTTTTCCTTGTAAATGAATTCTGTTATCTATTAATCATCTTTCTACTTTTTTTTTTTTTTGTTCAAATTGCCCTGAGTAAAAGAATTTAACTTTTTTATTCTTTTTCTTTCTTTCTTTTCTTTTCTTTTCTTTCCTTCTTCTTTTTTTTTTAACTTTGAAAAACATTTTTTTCTAATGTGTAAATAAGGCAACAAACCAGCCTTTTTCGGCGCCCTCCTCCATCTGGCGCCCGGAGCAAAAGCCCCGCTCGCCCCCCTCTAGTTTCGGCCCTGCCCTTTGGAACCATAAATCGTATAACAATTAATAATATATTCTATTTAAATTGGAAGTTGCTAAGAAATAAGTTACATTACATTATATTTAGTTAACAATTTAATTTTATGAACAGCTTTAGTTGCTTTAAAATGAAGCTATTAAAATATTGCATAAAACATTCTTTAAATATTTCTAGCTTTGAAACTTAGTCATAGTCATATATAGTCAATAATCAAAATTAACAATATTGTCAATAATCAAGATTAACAATAACCTAGGATTATAAAGCATGCAGCGAATTGTTGAAAAATAAATAAAAGCTGAATTTTTATTTATTTTTTATAAACCAGAATATGAGGAGAATGCCTATTACTTGCGCATCCACCCTAGATCTAAATTCTAAATATTTATTCCAGATAATTAAAGTTATAAAATTTATTCTAGATAGTTATTATCACATGATAAAATGTTTTCTAGGTTAATAACTGACATGTACTGTAAATGTTTTTTTTTATGTTTATTTTCATCATATTACATACAAGGTTAATTAACCTTAATTCATTTTATCATTTATCACACAATTTTAAATTATGATGCAAAAAAATCAATGTTTTTGCATTTTTAGGAAAAATTCTATTTCTTTTTTCCTCATACACATTTTCAGCCTCAGAAAATAATCTTTCGCTATATATACTGCTACTTGGAGCAGATAAATAGTGTTTGGCAATTCCACAATGATGTCGAAGCTTTGGTATTCGGCGCTTCAGCCAAACTGTGCTTCGTGCCATCAATATTAAAAATAGTGGAAAAAATTCATTAATAAATTTGGTTGTGATCCTTATGTGGTCTATATTTCCATCAAAATTTAAGAAATCGGGCTTTAAATACGTTTTTACAATGTGGATTTGAAATTTTCAAGTGACCTTCACTTAAAAACAAAATGGCAGAGCAACTTGGTTAAGGAACTCATGCAAGATATTTATGAGATAAGTTCACTGTCCAAATTTAATTTGATTTGAAGTATTATTTCAGAAGTTCGGGATTTTAAATTTTCAAGTGGTATCCAGATTGCAGGTGGCTTTGCTTAACTTAAGATAACTGCCACTTTGTTAAAAATGATGGATAAAGTTCATTAATAAACTTGACTGAGATCCTTATGTGATCTATATTTACATCAAAATTCAAGCAAATTCAGCTTTAAATACACTTTTTACATTGTGGGTTTGAAATTTTCTAATGGCCCCCACTTAAAACAAAAAGGAGGAGCAACTTGGTTAACAAATTCATCCAAAATATTTAAAACGATTTAAAAAGGTAAAAACATTAAAACTTTTAAAAACATTAAAACCTGTTAAAAATTACCTTTAGCTAGCGCTTTCAGCTGCTTCACGCAGCCTTCTTCAGTCATTTACGCTTCCGTGAACCATCGTTGCTTGGTGACCTTATATCTTCTCTTCTCTTACTCTCTCTAAGATATCGTGCCACCTTGCGTCGATTTCTGTTTGGTCGGTATTGCATGATTCCTTATTCGCTAAAATTTCGACGCCTTCCTCTCTCCAAGATATCGTGCCACCTTGCGTCGATTTCTGTTTGGTCGGTATTGCATGATTCCTTATTCGCTAAAATTTCGACGCAAAAGCAAAACCGTCGAAATTTTAGCGAATAAGGAATCATGCAATACCGACCAAACAGAAATCGACGCAAGGTGGCACGATATCTTAGAGAGAGTAAGAGAAGAGAAGATATAAGGCCACCAAGCAACGATGGTTCACGGAAGCGTAAATGACTGAAGAAGGCTGCGTGAAGCAGCTGAAAGCGCTAGCTAAAGGTAATTTTTAACGGGTTTTAATGTTTTTAAAAGTTTCATCCAAGATATTTATAAGATAAATTCACTGCCCAAATTTGGTTCAATTTGAAGTATTATTTCGGGAGTTATTGTGATGACAAAATTTCCATTATATATATATTGATAGATAGATAAATGAAGTGATTGCAATAGGTCGATTTCTAAAGAAATCAGCCTAATAATGAATGAAAAATTTTTTCCGCTGTATGAAATAGTATCTATCTTTGTACTAATTTTAAGGTGCTAATGCACAAAAGAGATAAAGGGACAACAGCGTCAATTTGGTGTGTCACCTTTGTAGCTTTAGTTATTCAATGTGAGTAGTTATAAAGCGAATTATAAATGAGATTGTTTGAAGATCAGGCCTTAAAAATTATCTGTCAATGTAAACTTTGGACAAGATACATAAATGACATTTTTACTACCATCTCAGATCATATTAATCCAGACTCTCTTCTAGAAGACCTAAATAAATTTGATTGCAACCTAAAATTTACAAATGAAAGCGAAAATAATAACTCCTTACCGTTTCTAGATGTTTTAGTGACTAAAAACCCGGATAACACTTTTGAAACTACTGTCTATAGGAAACCCACAAACAATAATGAAATTATTAATAATAAATGCAAACCCCCCATCGCCACCATCCGCTCCTACATTAACTGTGCTGTCCTAATCTGTTCCAACCAAACTCTTCTAAAAACTGAAATTAATTACATAAAAGATATTGCTAGCAAAGCGAACTATAGTAAAAATCTAGTTCAGAAATTATATAAAAAACGTCTGAAAATTCTTAATAAAATCACTGATGCTCAAAAAACTAAAACCAATTTCACCACTGCCATTCCCTTCTGTAATGGTGCCACCAGCAAAATAAAATATGAAACCGCTAAACTTGATATCAATATACCAATAAAGCCCAACAAAAATGTTTTACAACACCTTCGGAATGAAAAAGACCCTATACCATTTAAAGATACTTCTTGAATTTACAAAATAGACTTTAACTTTGAGAACAAATCACAAGCTAGCTATATAGGAATGACAAAAAGACCCATAAAAAAAACATGAAAAAGAACATCTTTCTGATCTTAAGTTCAATGAATATTCTACCATGCCTTCTACCACTCATAACAATAATCCCATTAACCTTAACATCATTAATGTTAAAATATAGCCCCCTATAACAACCACAAATTTGCCTTAAAATGTGAAGCCATAGAAATCCTAACCACCAATTCCGCTATTAATGACCTTGAACACAGCTTAATACCTGACGACTGGCAACAGTTATTAAACTTCAAAAACTGGAATGAAGTGGACTGATTTCGAGAAGTTGAATGTCTACCTTTGAAGTGCCGGCAAGTGGAGTTGTCATATTAGCGCTGAGGTGGGCTGCGATGCGCATGCCAAAATATATTCGCTCTTTCAAAAGTATGAAAATAAGGTATTTAAGTTTATTTACTTATTTCTTTTAACCGAGATTTGAATGGTAACCCCAGTGGCAGAAAGTTTTGTAGCTGTCTGCAACAGGCTTTTAAAATTTCATAATCTGTCTGCAAAATTTGCATTTAATCAGGGGTGAAAATGGCTTACACTCAAAAAGCCTGAAAGCTGATTGGGGGGGGGGAGGGGGGCTTAACATCAGTGGTGATCTCGTGCAACAATACACGAATACAATTTTGCTGCAGAACAATATAGTATAAACAATTGTGTGTACTCATTCAGTTCATCTCATTTAATCAAATATTTTATAACAATGTTTGACACAACACAATATAAATAATTATAAATAATAAAAGTATTAGTTTTAGTTTTGATACAGAAATTTTTTTTTTAAGTGAATTGTTATTCAAAAGTTGCAGACAAATTTTTTTTATCTGTGTAGACAAAAACTGTCTGCAAGCCGTTTTTCTGTGTCCGCGACTATGTCGCCGTGTCACGGTGTTTCTGCCACTGGGATGGTAACAAGCTTTACAGTTTAACCCAGTAATAGAAACAATACAGCATGGCGCCAAGTGCTGCAAATTAATTGAACATCTTAAAAAAGAAATGACAGGCTTGAAAATGCAAATATATTTTACATTATGTGTCTAAATTATAACGAAAATTGTATATTCATGATTTATTTTCTTTCTAGATGCAAATTTGGCCTATTTTATGAATGGCTAATATTTCTTGTGATATCAGATTGGGTCCATCATTTATGGATTGCATAGAAAATTCTGCGACTGGGTAGTTTAACTTTAAACATCCTTCTACTGAAGATTTGTTCCATTAATTCTTGAATGTCTTTGCAGGAGTTCCTAAAGAATACTGTTGATGTGGCTGACTTAATTGGACTCCATATTGTGATGACTAAATTTGCCGGGAAAGGAGAGACAAAATTCTTGGTGGCTGGACTGGGTTGGGCATCCGCCGAATTCCTCATGACAAGGGTGGTGCCTCTCTAGATTGGAGCGAGAAGTGTGGAGTTTGACTGGAAGTACTTGCAGATGAGTTTTGACTCCAATATAAACTTAGTGAGTAAATTGGTTTAATGTATTGTAAACGTCGCTGTATTTAAGTGTTCATAATAAAAAGAGGTTTAGTTTTAGGTCTTTATTTAAGACTACTGTTTTTGGGGCCCATTTTTGCAAAAAACAAAATAATTTTGTTAAATTTCTTTTTATTTTTGTGAAAAGTGTAATATCCAGATATACAGCATTTAACAAATTTTAAAATACTAATTTCATAGTGAGGAAAATTTTCTTGTAACCAGAATAAAAGCTTATCTTGATCATATAGTATCAATTTTTATAGATTAGCTATAAAAATATGTGAAATTTTCAGTATATAAATTGAAAAAGAGTTATGGCAAATTGGGTGATAATAATAAATAGCATAACTTTAATAAGCAATAAATTGTTTAATTATCTTTAAAACTATTCTTTTTTGATTATCTTTATCTAATAATTTTACATGTAAATATTATAATTATGCATGTAAACTATTTTCTTCATTGTAAATGATTATTTCTTGAACTGCTTATAAATTTATATATATCTTTTAGTACTATTAAGTGAGCAATATTTGTACAACAGTACCCGACGCTTAATAAAATCACTGGTTAATAAAATCAGCCGTTTAATATGATCAAATTGCCAGGACCAAAATTAAATCAATACAAACTAATTTTAAAACTGCCGCTTAATAAAATCAGCATCACCAGTTAATAAACTCAAAAAAAAGAAAAAAAAAAAATCTCTTCAGCAGCAAAAATGTCATTTATGCACGCTAAACAAATTTTTAATTACACGGTGATTTTTTATTTTTGAAATAAAATACAGCAATCCCACCGTTATCTCTCTTTGTCAAAAATTTTACATTTACAATATTAAATTTTTTATTTACAGTAATTAAACACGCCTTAGTAATAATTTCAAGGAATGTTTCCTTCAAAGCCACGGTAATAAGTTACAAATTTGATTTGATTCGCAAGTGATTTTATTTTATAATGTTTAATTAAAAGACAATGTTTAGTTCTTATTCTGAAATAACTAAGAAGCAAGAAGCTTAAACGGAAAGATTTTAAATTTAAAAGAAAAGTGTGAACTTTTTAAAAAGTATTGATGATTTTGTTCAAAGAAGAGCGCATCAGAATTTGGGATGTATTTAATTCACTTATTTTAAAGGAACAATCAAATAATTATCTGTTAAAAATTAATTACTATTGTTTAATAGTTCCATTATTTGGTACCTTTTGAAATTTCTTTCCAAATCCAGGTAAATATCTTTTTCTTGAATGTAGGAATGTTCGCCGGATATAAAAATCAGCCGCATAATAAAATCACTTTTGCTCAGAACGAATGTGATTTTAATAAGCGGCGGTTACTGTATATGTATATTTCACTGTTCTCGAAAACGGTAGCTCGGACAGTCACGAGGTTTAACACAAAGGTGCACCCTGAAGAGTCATTGTGCACATTGAAGTCAGATTTTCAAATTTTTGTTTAGTTTTCTTTTAATTAATAAAAATATGAAAATAATAAGCTAATAATAGCAAAAAATTAGCCATTTAAATTTTATCAATAATTTAATTGTTGCCAAAAAAAAAAATACGAGTTTATTTTATTTTTTCCAACAGGAAAATAAATGAGCAATTGACCCAAAAGAACAAAAAAGAGTTAGTGGACACAACTTTGTATTATGGCTGAATATCACATAAGTGTGCATTTTGGATTTTTTTAAACTTTTTTTTCAAACTTTGTATTTTAATTTGAATTTTTTAAAATAAGTCCGTAAGTACATCTTAAATAAATTCTGAGTTTGACAGAGATCGATCACAATTTAAAAAAATTTTATTGAAATTTTTCAATAAAAATTTATAATTTTAATTATCTTATAAAATCAAAATTACCATTTAAAAAATTTTTTTTTTGTGGTTCAGATTCATTAAAAAATACAAGACTTAGGCTTTTCTAAAAAGTTCTTCCCATTTTAAAAAATAAAATAAAATAAAAAAACCCAAAATTTTTAAATTAAAAAAAAAAAAATAAAAATAAATAAATTTAAATTTAATTTTTTATAAACATAAATTATATCAATGGGAAATATCATAGACTGCATACCTCTTGACTATAAACTGGAAATAATTAGTTTACTTGCATTAAAATTTTAATTATAGCATTTAAAGATGTCAAAAAATGATGTCACTGAAATGACAATGTTTGTCACTGAAACGACTGTTTGTCACTGAAATGACAATATTTGTCAAAATGACTATTTTTCACTGAAATAACATTGTTTGTCAATGCAATAGGACCATATAATATTAAAAATGGAACATAATTAGAACAATAGAGAAAAGATTGTGAAGGGAAAAGAAAGAGCAATAATGAGAATATCAAGCAATTTTATTGTATTGAAATCCTTGTAGTTACAAGTTTAATGATTAACTGAATTAAATTCAGAAAAAGCATTTTGAACATTATTAAAATCTTCATCCTGAAGTTTAAAATATCTATTTGAAGCAGGTTCAGGAGAATTCCTAATTTTTCACAGAATATGTGGCACTTGAATTTCATGGACATCCTCTTTCTCAGGCCATGCAAATTATTTTTTCTGCATCTTGCCATAATGACACAAGTAAAATATTTTGAGTAACATTCTCAATGACACCTTAAAGGGGGCAAAAAAATTAAAGTTTGCTTTTTTAATTGAATCTTAATATTAATGTCGTATGTAATTTTTTTATATTTACCTGGATACCGGAAAGTACTTTAAATATTTAAATATAAAGCTTATCCTACACCAACAAACCCTTTAACTCAAAATAAAAAATTATTTAAATCCAGGGCTTACAAAATAGTAAATCTGCAACAAATGTCATTTTCGTGACGTCACAAAAATGACCGTCACGAAAATGACAAATCGTCAATAATTCGTTCTGTACAGAAAAACATGCTTTCACTAAGCCGATATCGTCACATTTCCTTCTTCTGGTCATCATTCTATATTAAAATAAAACTTTGTTCTAAATTTTATAATAATATTTTTTTATTTTTTATGCATCTCGAAAATGACAAGCAATAAAAATATGCACAGCATGTAAACAATAAAAATAATGTTAACTCTTACCTGTTTTTAATTTTCTTGAGATTTATTTTCTCCACATATCGTCAATGTTGATTTCTGATCGCAAACTTTAAAAAAAGTGAATGGTGGCACCATCCCTTGATGATATATGAAGTTATTTTCACGTGTCACGAAAATGACATCAAGACTTGCATACATGCATTTTAATTACTCATGCATGAAAATTAACGTAATTAAAAAGAAAAAAAAAATTTCCTTTGAAAACAAATAGTTTTTTTTACAAGAATTAACAATTTACAAGAATTAACAGTAGGTGATTTCTTTGTTCTTTTTAAGTGGTCACGATTTCGAAACAAGATAGCAGATTAAGTTGATTTATAGACATGGTAGAGATGAACATATACAGTACGAAGCCGAAAATCCAGACAATTTCGGTGGCATTAATCATCATCATCAACAGCGTTTTTTTTTTTTTTTTTTTAAGTATTGATATTTATCAATTGTCCTCGCACATAAAAATTGTTAAATTTATAAATATAAATACTTATCTTTTATTTTATAACTGTTAACTTACCTTTTGTTTGAATTTAAAAGTTTTCTTTACTTAAACTCGGTCAGCCATCTTTTACTTACATCGCGCCATTACTAACGATGTTTTGTTTACATTGTTGCCGTTGCCAAACTTGCTCTGCATAATTTTCTTAGTTTTTACTGTTGTCACTGCTATTGAAATGATTATAGTAAATTGTATTTTCGGCTATGACCGTTGAGTGGCAATGGTAATGCATTGTTTATATGTAGATTTTTGACTTGGCAGTCAGTATAAAAAGATCGCGGTGCGTGTGTTAAAGGGCAGTTATCGGCAGTGTTTAGCAATGGCCAGCTAGTCTTCAATTAGATATGAAGCAGTAGTTTATGAGTAGTGTGAGTAGCTTTGGGCTGCTGATGGCCAAGCAACGATGTATGTGCTTATAGTTTCTGATCCAGCTAAGCTAGTAATGCTCTTTGGCTATTGCATTTTTAGAAATGATGGCTGCCGTTGTTAAGTTTTTTTTACATATGTTAAGTTTCTGTTTGATAAATTGCTCCTTATTAAAGGTTAAATTTTTCCGTTATTCATGGATGATGGAAGTTTTTGAATTAAATTGATAATCGACGTCCTTTTGAGGCGAGACTGTTATATTTGCTAGTTTAATTATGTTAATCTTGTTTAGTCGCTTTTTAAGCGACGATTGTTAAGTTTGATAAAAGTTAAAAGTTAATTAAAAAGTTAAATGAAAGTTTTCTAAATTAAATCATATAGTGGATGAGCATAATCGTCTTCATTTCAACTTTGTGTTATTTCGTCTTGTTTCACTTTCGCTGATCAACCCGGCGATCGCGGAAGTATATTTCTTCATCATATTTTCCCGCTGATCAACCAGGCGATCGCGGATGTTCTGCGACGTTTCTTGAAGTGTATTGTCATCTGCTTTTGATTGTGTTTATCAATATGTCTAGCTCAACACCTATAAAAGGTAATCATGTTCTTGTTATAAATTTGAAATCTTAATATATCATTATATCTTGTTGAATAAAATTGTTTTTTTGTTAAAAACTTTAGTCTTTGATGTGTTATAATAGTTGAACACTGGTCGGGTTATTTTATTGAAACCCTTAAAATTTAAATATTAATGTTTCCACTGTATTTAATCTGCTTAATAATAGTCAATTGAAACATAGACTTTTAGTTTATAATAAGTATAAATATATCTAAATAAAAAAACAAAAAAGTATTTTATTTCTTAGTAATCTTCAAAGCCGGCATTTGCAAAGTCTGAAAGAGGAGGAAGAAGAAGATTATAATAATAGTAACAATTCTTAAACATTTATCTTATTAAGAAGTAAATTCTATATTCTATTTCAATTATGCTTAAACTTTTAATTGAAAACCTAAAGTACTAAAATAAAAATAAAAATCACGAAATGTTTTAAAAATGGTACATTTTTATTATTTATTTTTCTCTATTGTACCTTGTACTAATTTTTGTATGCAAATATTTCATTAAATCTCTTTTGTTTTTCAAGTTTAATTTTATTTATTTATTGCTAAAGTTGATAGAAAAAATATTACAGAATACATTTAAAAATCGTAATGTATTATTTTTTACTTGAATTAATTGCATATTACTTAAATACTTAAACCAAAATATTATATTTGTTAGGCATGACCAAAAATCCGGAATCACCACGATCCCGACGATTCCGGATTTTTGGGTTTATACTGTACACTATGTAGAAACAGAGATTTATACAAATTGATTCCCAATAACGTTTTTTATTTGAGCTTTTCAAGCAGTGATCGTCTTGAAACAAGATCATGAATGAAGTTATTTGACAGGGTTCGTACGCCTCAGGGAAAACTCAGAGGAAAAAAATCTGTCATAAAATCTCAGGAAAACTTTCAAAACAAGCACCAAAACCTTGAAAAACAGTGATCTACTTTGGAAAGAGCTGGTACTCACGTACTTCTGTGATATCGTTATGGAAACCCAATAAAACGCGCGTACTAACATCATGCCGATCCAATGAGAAACTGGGCACGCCCTTTGCATCATGAATATTCCAATTGTGAAATTAGACACGCCTTTCCTCTCTCTAAGAGATTCTTTAGCTTGATTTTTCTCCAAGGTTAGTTTGTTTTCACTCGGTAATTGGCATCCGGTAGCAGCTTCAAATATTTTGAAGTTGCTTTATAATATATTAGTTTGTTATTTTGTTCTTAGTGATGCAGTGCGTGCAGTTTTAGTTTAGTTATTAATTGTTATCAAGCGTATAAATATCGATGACATTTTATATTTCATTTTTTCATGAGATGGATTGAATTATAATTAAAAGTAATTATTATCATGAGTTGAAAAACATCGTTTAATTTGGACTGGACAGATAAAAACTTAAAACCACAGTTTGCATTTTGGATCGAAAGTGTAGATAGTGACCCTTACAAAGCCGATGTCATTTATGTCAGAAGAGTTTTAATCTGAGTAACATGGGACGACAAGCTCTGACCAGCCATGCAGGGACCGCTTTACTCACTTGGAGGCCCGGGCACTCATGTTCAGTGGGCCCCTTTTCCTCGTACTTTAATATTACAACAAACAAAACAAAATGCATATTTTTGATTCACATGCCTAAAAATTATCTTCACTTCACTTCACTTTTATTTTATTGGTATGTAAGGCTTAACTAGATTCGATGTTTGTCTATTGCATCATATTTGCAATATCAGTAGTATGCAGCTGTATTTGCATTTAGTGGAAATATTGCAATTTTTTCGTTGAACTGATAGTTTCCTTGAAAGATAATACCGCCAATTTATAAAACAGTGCAGTAATACCTTCATCCATTGACGAAAAAACAAAAAACAACGATCATTATAACAAATTTGGAAATTTTTCATTTTAGCTACTTTGTTTTAAATGTATGATGGAATTTCTTGGAGGCCTCCCTCAATGTGAGGGCACATGCCCTGAATGCCCTGCCGTAAATCAGGCACTGCAGCCATGAAAAACGAGCGAAACATACTAAATTAGCAGAAAATTATAAAAAGCAGGCCACCCTTTTCAAGTCCTTTAATGTATGAAGTTCGACAGCAGATGCAGCAAATACACCAAAAATGTCCAGTAGTAGTGAAATCAATCAAACGTAAGTCTCTGAAACTAAAAATGATAGTAATAGTTTGAAATAGGTTGATAAAGTGGATGTATTAAAAGCTGAAGTTCTGTGGGTGATGAAATTAATTACGTCACATTCATCATACAACGGCTTCAAAGATGCTGCCAGTATATTTAAACGGATGTTTCCAGACAGCGAAATCTGTAGAAAAGTTGTGTTGAGTAGCTCAAAAATGGCATATGTAATATTGAGTCTTTGAATGATCTCTTTATTTTTATAAGGAATTATTGAGTGATATTGACAAAAATGTCAAATTCGTTTTATGTATAGAGGAAGCTTATGATTGATAATCATTAAATAATATTTGTAAATGTTATGTATATTCTAATGAAATGATTTTGTAAAATGTACCAGTGATAGTATTTACATTGAATGAGTAAGCAGAATCTGCAAAAAATATTTATTCATCAAGGCTGCGTAAGTTAAAATTTTTTTTAAAAACATACTTCTATTCCAAAATATGCTAATATTTTTTAACTAAAGTTTGGGACTGTCCTTGTCTTCCCCCCCCCCCTCCATTACTGCTTAAGAGCATATATTGTCACTGAAATTATACATGCATGTAAATTTAATCTCCATTGGATAATTAATAGGAAGTGGGTTAAAATTTGAGTTCAAAGTTTTATCCCCCCCCCCCACACACACACATTTTCTTCCCTAAGTCTGTTACAACCATAGATATAGTAATAAGACATAGATTGATCATTGGAGGGGGGAAAAGTGATACCATTTTACTCGGGAAAAGACAGCCATTTTACTCTCTTATGGATATATTTTCCCGAGTGAATATACACGATAATACACACAGGTAATTTAGCAAATAAAATTTATGAACTAAAAAAGAATGAAAAACTCCAGATACACCTTTTTCTTTCTTTCTTTTAACTTTCCTTTCCCTTTTTTTTTTTTACTATAGTCTAGTATACTCATGTCTGCACAAAACTCTCTTTCTTTCGGCATTTATTATTATTATACTTCTTTTAGATAAAAATCGTCTGCATTCATCATGGAAAATAATTTTAATAAATTATTTGTATGGTGTAAATTTGTATAGGATTATATATGGAAGAAAGTCTTGTGGTGGTCACAACATACTTGTTATATATTAAAACTTCCACGACTACTAACTATATTTAAAAGAATTTTGAGCATTCTGTATTACTTACTGAGATAAAATTTTAAAATATATTAAAATTTTAAAAAACTATTCCATTAAATATAAAGACAGTAATTATTTCATAATAATAACAAAGCAACTAATTATAAAAATTATATTTTACATAAATTATTTGAGTATAACTTATTTATGAAAACATATCCCATTTCTTTTTGTATATTTATTAGAACACTTAAAAACCATGCAATATTTCAGCATTTTCAAAATTCATTACCATTCTATTCTATTATTATTTTCAAGTTTTAACTCTCTAATGGCTGATGCCAAAAAACTTTTTCGGCATCAAAAGTCTTTGCTCATTAACATGGGGATGATAGATCTATATAAATAACTATATCTATGGTTACAACTTGAATGTGTATTGTTAGCAAAGTTATAGATGCATGCACAATTTAAGCTCAATCGGACAATAGAAACTGGGTGAAAATTCAGTTTTTAGACTTGACCTTGCACACATATATAAGCAACAAAACAAATAAAAGCATGTGTAAAAAAAAGCTGCTGAGAGAGTTTAATAAAAGGAGCATTACTTACCTTTCCTCTTTACTTAGATTTTCTGACTTTTTTTTTATTATTATTTATTTAAGGGGAAGGAAAAAAAAAAAAAAGATACCAGGAAAAGAAAAGATGTTATTTTGCTCCCTATGCTGTAATTTTTGTGCGTAACAAAAAAAAAAAAAGTAAACCACTTTTGTTTGCAGGTGCGTACAAATTTACTCTTGTAGGAATGCATGTAAAAGAAAACAAAACTGTGGATGTTGACAAAGATTAACATTTGCGTCTTGTAAAACTGCCTCAGAAGGTCACATGGAAGACAGAAGCCCACACACTTATAGCATTTAAAAAGGCTAAGGAGTGTTAAAATATTGTTAGAAAGAGCCACCAGATACTGCATCTTGGCAAATAAGATTACAATCTACATTTTTTTTTAATGTACACAAACATCAAACCGAATTATATATATATTAAATCAAATCGAATTACATATATATTAAAAACAAAAACTATTTTATTTATGAGACAAAACTTTAGTTAAAATACATTTAAAAATAAAATATACATTTAAAAACATTTAAAATTTAGACGTTTCGAAACCCATCCAGGTTTCCTCATCAGTATCACTACAACATAATTTGCAATCAATTACATGAATACACAAGGAATTTATAGAATATTATTATATTTCTATGCCCTATTTTGGTTTTCCTTCAGACCTTATTTCTAAATTACTTAAACCACATAATATTTATACTGCTTTCCGGCCGATTAAATAATTAAAAATCTTTCTTTTTAACTTTAAACCTGTAACCCCTTCTTTGAATCTAACTGGCGTAATCTATTTAATTCCTTGTGAAAATTGTAAATATGTTTATATAGGTGAAACTGGCTGTACAGCAAGAATTAGACTACAGGAGCACAGACGATCCTATAAAAATTGCAATCAAAATTCTAAAATTGTAATCCATTCAATACAAACCGATCCTATTCCTGACTTCGATAATATACAAGTTCTAAATTCTGGCTATGATAATTATAAATCACATATTTTCCTCGAGAGTTGGCACACTGCCAGCCATCTCTACACTACCAATGAAGCATGCGCACTACTGGCTCCTCACTATTCTGTACTTCTATAAATTCCTTGGGTATTCATGTAATTGCTTGCAAATTATGTTGTAGTGATACTGATGAGAAAACCTGGAGGGGTTTCGAAATGTCTAAATTTTAAATGTTTTTAAATGTATATTTTATTTTTAAATGTATTTTAACTAAAGTTTTGTCTCGTAAGTAAAATAGTTTTTGTTTTTAATCTACATTTTGTCTTTAATTTACTTGTGTCCTGTCAGACTTTTTGTTTTTATTTTCCAATTATTTTTATGTTAAGAGAGTATGCATTATTGTTTTCAGGTGCATTACATTTCTACGGCAACCCTTGTGTGGTTGTGGAGTCGGCACGACTTGAAGAAAACTCACTCACCCATCGTCATCCTTTTACTGGCAGCTGGTTGTTACAGACCTCTGATATCAGAGTAAGTGTGCCAAATTTAAAGCTAGCTTTATTAAAAAAAAAAAAAAAAAATCTTGAATTTAATTAAACACAGTAAACTCTCGTTAAAACAGACAATCAAGGGCCGGCAGTTTTTGTCCATATTAACGAGAGTCCATTATAACAGGAGTTCATAAACTGAAGTTCTATATGAACTCTAAAATCATCATTATTATGTACACATACACAGTATAACACGAATGAAAATTTCTCAAACCCTTTTATTCACTAAAAATATAAAAGCATGAAAACCGATACTTACTTTCAAAACTTCTTTTCTTCATATAGTGATAACAAAATCCTTTGATATGTCTCCACAATAGAAGTGGAGACAGGTGCAAATTGTTAACCTCAACTGTCACTGTCAATCAATACTGTTTACCTCCCACGGTGTATTAGTGCAGAGTGAAAGAGATTAACCCTTTTATTATTGCACCTTTTCATGTAAAAAAAAAAAAAAAAAAAATGAATTTGAAAAGATTTTGGAAATTGACTCTTTTTCGAAGAAAGTAAGCTTTGAGGGGGAAAAATGTCCATCTTAACGAATTAATTGTATGTATAAAGCGATGTTTATTACATGCAATTCCTATGGGCCTTAGCTGGGGATTCTGTTTTTGTACGTAATAACGAGAAATCCATCTTAACGAGAGTTCACTGCATTACTTTTTGTCAAAAACTATCATTTTTAATTAGAACAACATTAGCTCACAAATTATGACGCAAACAACCTAAAAACACAAGGTTGTGCATTATATAGAACATGATTCACATGTCATTAAATTTACCTTGTAAACATGGCCAAATAGATCCGAAATCTGGATCATAACTTACATTGTTTAATTTACTTTCTAATAGGACTGTGTCGATTAATCGGTTCGGTTAATCGATCAATGTTTAGTCATGATTAATTTTTTTTAATCGAGTTAATTGGCTCGATTAATTCAATTAAAATATTTCAAAATCCGATTAAAATTTCCAAACTACGAATTAAAGTAAAAATGCTGTTCTCCTTAAAAAAATAGTTTTTGACCTATTTTGCTAACAAGCATTCTAAGAAACTTCCATCAAATAATGAAAAAGCAAAAAATAAAATAAATAAAAATAAAACCTCTCAAAAGAAGTTGTTGCACTTTTGTTGATAGAGAAAAGGAGGAGGACAGTTATTAAACAAAATGCCGTTTATGTCCATGTTGGGGCAACACCACCTGTAATCTTCTAGAGGGAGTGTTGGCTAGGGCAATAGTTTTTCCAGAAACAAGAAGCTTCTAAAAAATGGAAATGCCCAAGGTAAAGAGGGGAGAAAAAAAGGATTCCACTGTCCTTTTGATGAGGGAAATGTCAACAGAGGTTCGCAATATCTTCAAGCGTTTATTGTCTGTTCAGAGTTGCTGATAACTGTAAGTAGAAATAGAAAATAACATTATGTTTTCTAGTCCGAAGTGAAGAAGAACTGAAATAATAGAACAATGAAAAATTGGAGATTTTTATAATAATGATATGGATTTTTGAGAATTCATTTAAAAATAGTGACAAGCGAGGTGGACAAGGCCTACAAATATAAAACTAAAAATGTGTAAATTCATTTAATTTTTCTTTCAAAATGAATTGAAAATTAATTTATTAAAATAAAAATTAAATAAGCGAAAATATTTATATAAAATTAACACTTAAAGTCACCAATTACTACTCTGAAAATTTATTTAAATTTCAGTTATGAAATGGGTATAATCGATTAGACAAAAAAAAAAAAAAACAGGCAAACTTATGAATAAAATAATATTATAGAGAATTTAATTTTTAGAATATAAAAGTAAAAATAAATATAAGTTATTTTTCAGCCGTATTACCGAATAAAAATTTTATTTAAGAATATATTAGGAATATATTTCTTCATTATTTATTTGCATGTTTATTATCTCCTATATTATTAAAATCTGTACGCGTGTGTCTGTGTGTGTGTCTGTCTGTGAGAAACGGCTTGAAACGGATAAGGCTCCGCCGCTAATGGTCGCACGGACTTCGAACAGGTACCGTCGGACAGAGAATTTATCGCAGATCTGGGTTATCTAATTTGCTAAACGATGCGACCCTAATTAGCGGAGATATTAATTAAAACGTCGACCATTGTCTACCGAAAAATGACCCAGAATTCATGATTAAATGCTTAAAAAGCGACATTTTTACGGAAAAAGTGGAAAATAAATTAGAAATATCAGTCGTATCGTTACAAACAAGATACCATTGGAAAGGGCTTTTTTTTCTCAATCCGATGGTTTAAACGGCTTATCGATCGGACGATTAGATTTTTTAAAATTAACTAAACTATAAAAAAAATGTTGGCAACGAATCACAAAAATGTTATCTTTGCAGACGTTAAGTCTCCAGCTGTCTTCAACGGAAACATATCTGGTATTTAATGGAGTCACGTGTTTCGTAGTGCGATTAAAAATTACAATTTTCTATTTTCTTCAATTTTTCAAATTTTACACATTTTATTTAGTATATATTATTTACACCACAAAACAAACTTGCATTTCAATTTTCATCGATTTTCGTCAATAAACAAAAGATTTACATTTTAATTGCAAATTAAATTTTATCTTTACACGCCGGACATTTTTGCAATATTCTAATACGCGTATTTCAATTTCTAATTACGATTGATTTATTTTTTATACATCATACGAAAGATATTTTAAAGTTCTTTTACATAATTCAAAGTTTTCAACAGATTTACACGTTTTGAGATCTCCTGAATCAGTGTTCTTTCATGGCGCTGTAATATTTTCAAATTTCAATATTTCAATTTCTAATTATGATTAAATTATTTTTAATACATCATTCGAAAGATATTTTAAAGTTCTTTTAAATTATCGAAAGTTTTCACCAGAATTACACGTTTTGAGGTGTCCTGAATCAGTTTTCTTTCATGGCGTTGTAATATTTTCAATTTTCAATATTACAATTTCTAATTATGATTAAATTATTTTTAATACTTAATTCGAAAGATATTTTAAAGTTCTTTTATATTATCGAAAGTTTTCACCAGATTTACACGTTTTGAGGTGTCCCGAATGAGTTTTCTTTTGTATCTCAGATACTAATTATAATAATTTCATAAGTAAAACATCATCAGAAAGCTTTTTTGATTTGGAATCGAACAGTGGAATACTGAAATTTCTACCGACAGATGGCGTTGTAATATTTTCAAATTTCAATATTTCAATCTCTAATTATGATTAAATTATTTTTAATACATCATTCGAAAGATATTTTAAAGTTCTTTTAAATTATCGAAAGTTTTCACCAGATTTACACGTTTTGAGGTGTCCTGATTAGGTTTTCCTTTGCATCTCAGCTAATTGAGTTAGACCGTTTAAAATTGGTATACGTAGGTTAATTAGGAAGGGCTGAAAGGGTGGGGAAGAGATAGGCGTGCACCGCGCACGTATCTGTTAGACTTAGCATGAATTGTTTACTAAATAAATGATAGCAGCTAGCAGAGTTAAATTGCAATTAGCGTAACTGAGTATTTCTTTGCATTAAATAAATAAATCTATCATTATATATAAGGAAAATACATTCAAAAATGAAAAAGGAAATAATGACGAAAGTTTAAGATAAAAACAACAAACTTTTATTCAATATATTCTAAACAGCTTGAAAATTAATTACAAGGAAATATAAATAGATAAAAAAAACAATGGCCGGCATTTAATTAAGTTGAAGAGCTATTTAAATTTCTTTACATCTAATCAATTCAATTTCCTGAGTGGCAAAGTGAAAAACAGTAAATTTTCAAAACATCACTTGTTATAGAAAGGAAACAATTCATACTTTACTATTCATCAAACAAGTGAACAAGTGGCAGAGGAAAAACAACAGACGCCGGCACAAAAGAAAAATTCTCCCCCTGACATAGAACACCTGCTATTTATATTAGCAAGCCGACGGATGCTACCACCCACTTCCTCCTCTTTCGGAAGTCGCGTGACAAGGTGTTACGTAACAACAGCGGCAGCGCCGCGAAACCGGAAGTAGGGGAAAAAGGAAATTGTCATTTGTGCAAAACGGCGTGTAGAGTGTAGTTTGTTTTTAAAGATGAAATTAATAAACTTTAAAAAGATAAAGTAAAAGGGAAGATTTAAAATTATGACAGTAAATAAAGACAATATTAAATAGAGTAAGTTAAGCTTTTGAAAGATTAATTTTTTTATATAAAAAATATAGACTTTAACTTTTATAGTATGTAATTATATTTAATGTTTTCAGTTGAAACTTTAAGGGACTAAAGGATTGATACTTGATAACTTCTTATTGCTAAAACTCAAGATGTTGAGACATAATAAAGAGCTCTGTATGCTAACAGATTGCCCCCCCTCTCAACATCTCCCGAAACACAAGAATGACAAAAACTAAATGGTTTACCTGCTAATGTCACAAGCTTTTCCAAAAACCTCAATTCAAAAAAATTTTTTAATTACAATTAATACCTTTTAAATTACTGAAATTTAGTGTTAAAAAAAACAGCTTGGATAAACTTTTGCCACTCAAGATTTAAACTGATTTTACAATTCAATTGTATAATATATTGCCTATTTGGCGGACACCACCTTAAACACAATGATTAATTAATCAATCCATTTATATTATCTATAAAAGCAACAACATATAAATATTCAAAACTTAATAAACATTTATTTTAACATAAATCTTTATCCAAAAAAAAACATTCAATAATGTGAATTTAAAGTCCACAATTTTTAATTTTTATTAGACACATCCAGAATCTTCTATTTGACCCATCCAGGTAACCTTGCTGAAATTATCTCATAAGTCCAAATTTCATAAACAGAGTTCAATTACATGATGCTATATTGCCCTAAAAAAAACTATAAAACAATCATTCACTATATACAAAACTGTAACGTTCACCACATATCCATCTCCTCTCGCACTGGGGCCCCAGATTTACCTGATCACACATATGGCTCATAGATCTGCAATACAGAAAATGGTATAAGTAAAATTATATCTATATCAAAAAAAAACTATTGTAAAGCTCATAATGGACATAAATCAGACAACTATTAATTTAAAATGTAAAAATTGTATAATTAACCATCAAGACATTTATCTTTTACATAATACTTAAATGTCATTAAAATCTTATACTAGGTTAATTAAAATATCACAGCAAGATATTACATCTAACAAGGACAGGTTTAAACTTAACAACAAAAGATCACAAGATTTTTTTTTTTCCCTTATGATAAACCCTAACAAATCTTTATCACAAAAATACTCATAAAGATTAATATATTTCATTGATCAACATATAGTATATGATACAAAATTATTATACTCCTAGAACAATTCAAGTATTAGATCTAATATGCAAATATATATCATTAAAACAATGTTCAAACTCTAAATATATATATATAAAACAATGTGCACATACAATAATTTCTACAATTCAAATAATTAGGGATGGACCGGATATGGATTTTACCGGATAACCGGATACGGATATCCGGCATTCCGGATATTTTTTTACTTTGCCGGATCCGGATATCCGGCCGGATATATCATCGGATATCCGGCAGTCCCCTTCCCCAGTTCACATGAAATTTTCAGTTTTTTAAGAGCACACAATAATTAAACTAGTATATTGTGGCCACCACAATACTTTCTTCTATATTTTCCTATACAAATTTACTAAGGGCAAATAATTTATTAAAACTATTATTCATTAAAATTATCTAACATGAAGAATGCAAATGATTTTTATCTTGGAGAAAACTAAAACCAAATATCCAAATAAGGACAGTTTTATTGCCTATAAATAAATCTTAAAAAATGCGTATTTATAATGGATATCTCATATCTCATACAAGTTTAGATATAGTCTTCCCGTTATTGAGGAAATTTTCAGTATAGAAGCGCCATCTATTGGTCTATAAGCATCCAACTTGAATCAGCGTAATGTCTCATAATGTCCTTCTCACATATCAAGTTTGGTTTGATTATACGCCATAGAACCTGAGATATAGTCTTTTCTTAAATTGAAGAAATCTCTGTGTGGCAGCGGCAGCTGTTGAGCGGCTGACATCAAAAATTGATAGAAACTAATTTATGTGAAGATTCAACTACAGATAAATTTTAATGCAATTCTGTGCATTAGTTCCTGAGATATAGCCTTCCCTTAAATTGTGGAAATCGCTTTTTTAGCAGCGCCACCTGTTGGCCGATAAGCATTATTAATTAAAATTACCCACCACGATAAATGCAGGCGATTTTCATCTTACAGCAATCTAAAAAACTGCACTATAGCAGCGTAACCTATTGGTAGATATACATCCAAATTGAATCGGCATAATGTCTCATAATGGTCTTCTCACATATCAAGTTTTGTTTAATTATACCCAATAAAACCTGAGATATAGCCTTTTCTTAAATTGCAGAAATCGCTGCGTGTGCATCATCTGTTGAGCGGTTGACACCAAAAGTTGACAGATACTAATATATGTCAATGTACATCTACATATAAATTTATATTCAAATCTGTACAGTAATTCCTGAGATATAGCCTTCCTTATATTGCAGTATAGCAGCGCCATCTGTTGGACGATAAGCATTTAACTTGAATCAGCATAATGTATCATAATGACCTTCTTACATATGAAGTTTTGTTTGAACATACGCAATAAAACCTGTGATATAGCCTCCCCTTAATTTGAGGAAATCACTGTATTGCAGCGCTACCTGTTGAGCCGTGACACCAAAAGTTGATAGGCCCTAATTTAGGTCAAGGTGCATCTATATACGAATTTATATACAATTCTGAGTAGTGGTTTCGGAGATAAAGTTGCCACAAAATTTTTGTCTCTCTCTCTCTCTCTCTCACACACACACATTTTCTAAAAATTGTAAATTCATGTTCTTAGACCTCCCAAAACGTATAAATCCTTCGAAAACCGGAAGTCGAAAATTTTTACGAATCCCTTACTTTCTTCTATTGCATATGGAAGAAAGTATAAAAGATATTTGCATTTCATTTTTATACAACTGAATTCCATTCGCATAACTAGTATATGATATGGCCACCACATGAATTTCTTCTATATAATTTTACACAACATTCATTGAACATAATTTTTTTATTAAATTATTAAATTATTTTTTATTATAAATGCAGATGATTTTTATCTGAAAGAATTAAATCACTACATGGTGAAAGAAAGTAAATTTTTTTGCCAATATCAAAAGAAATAAGATTTTTTTTCTAATTTTTTTTTCTTTAAAAGATAAAAAAAAATCTATAACTTTGTTTTAATTTATCACAGATCTATACTTAAATCATTTATTTTAAAGGTAATAACGAAGTCTTTCGAAACAAAACACCCATATTGAAAATTTACTCCCCCCCGGGGGTGCGGATGTTAACTCCCCTTCCAGAGGGTGAAGCTATGCTGCAAAATGCACATTTTTTTTTTCATGTTAACTATTACTATTATAAATAATTCATATTAATTTTACAATCACACGTTTATAATAACTCTCATTAAGTACATTTATACAAGATTTTGTCCCATACTGGCATGTTAAGAATTTAGAAAAAATGCGATCACAGCACCACCTATTCAGCAATTGTTCCACAAATCTAATCAGCACCAGTTTATGTCAGGGTTCAACTAAATACCAAGTTTGGTTAAATTTCGTTTATTGGTTCGTGAGTTACAGCGTCCACAATATTTGTGATACACACACACACAAACTGACAGTCAGACAGACATTTTCTAAAAACAGTCAAATCGTGTTCAGGACATCCCAAAACGTGTAAATCCATCGAAAACTGGAGTTCGAAAATTTTCATGAATCCAATACTTTGGTAAAAAATTTAAAATTGTAAATATCATTGGGATAATAAAGCCATAACAGAGTTATTTTATTTTATTACGTTATTCTCTATTCAATAGAAGAAAGTATTGGATTCGTAAAAATTTTTGACTTCCGCTTTCGATGGATTTACACGTTTTGAAAGGCCTAGAATACGATTTGATCATTTTTAGAAAATGTTTGTCCGTCTGTGTGTGTGTGTGAGAGAGAGAGAGAACAAAAATTTAGTGGCAACTGTATCTCCGGAACTACTGCTTAAAATCACATATAAATTTATATGCAGATGCAACTTGGCCTAATTTAGTGTCAATCAATATTTGGTGTTAACTGCTCAAAAGGTGGCACTGCTATACAACGATTTCCTCAATTTAAGGGGAGGCTATATATCTGAGGATCTATTTCGTATAAGCAAACAAAACTAATATGTAAGAAGGCCATTGTAAGTCATTATGCTGGTGCAATTTGAATGCTTATCAGCTAACAGGTGGCGCTGCTATAAAGGAAGCAATTTAAAGGAAGGTTATATCTCAGGAACTACTGCACATAAATGCAGATAGTTTCATACGCAGATGCAACTTGACCTAAATTAGTGCCTGCCAACTTTTGTTGTCAACCGCTCAGCAGGTGGCGCTGCTATACAGTGATTTCCGCAATTTAAGGGGAAGGCTATATCTCAGGTTCTATTGCGTACAATCAAATAAAATTTAATATGCAAGAAGGCCATTATGAGTCCTAATACCAGTTCAATTTGAATACTTATCGTCCAACAGGTGGTGCTGCTGTACAGCGATTTCCGTAATTTAATCTAAGGATCTTCTGCACAGAATTGCATATAAATTTACATGTAGATGCACCTTGACGAAAATTAGCACATACTTAATTTCCCCCATAGACGTAATGTATTTGAATTCTCTTGGGTGTCCCTGTATACGAATCATTTGTTTCATCTTGATAAAAGATTTAGTGTAGCATCCCTATGTCATAAAAATTTATAATACCATGTTTAAACTTTCTGCAATTATTTGTTCTTGAGATATGCTGATGATAGACACACGCACAGACACACAGACCAACCGTTAAAAATAGGATTTTTGGATTCAGGGGACCTTAAATCGTGTAAAAAAAAAAAAAAAAAAAAAAAAAAAAAACTCGACCTAAAAAATTTGACCCAAAAACATTACTTCTCTACCATTTACATGGGTAAGAGAAAGTAAAACTAGTATGCTGTGACCACCACAAAACTTTCTTCTATATTTTCCTATATAAATTCACTCAGTTAAAATAAACTACAAAGACTATTATTTTATTAAAATTATCTACCATGATGAATGCAGGCGATTTTTTATCTTGGAGAAAACTAATACTAAATATTCAAAGAAACACAGTTTAACTAACACCTTAAAAAATAAGTTTTCATACTGGTTATCTCATGTATGAAGTTTCATACAGCTAAATGCATGCATTCCCATTCTCTGGAAAAAACTGCACTATAGCAGCACAAAATATTGGTAGATATACATCCAGATTGAATCGGTGTAATGTCTCATAAAACATTTCTCACATATCAAGTATTGTTTGATTATACACATTAGAACCTGAAATTTAATCTTCCTTTAAGCTGAGGAAATCGCCGTATAGGAGCGCCGCCTATTGAGCAACTAGTTCCAAAAGTTGATCCGCTGTAACTTATGTCAAGGTGCATCCACGTGTAAATTTTTAAGCAATTTTGCACAGTAGTTCCTCAGATATTGCCTTTTTTCAAATTGTGGAAGTCGCTGCATAGCAGCGCCACCTGTTGATTGGTTGACACCAACTGTTGATAGGCACTAATTTATGTCAACCTGGCAGCGGGAACACAAGAAGAGCTTTTGAGCGATTTCAGTATTTTTTTATTCTTTTTTAAATAAAGCGATATAGAAAAGAGTTTCCTTAAATATATAATAACCAGCGAAGCGGGCAAAGCCTGCTAGTACACAATAAAACTGTCTTTCTTTGAATATTTAATGTCAGTTTTTTCTAAGATGAAAATTATTTGTATTCATCATGTTAGATAATTTTAATAAATAATAATTTTAATAAATTATTTGCCCTTAAAGAATTTTTATAGCAAAATATAGAAGAAAGTCTTGTGATTTCCACAACATACTTGTTTTTAATTAAAAGAAATGAATTGCAGGAATCTACATCTATAAAGGCAGATCTCCTGACTGACGTGCTTGCTCGCTCAGCAATGCCGAGTCAAACTAACGGAGACACAAATGTGTAATTTTATGATATTATTGATTTAGTGACGTGATTTAAGAAGCTATTTTTTTAAGTTTCCCCGCAAACGGAGGGAGAAAAGTTGCTTCTCGCATTTCTCACCATATTTTAATGAAAGAAAACAAGAAAAAAAGCAAATATTAAAAAACCGGATATCCGGCATATTAACCGGATATCCGGTGATTTTGATCCGGATATCCGATGATATTTCGGATATTGAAAAATCAGCCGGATATGCCGGATACCGGATATTTTCCGGATATCCGGTCCATCCCTACAAATAATTATATATATTAATACATTCAAGATTATGATACAAATACAGTGTCAACAAACTTTTGTAATTGAATTTTGGTTAAGGGTTTGGTGAAGGCATCAGAGACATTATCCTTACTTCTTACAAAATTTAATTTAAATTTATCCTCATAAACAAGATTCCTGATAAAGAAAAGCCTCACGTCTATATGTTTTGTCCGATAGTTTTCTATCGGTGATCGAACAAAATTAATGGCTGCCATATTGTCTGCATACAAAATTGAATCAACTTTACTACCTGAAATAATACCTTTATCATAACACTCAGTTAAGATGTTATCAAACCATGTCAATTCTCGTGTGGCCTCTGTCATTGCAACAAACTCCGCCTCCATCGTCGACAAAGATACGCTCTTTTCTTTAAAGGTACGCCAACCTATGGGGGAGTTGCCTAACAAGACTAGCTGGCCACCGAGTGACGTACAGTCATCTTTATTGGCTGCATAATCTGCATCCGAATAAACAATAATTTGAGGTTTATTACATGTAAGGTTTAATTTTAAATTTTTCGTATGCACAACATATCCAAGCAACTTAAGTAAACCATCCCAGTGAGGCATTCCTGGGTTTTCTTGAAACTGACTGAGTATATTTGTGGCATATGAAATATCTGGTCTGGTTCTATTGGCTATATATGATAAACAACCAAGTATGCTTCTGTAAGGATAATTTGACATTTCATTTTTCTCAGCTTCAGTCTTGGGACAAGACTGTTTAGAGTACACAGTCCCTTTACTAATCGGTAATGATGTTATGGGGATATGAAACCTTTTAAATTTCTCATACACTTCATCTATATAAGAACTTTGGTGAATATAAACTTCCCCATCATCATCTTCAAATTCAACACCAAGTAATTTTCTTGTACACCCTAAGACTTTAATGTCAAATTGTTTACTTAAAGTTATTATTATATTGTCCACAATTTTCTGAGTTCTGCCAAAAATTACGAAATCATCAACATAAAGAATTAAAACTATACTATTACTAAAATAATATGCACAGTTTGGTTGTAAAAACTTAACAAAACCTATATCCAATAGAACAGAATGAAACTCATAAAACCACTCTCTTCCGGACTGATGCAGCCCGTAAAGAGCTCTATCCAGTTTACATACTTTAGACTCACTACCCCGAACAACAAAACCTGGTGGCTGATTCATATACACATTCTCTTTTAAAGGTGCATATAGGTAGGCGCCTGTCACATCACATTGCGTGTGAACCCAGCCATTTAAAGATACCAAAAGTGAGAAGAAGAATCTAACGAGGGAGAAAGTTATCACTGGGGAGAATGAGTCTTCGTAGGACTCACCTCTCACCTGTTTGTACCCCTGTGCAACTAATCTTGCTTTAAACCTCGCAATCCTTCCTAAATCATCACGTTTGATTGTAAAGACCCAACGGCATCCAATTGGAGTCACATTGGGTGGTGGGTCAACCAGGTGCCAAACTCCTCTGTCATATATAACACTAATTTCTTTTTCCATGGCTTCTTGCCAGTGGGCCTTCTGATCAGAATTCATAGCCTGCTTATAAGTGTTCGGGATAGTTATCATTTCTAGTCAACTACTTGTACCATAACTAGCAGAAAGCTCATCTTCAGTTTCTACAGCATCCAATTTACTTCTAACCATGCCCTTATACAGATCACCGCCTCTAAAATTAAACAATTCTGGTTCAAACTTAATTTTATGTTTAATACAATATTTCTGGACGTCATTGAAAGATCTCAATCTTTTCTTTTTACCTTCCTCAAAATAATACACATCTACTCTGGAACCATCACGCCTACGAACAGGTTTTCTAATCCAGTTAACAGATCTTAAAACAGTCTCATCTTCACTATCAGATGATTCATGTGAATCATCACTACTTGTAGAGTGTTCGCGATGGGGTTCGGAACTTATATCATCAACGAAATCATCCTCATCGTCAGAACTACTCGAACAACCAGGTTGATAGTGTGTTTGATCAGTACTCTGCATAATGGGCTCCAGCACTGCTCCTTTTACACAGTCCTTATACAACTGATCTTCATCGAATGAGACATTTATAGTTTCAAGTATTCTGTTATCTTCTGGTACCCAAATTCTATATCCCTTCGTACGGAAGGCATAGCCAACAAAGTAGCCCTTCTTCGCACGAGGGTCTAGTTTTCCCAGTTTTTGCTTTGGGATACCTATGTAAGCCACAATACCAAAAGGTTTGAGATGTCGAATTGACGGCTTTTTCCCACCAAAAAGTTCAAATGGGGTTTTTGTTAATTTAGCATGACGAACTCGGTTCCAAGTATAAGTAAAACAGAGCATAGCCTCCGGCCAAAAACTAGCAGGAAGACCTGATTCATTCAGCATAGTACGTGCACCTGCAGCCACTGTTTAATTATATCTTTCCGATACCCCGTTTTGCTCGGGAGTATATCTATTGGTCAGTTCATGGACGATACCTTTTTCTGTGAAGTAAGCCTCAAGACGTTCGTTAACGAACTCTGAGCCGTTATCAGACCTAAAAGATTTCACTTTACTATCCAGAAAGTTTTCAACTCGAGTGATATGATTTTTCACAATATCAACAACCTCGGTTTTGTCACACATTGGATATAAAGCTACTTTCCGTGAGTAATCATCAATAATGCTCAGAAAATATCTCTCACCATTATGACCACGAACTCTTTGAGGGCCCCACACATCAGCATACAGTAACATATTAGGTGCTTCTGAACGAATATAGTCTTTTGCTTTAAAAGAAATACGTTTATATTTATTTAATTTACAGGCCTCACATTTAACAGAATCCGATTTAAAAACAGGTAACCCTCTTACATCATCACTAGATTTTACTATTGAGGAAGGACTTATATGTGCGAACCTTTTATGCCATTTGACGAGCTCATGCTCACTGCCAACACCAACTGAGGCTGCGAAAGAGACTTTCTTTTTAGTACTATTCAAAATTTTTGGAGAAACTACATAAACTCCATTCTTTAAAACTGCTTTAAACAAGGGAATGTCATCCTGATATACCCTCACCATTCCCCCTTTACCAATAAATTTAGCACCATTAATATCAAATTTTGGACCCGACAATAAATTTCTACGTAACTTTGGTGAGTACATCACTTCATTTAACAGAATATTTCTTTGCCCAATTTTTAACTTTATGGACCCTTTCCCTTCTATAGGATAATTAACGCCATCAATGGCTAAAGACATATTAGAGTCATTGATTTCCTTAAAGTCAATAAATGCTGATCTCTCCTTACAAAAATGATGGGACGCGGCACTGTCGAACGCCCAATAAGAAGAATTGCTCTCTTCACTAAGGTAAGAACAGTTAATGTAAAAAGAAAAATTTGACTTACAGTTCCTGGGCTGATTTTTACCTCTCCTTGGACTCTGGTACCTTCGTCGACCTCTACGCTGTTCAGGGGAACTCCGTCTGCCTCGTGGAGATGGGGATTGGCCATCATGGGATCTGGTTCCACGCATGTTTGGCCTCCCTCTATCCGGTGACTGGGTTTGCCATGAACGAGAACTATATCTGGCATAACTGCTCCTCCTGGGTTGGTGACCGTACAGGCTCCTATTGGGTCCACGGGATCCTTTCTCAGGACAGGAACTGGCATAATGACCTTTATTCTTGCAAGACCAGCAGGTAATGTCCCTCATTGGCACTCTCGAACACAGTCCAACACTATCTTTATCCTGAAGAGTCACTTGAGAAATCTGATAATCAACTACCTTTTGTTTAATACGTACTTCTTCAGCTCCCAGAGCCTCCACAATATTTTTAAATTTAAACTCATCATCCGTCCATCTGAGGATTGTTTGCACTATTCCATTATATTCCTGACTTAAATATCTCAGGAGTTGATAGGATGCGTATTTTTCGCTGAAATTTTTGTCAATAGACACTAATTTGTCATAAGTTCTCAAAACTCTAGCTGAAAACAGTTTAATGGACTCCTGCTCCTTCATTCTTAAACTACACAGTTCACTGAAGATGGCTATGTGAAAAGTCCTACTGTCAGGTCTGTAGAACTCTTTAATTAATTTCCATGCACTGAATGCATCATCTGAATTTTCAATTATTTTACGATAATGTTCGCTGATATTTAAATATAATAACGATAAAGCTATGTTTGATCTACTCTGCCACTTGTTTAATCTATTCACATAGTCTTGTTCAGGTTTTTCTGGAGCAACAGGCTTGGGATCTGTTCCTTCTACAATACCCCACACTCCACGCTCCATGAGAATGAACTTAATATCACTTTGCCACTGTTCATAATTTTCTCCTTCTAATTTAGTTATTGAATAAGCCATAGCCATTTTTTTCAACCATATAATATTTCCAGAAAAAAAAATTACAAAAAAAAAACGATTTATTTAATTTATTTTTATTTATTTATTTAATTAATTACTTTCTATTTATCTCAAACTATTTATTTTTACACTTATTTAAACAGAAATAACTAAGCAATGTCAAAATAATCCAATATTTAAATAATGTCTTAACATTTCCTTAATCCTTGTGCAAAGTTAAAGTTCAAAAATTAATCAAAGAAAAGTCACTTAAAACGGCAATTATATTATATTTTTATTTTATTTTATACTCAAAGTAAAAAAAACAAGCTGTTATGCTTAAAACTCAAAAGGTAAACGTTTATTCATCCTTAAATAGGAGCCCCCCCCCTCAGAGCATATCCCAGATGCAAACCAGTAATGTAAACAAGCACTTTCCCAGTGACCTACTTTCCAAGTGAAAAAGCATCTGCTTTACTCCGATAAGGAGGGGGAAAGAAAGGTCAACGCTCTCTTCAAATAACATCTGTCACTAAATGAACCGTTTATCTTTAGATGCAAAAAAACATTGCCCATAACCCTTATGTTAGACTTAGCATGAATTGTTTACTAAATAAATGATAGCAGCTAGCAGAGTTAAATTGCAATTAGCGTAACTGAGTATTTCTTTGCATTAAATAAATAAATCTATCATTATATATAAGGAAAATACATTCAAAAATGAAAAAGGAAATAATGACGAAAGTTTAAGATAAAAACAACAAACTTTTATTCAATATATTCTAAACAGCTTGAAAATTAATTACAAGGAAATATAAATAGATAAAAAAAACAATGGCCGGCATTTAATTAAGTTGAAGAGCTATTTAAATTTCTTTACATCTAATCAATTCAATTTCCTGAGTGGCAAAGTGAAAAACAGTAAATTTTCAAAACATCACTTGTTATAGAAAGGAAACAATTCATACTTTACTATTCATCAAACAAGTGAACAAGTGGCAGAGGAAAAACAACAGACGCCGGCACAAAAGAAAAATTCTCCCCCTGACATAGAACACCTGCTATTTATATTAGCAAGCCGACGGATGCTACCACCCACTTCCTCCTCTTTCGGAAGTCGCGTGACAAGGTGTTACGTAACAACAGCGGCAGCGCCGCGAAACCGGAAGTAGGGGAAAAAGGAAATTGTCATTTGTGCAAAACGGCGTGTAGAGTGTAGTTTGTTTTTAAAGATGAAATTAATAAACTTTAAAAAGATAAAGTAAAAGGGAAGATTTAAAATTATGACAGTAAATAAAGACAATATTAAATAGAGTAAGTTAAGCTTTTGAAAGATTAATTTTTTTATATAAAAAATATAGACTTTAACTTTTATAGTATGTAATTATATTTAATGTTTTCAGTTGAAACTTTAAGGGACTAAAGGATTGATACTTGATAACTTCTTATTGCTAAAACTCAAGATGTTGAGACATAATAAAGAGCTCTGTATGCTAACAGTATCCCCTAACTTGTGCGCGCAGCACGCACGGGACTGCGCGGCCGAAGGCAGTGGGGACCAGGTCCGACTTTTTAACCGATAAGAAATGATTTTGTTCATTTTCTTTTCTTGAGAATAAAAATTTGATTTGAGAAGGAGTATATGCACGCAGCGCGCGTATACCTTCACACGTGCGCGCGCAGCGCGCATGGGTTTGCGCTGCCGAAGGCAGTGGGGACCCGGTGTGAGTTTTTAACCGATCAGAAATGATTTTTTTTTAGGGGGCACTGTAGTGAGTATTTTATTTAGATATATCAGCAGAAGTGTAATGCAGAAGAAGAGTGACTGAAAAAAACCATACTAGAACAATTGTTTTTGTTTAATAGCTACTTGAAAAACAGAAAGTCTCATATGATACTAAAATCGCTTTTATTTCTTTAATATAGAGACATTCAATCACTTCCAGCATTTCCACTAAAAGCAGTTAATTCATACAACTTTAAATCATTAATAAAACTCAATAAATATATTTAAAAAAATAAACTCAACAAATTATAAATTTGATCCGGACCAGCCGGTCAAACTTTACATTACTGTATCAGATAACAAGATCCATGCCAATTACCAACACCCCTCAGAACTAAACAGATCTGATATTTATATACAAGAAATAAGGACGTTTAGATCGTCATCGATCAAACGGACGAATCACAAACGAACATCTGGCAGATGTAAAAAGAAACAATTAAGATTTACATAACGACGATCGATCTTTAGCTACGATGTCGCCATCTAGTGGGAAAAACATCGTTAGAAAAATTGAAACAGTCCAGAATTGATAAAGAAAGGTGTTGCATGGAAAAGATCGTTTTTAATGTAAACAAAACGGTAATTGATAATTAACAGTATAAAATAAAGTTTAAACTACTGAAAAATAAGTAACTGAAGTAAGTATGTTTTAATTTACATTCTATTAATTAATTTAAATAAGTTATTTAATAAAAATGATAAAATGACTAAACATAGCATGAACTTTCAAAAACAGGTGATGTAATATGTTTAAATAACTATGTCTATAAGCATGAGGGAAAATTAGGAGGCGATGAGAATAAAATAAACTAAGGATTTTCTCATCAAATGCCCCCCCTCTCATTGCCTCATAAAAACAAAATGCATGACTCCTTAAGAAGGAAAAATCAGCATGGACCCATTACCAAACATCTTAAACAAAAAAAAAAAAATTTAATTAAATTTCAAACCAATGCAGTCAAACATTCCAATAACACAAAAGTTAATAGCTAAATTTAACACGAAGACAACAATTAAGTTGTAACAAATCCAACTTCAAAAAAAAAAAAAATCTTAAAGCATCTTTCTCCAAAGAAAATTTCAATTTTTTTTTCATCTTAAGTCTTAAAACTCCATCAATTTCAAAAAAAAAAAAAAATTAACTACTCCAATCTAGAACAGAGTCTAGAATATCCTAGATAAGAGGCTAACAAAAAAAACACAATTCCTTCCATTTCAGAAAACAAGTCCAAGAAAAAATTTGTTTCATTTTAAAATTTCATTAACAAACATAAAAAAAAAATATTTACCAAAAAAAAATTACTTATTAATTTCAAATCCAGCATTAAACTCCAAATCAAATATTTAAACCAATATCAAAAGCAAATTACAAATACAAAATAATCTTTATTTAACAAAAAAATTTCAATTTCTAGCCATCCAGAACTTGGTAGAGAGGACAAAACATCGGCCTTTCGCATTCACTTATTCGTCTTTCAAACATATTCAAGAATGAATATAGGCACAACTATTCACTTCTTTTAAAACAAATTCCGGCTAGCACGGAAAGCATACATTCCACATGAAATGAGGTTTCTAGATGCCTAGAAAAGAAAAGAAATTATAATACACATAAAAGATATAAACAGAACAAATTTTAATTATGGTAGACGGGACCTAGTGACATTGCCAAAATTCAAAAATTGGGACTTACAAAAATAAAAGTAACATGCCCGCGCAAGGGCCTACATATGGTGGTAACTCCCAGAAAAACTATTCCTAAATGATTCTCTGACAATTTACCGGTCAAGGGTCACCTATCCGAAACGGTACTATAGGCTGTTCGAATCATCGTAAATAGCCACCAAAAGCACCATTTCCATACATAGACGGGAATTAAATTGTCTACCAAATTAATTTTTTAAAAGAATACTAAATGAAGTAAAATAAATTTAAAGTACTAAAAAAAAACTTACTTAAATCAAAAGTACTAAAATAATTACATAAAAAAAATGCTGGGACAAACTGTTATAATAAATATGTACAAATCAGCAATTTTAACTAATCAAAAAGTCCATGAAGTTGAAACACTAGATTAAAACAATGTGCAATCCAAATTTTAAAACAATGTAAATATTTAAACAATTTCTATTTTAAAACAATGTACTGGACAAAAAAAAATATATATATATTTAAATGCACTCAAATTATCTGTAAGAAAAATATGACATACAAAATTCATATATGTACAAGAGAAAAATTATGTTATAAATATTAAATTTACAAAATTCAAAAGTTCATTTTTTGTCAAAGGTTTGGTGAAAATATCCGCAAGGTTTGATTTACTACGTACATAAGAAACAGAAAATTCACCATTATTTAAAAGATCTCTAATAAAAAATAATTTAATGTCTATATGCTTAGTTTTATAATTTTCCACTGGTGATTTTATGAAATCTATAGCAGCTTGATTATCAACTCTCATTACAGCATCATTATCTAAATTAGAAAAAATACATTCCTCAGCACATTCACGACGTATCCGATCAAACCAAACCAAATTCTTTACAGCCTCAGTCATTGCGATAAATTCAGATTCCATGGTCGACAAACTAACACATTTTTCTTTAAAAGTACGCCAGTCGACCGGAGACTTATCAAGCAAAACTATCTGACCGCCAATTGAGGTCCGATCGTCACGGTTAGCTGCGAAATCTGCATCGGAGAAAATTACTAAATCATTAGATTTACAAGAAAGTTTAAGTTTGTAATGAGAAGTTGATTTTACATAGCCCAATAATCTCAACAAACCATCCCAATGGAACAAACCAGGATTTGATTGAAATTGACTCAGGACATTAACAGAGTAGGCTATATCAGGACGAGTACGACCAGCTAAAAAGGAAAGACATCCCAAAACACTACGATACGGTAAATGAGACATTTCAGTTATATCTTGACTAGATGTAGGACAATGAGATTTGGAAAACACAGTACCTTTACCGATAGGTAAAGAAGAATGAGGAATTTTAAACTTAGAAAATCTTTCACAAACATCATTAATGTAATTGGATTGGTGAATTACTACTCCAGATGGAGTATCCTCAAACTCAACCCCTAATAATTTTCTCGTTCTCCCCAATTCTTTTATATCAAAATTTGACTTTAATAAAACTAAAACTTTATTAATAAATTTCTTATGTTTTCCAAAAATTACGATATCATCAACATAAAGAAGAAGTACAACATCTGTCCCATAAAGATAAACACAATTACAAGATGATAACTTTCTAAATCCAATCTTAATTAAAACATGATGTATTTCATAAAACCATTCTCTCCCACTTTGATGTAATCCATACAGAGCCCGGTCCAGTTTGCAGTACAAAGTCTCTTTACCAGGTTCAACAAATCCAGGAGGTTGTAGCATATACACGTCCTCACTTAGTGGTGCATACAGGTAAGCACAGGTGACGTCACACTGAATATGCGACCACCCACAACATGAAACAAGAAGGGAGAAAAAGAACCGGATAACACCAAAATTTACAACAGGACTAAATGTTTCTTCATAGGATTCACCTTTAACCTGTTTAAATCCCTGGGCCACAAGGCGAGCCTTATGTCTAACTATCTGTCCAAACTCATCCCTTTTTATTGTGTAAACCCACCGGCAACCAACAGGAGTGACGTGATTAGGTAGTTCAGACAAATGCCAAACTCCACGTTCTTGCATAACCTTCATTTCCTGTTTCATTGCACACCACCAAACCTGACTCTGCCTGGAATTACATGCCTGTTTAAAAGTCCTGGGAGTCTCTTCCCGATCTAGTCATGCTGAAGGGTGAACTAAACTAGAAACAACTGAATCACTCTCACTGTCACTATTGTCACTATCGGAAAAATCTGATGAATTACTTGGAATCGGAATAATGCCAGAATACGGATTTGAACCACTAAAATCAAATAAATCAGGATTAAACATCAATTTATTTTCTCTACAATAATTTTCAACATCATGAAGTGATCTAAGACGTTTGGTTTTGCCTAATTCATAAAAATAAATGTCAGTACGATTACCAGTACGACGAACAACAGGCTTCCTAGTCCAACTAACTTCCTTAAGATGGGTAATAGTAGACTGATTATTGCTAGACACTGAATCTTTACTCCCCACTCCACTAGGTTGAGAATCCGGGGTACTGTTGGAAGGACCTGGGATGGCCACAGGTACAACTTCAACAACGTCCTCCAGACTTTGCTCAACACTAGGAGAGAAAAGGGCATAATCATCGGTGCCCAGTGCAGCTCCACTGCGACCTAAACCACAACACGATTCATCAAAATTGACATTACCAGATTCAATAATTTCATTAGTCTCTGGAATCCAAATTCTATACCCCTTCGTTTTGAAAGCGTAACCTACTAAATAACCCTTACGGGCTTTTGCTTCAAGTTTAAATCGCCTTTGCTTTGGCACACCAACATAAGTAACCGTACCAAAGGGCCTTAAGTGTCGAACAGAAGGTTTTCTTCCACCATATAACTCAAAAGGGGTTTTCTTCAAAAGTTTGGGACAAACACGATTCCAAGTATAAACAAAATATTTAAGAGCTTCAGGCCAAAAACTAGGATCCAAGTTACTTTCAATTAACAATGTACGAATACCATCAGCTGCGGTAGACATGAACCGTTCTGCAACGCCGTTTTGTTGGGGAGTATAGACGTTTGTAAACTCATGACGAATACCTTTCTCACTAAAAAAATTATCAAAAGATTGATTAACAAATTCTCCACCATTGTCTGACCTAAAGGATTTAACCTTTCTTCCCAAGAAAGTCTCAGCCTTAATAATATGGTTTTTCACCACATCAAAAACTTCAGACTTCATACTTAAAGGATATACAGAAACTCGGCGAGAGAAATCATCAATGATTGAGAGAAAGTATTTTTGGTTTATGGTAACCCTGTAATTATTATAACCTGTGGTTTTTATGTATGTGTTTTTTTCTCTTTCTGTTTTGTGCCGTCATGTAATAAACGTCTTATTATTATTCCTGTCTATTGTTTTCCACTGTGCTTTGGTCTCTCATGGTTATGGGGCCCAGATTAAACGCATTTTTGTGGAATATTATTTTTAAATATGTGACGTTTTAAGGTTCAATTTATTTTCGTCGATTTAATTAAGTTTTTATTTTCATAATGGATGAATCGTCTACAGTTTTGGACTTTCCGAAATTATCTGGATCGCAGAATTTCCATGAATGGAAACTGGATGTAGAAATGCTTCTTAGAGACCGCGGCTTATATGGTTTCGTATCGGGAACGGAGGTCGAACCCAACGCAGAAGCAAAACCCAAAGAAATTAACGATTTCAATCGAAGAAAAGATCGAGCCATTTCTACTATTTATAGAGCTCTTGAATCGTCAATTAAGCGGCTGATCGCGAACGAAAAAGAGCCCGATAAAGCATGGAAAATATTACAAGAAAATTTTGAACCTTCATCTAAAGCCTTGATTGGAAGACTTTTCACGGAATTTTTCTCGGCGAAAATGAAACCAGAAGAATCGATTGCGATTTATCTAGCGCGACTTCAAGATCTCGTGCGGCAACTGAATAATGTAAAATGCCAACTGGATGATAAACATTTAGCCTATAAAATGATTTCAAATCTACCGGAAAAGTACAACTTAATTGTGCAGCAATTATATCAACTGAAAGATGAGGAATTTACTTCAGAACGTGTAAGCCAGGCTTTGTTAGCTGAAGATGGTAGACTTCAAAACGTTGATCGCGTAAACGAAAGTATCTCCGGTGCTTTTTCTGCTGATACTTGTGTTAATTTTTCGAAAAGTATAGTAAGTGCAGATCACGCTCAAAATGCCAATCCTTCAAAAATTATTCATTGTTTTTCGTGTGGTCAAGCCGGCCACGTTCAGCGTTTTTGTCCCCTTTCAAATCGAAACCGAAATAAATTTACAGGTAATCGTGGACCCGGATATCAGTCCCGCGGAAGAGGGAAAACCCAAGGTAAGTCTAATTTTAAGTCTAATTTTACTAGTTCATGGCATATGCAAATTTCTAATGCAATTTCCAGTGATAAGAAAATTTTTATTTTTGATTCTGGGGCTACAAATCATTTTTCTCATGACAGGAATTTATTTACGACTTTTAAAGAAACTGAAAAAAAAGTAAAACAAGGAAAAGGATATTTATTGGCTAAAGGGATAGGAAATATTGAAATAGAGTTAAAGGGGGTAAACAGAAATGTTAAGATAAAATTAGTTGATGCATATTATATTCCTGATATGAGTAATAATTTAATAAGTTTGGGTTTAATAGAGAAAGCAGGATGGTCATTTGTCGGTAAAAATAACTATTTAAGTATATATGATCCGAACGGAAAGTTATTTCTGAAAACAGCAAATCGAAATTCTATTTATCCTATTCAGGGCGTGAAAACGGAACTAGAAGTAAACAATGTTGAAATAAATTCGAAATCACTTCGATTATGGCATGAACGTTGCGCTCATGTTAATGTTGGGGTAATATATAGGATGGTTAAAACGAAAACGATATTAGGTGTAGATAATCTTAAAAACGAAAAAATTAATTGTCACGAGTGCGCACAAGGAAAACTTAAAAGAGGCCCATTTAAAAGGTTGACGGAAATAAGTAGTAAACAACCTCTTGAATTATTGCATGCTGATCTTTGGGGGCCCGCTCCTGTGTCTAGTTTAGGGGGAAATAAATATTTCTTGGCCATAGTGGATGATTATTCAAGGTGGTTAACAGTTTTTCCGTTAAAGAAAAAAAATGATGCAGCTCGTAGTTTTAAAGAATTTATCACGTGCTCAGAAAGACAACTAAATCGTAAAGTTAAAAATGTTCGCACGGATAACGGACTCGAATTTTGCTGTGAAGAGCTAAATGCGTATTTTTTGAAGTTAGGAATAAAACATCAGAGGAGTAATGAAGCATCACCGGAAATGAATGGTGTTGCAGAAAAAATTATGGGCGACTCCATGAATTCTGTACGTACTTTATTATTATCATCTAAATTGAAACCTAGTTTTTGGGCAGAAGCCTTGCAATGTTATGTACATGTACGAAATAGATTGCCTCATTCAACTGATAAATTAATGACCCCTTATGAAAAATGGTATGGAAGGAAGCCCAATATTTTTTATTTTCGTATTTTTGGAAGTTTATGTTTCTATCATTTGCCTAAAATTTACAGAAGTAAATTAGATCCTGTCGCGCATAAAGGTATTTTTATTGGATATGCTACTTATACTAAGGGATATAGAGTTTTTGATCCTCAAAAGAAACGAGTTATTGAGATAAAACATGTAAAATTTGACGAATCCATTAGAGGCGTAGATGGATCGAAAAATAATTTTCTCCATCATACAAAATTTGACTCGGAGTTTGGCGACCTTGGCGAAGTTTCAGATTCGAGCGCTTCCGAAGAAATAACGGACTCCACCGCCGATACAGCCGACGATCGGATCTCCCCGCGACCGCGCTTAGGCGAAACCGAAACCACCGCAGTAGATGAACTTACATCACAAGTCCCGCCTCTCAATTCGGCGCCGGATAGAAGGGATACGGAGAGCTCGCTTTCGTTGAACCGGGAGGAGAAAAATTTACTTACTCCAGATGATACAAGGTCACAGCCGCAGCGCATTATTAGGTCAACTGATGAGAATATCGCTCCTAGCGAATGGAGAAGAGTAGAAAAAAAAAGAAAAACAGGACATAGAACAGATGTTTATTATTATAGTCCGGATAATGTTAAGTGTCGATCATTAAACGATATAAAGAAATATGCAGAACAACAAAACATAGAAGTAAATTTAGATCATTTTAATTTTAGACCAATTAAAACTGAAATAAAGACCGAAGAATCGGATAATAACGATGTCGAACCGGTACTAATGGCTTTAAATATACAAATCCCGAGTAATTATAAAGAAGCAATTTCATCCCCTAATCGTGATAATTGGGAAAAAGCAATAAGGGAAGAGTTAGATACAATTTCAAAACGGGATGTATGGGATATTGTCCCGCGTGATGAAACTAAGAAAGTTATTACAAGTAGATGGGTATTTTCAATTAAAACTGATCAGGATGGGACAGTTAAAAAATTCAAAGCACGCTTAGTAGCCCATGGACATAAACAAAAATATATGGAAGATTATGAATTGACATTTTCACCTGTTATAGATTTTGAGATTATTAAAATGTTTTTTGTATTATTGGTAGTTTTAAATGGTTGGCAAAATAGGCATTTTGACGTGAAGTGTGCTTACTTATATGGTAATTTAACTGATGAAATATATATGGAAATTCCTGAAGGTTATGAGAGTGTTGATCAAAACAGTGTTTTGAAACTGAAAAAGGCATTATACGGCCTTAAGCAAAGTGGTCGTAATTGGTATGAACATTTAGCTAAGACTCTAACATCTTTGAACTTTAATCAATCACAATTTAATCCTTGCATATTTTATTTAGAGGATAAATGTATAATTCTTATTTATGTTGATGATTTTGTTATTTTTGCAAAAGATGAAGAAACTTTGGAAAGTGTATTTTTATCATTGTCTGTTCACTATGAAATTACTAATTTAGGTGAAATTTCTAACATTTTAGGTGTTCAATTTCAAAAATGTAATGGTAAAATATATATTCATCAAATGAAGTATATTGAAAAGTTAATTGAAAAATTTAATGTTGATTTAACTGTTAATGTGTATACTCCATTAGATTCTAATTATAATTATGCTTTTTCTGAAACAAATGATGAGTGTGTAGGGATATATCCTTGTCCTTTTAAAGAATTGCTTGGATCTTTATTATTTTTAGCTAATCGGACAAGACCAGATATTTTATTTTCTGTAATTTATGTAGCTCAATTTTCATCTAATCCTAATGTTAATCATTATAATTTGCTTTTGAGAATTTTGAAATATGTCGGTTATACTAAGAGTTATGCTATTGAGTTATCTAGAGCCAGTTCGTGTGATTTAACAATATATTCTGATGCCTCATGGGCTTCATCTGTGGATTGTAGAAGATCCATATCTGGTTACATTTGGAGTATTGGAGGAGTTTATTTAGGTTGGAGATCAACTACTCAGAAATGTATTGCTAAAAGTACTATGGAGGCAGAATTCATTGCACTTGATATGGCTGTTACAGAAGTGCATTATTTAGCAAATATAATTAATGAATGTAACAAATCTTTCAATTTTTCGTATATTGTTCCTACAGTTTTTTGCGATAACCAAGCTGCCATTGCTTTTTCAAAGAATGTAATAGTAAATAATAGAACGAAACATATTGATGTTCGTTACTTTTATATTAGAGACTTAATTAAAAGAAATTGTGTAATTGTTACTTATGTTCCTTCCAAATCTAATGTAGCAGATATGCTGACTAAAGCATTGCTAAAGTCAAATCTTTTAAAATTTGTTAATTGTGTTTCTGGATATTTTGCGAATGGGGGGCATATGTGAAGAATATTCGCAAACATCGCCAAATCGGCGATCGATCACCAAATGTGGTATTGATTTGTGGTTTATGGTAACCCTGTAATTATTATAACCTGTGGTTTTTATGTATGTGTTTTTTTCTCTTTCTGTTTTGTGCCGTCATGTAATAAACGTCTTATTATTATTCCTGTCTATTGTTTTCCACTGTGCTTTGGTCTCTCAAATTCATTGGCTGCATTCAAGTCGGTCAACAAACCAACCCACATACCTTACAAGTAAAAACCGAATAACAGCGTTTTCACCCGAAGAAACATATGTAATTGGCGGAGTAATATAGTTCCATATTTAAAGCGATTTATATAAAAAAACAAGAGTTTTCCTGGAAAAACCGAAAACGTTACTAGATTCAGAAAGGTCCTATTAATAACATATATTAATTATATGAAAATCCTTCGAGCCGTTTTAGAGATATTTTTCAGAATTTCAGTCCATTACTCCAATCGTTTTCCCATTTTGGCTTTAAATTGAGATTCAGATCTCAAAACATATTGCATGTAGAAATGTAAAATTTTCAGGATAGATTAAGACCGAAGATAAAAGATTATTTTTAAAATATCAGAACAAAATATGGTATATTTGCTGAGATATTAAGTGTCGGCTTTTACAAATCTCTTTGATGTCGAACTAGGCGTATATATGAGTTCGCAGCTTTCCGTCCGTTTGTCCTTCCGCTTGCGTCACTCGAAAAACTGCTGTTTTTCATGATTAACTAGAGAGCTTCGCCCGCTAGCGGGTCAGTATTTTCAAATGAATCACTAAAATTAATGAATCACTAACAGTAACTTTTAAGAAAAGAACAGTGTTAAAAACAGTGTTAAGAAAAGAAATTAAAAAAAAAAAAAAAAAAATCATTTCTGATTGGGTAAAAAGTCGGTCCGGGTCCAAATAAAATTTGATTTCTCAAATCAAATTTTTATTCTTAAGAAAAGAAAATTTAAAAAATCATTTCTCATCAGGTACAAAGTCGGACTGGGTCCTCACTGTCTACGGCAGCGCAGTCCCGTGCGCGCTGCGCGCGTTTAAGTTAAGGAATACACGCACTGCGCGCGCGTATTCCTTCCCTGACTCTTCGTGCCCCCTAAAAAAATCATTTCTGATCGTGTAAAAACTCACACTGTGTCCCCACTGCCTTCGGCAGCGCAGACCCATGCGCGCGCACGTGTGAAGGTATACGCGCGCTACACGCACATATTCCTTCTCAAGTCAAATTTTTTTCTTAAGAAAAGAAATTGAAAAAAAAAATCATTTCTCATCGGTTAAAAAGTCGGACCAGGTCCCCACTGCCTTCGGCAGCGCTGTCCCGTGAGCGCGGTGCACGCCTATATCTTCCCCACCCTTTCAGCCCTTCCTAATTAACCTACATATATCAATTTTGAACGGTCAAACTGAATTAGCTGAGATGCAAAAGAAAACCTAATCAGGGACCTCAAAACGTGTAAATCTGGTGAAAACTTTCGATAATATAAAAAAACTTTAAAATATCTTTCGAATGATGTATTAAAAATAATTTAATCATAATTAGAAATTGAAATATTGAAATTTGAAAATATTACAGCGCCATCTGGCGGTAGAAATTTCTGTAATCTACTGTTCGATTCCAAATCAACAAAGCTAACTGATGATGTATTACTTATGAAATTATTTTAATTAGTAGCTGAGATACAAAAGAAAACCGATTCAGGAGACCTCAAAACGTGTAAATGAAGCGAAATCTTGAATCCCACTTTCGATAATATAAAAGAAATTTAAAATATCTTTCGAATGATGTATTAAAAATAATTTAATCATAGTTAGAATTTGAAATACGCGTATGAGAATAAAATTTAATTTGCAATTAAATTGTACATTTTTTATTTATTTTGGAAACCCGGTGAAATTTTAACTGCTACTTCGTCTTGTGATGTTAAAAGTGTGTAGCAAGTTTGAAATAATTTTGAATAAAATTGAAGCATTTTGAAATTTGCAGTTTTTATTTCCAGTACAAAATCAGTAAAGCAGGAAGTAAAATCTATTTATTCTTTCGCCCGGCGCCATGGTAACCGAAATACGTCTATTGCGAAATTAATAAAACTCTTGTGATTTGTTGCCACCTTTTTTTTCATATTTTAGTTAATTTTAAAAAATCTAATTGCCCTATCGATAAGCTGTTTAAACCGTCGGAATCAGAAAAATCGGATCTTTCATTTGATACCTTATTTGTAACGATACGACTGATATTTCTAATTTATTTTCCACTTTTTCCGTAAAAATGTCGCTTTTTAAGCATTTAATAATGAATTCTGGGTCATTTTTCGGTAGACAAGGGTGGACGTTTTAATTAATATCTCCGCTAATTAGGGTCGCATCGCTTAGCGAATTATCGCGATGTCGAGATGAAGAAATTCTGCGTCTGTCGACACCGGTTTCAAAGCGATGCGACCATTAGCGCCGGAGCTTTAGCGGTCACAAGGCATTTCTCACAGAAAGACAGATGCGCACAGATTTTAATAATATAAGGAGACTAGCGAGCTTCGCCCGCTAGCAGGTCAGTATTTTCAAATGAATCACTATAATTAATGAATCACTAACAGTAACTTTTAGTCTTAAGAAAAGAAATAAAAAAAAAATCATTTCTGATCGGGTAAAATGTCGTCACGTGTCCCCACTGCCTTCGGCAGCGCAGTCCCGTGCGCGCTGCGCGTACACAAATTAAGGGATGCACGCGCGTATTCCTTCCCTGACCCTTCGTGCCCCCCCAAGAAAAAATCATTTCTGATCGGGTAAAAACTCACACAGGGTCCCCACTGCCTTCGGCAGCGTAGACCCATGCGCGCTGCGCGCGCACGTGTGAAGGTATATGTGCGCTGCGCGCAAATATTTCTTCTCAAATAAAATTTTTATTCTTAAGAAAAGAAAAGAAAAAAAATCATTTCTCATGGGGACAAAGTCGGCCCGGGTACCCACTGCCTTCGGCAGCGCAGTCTGCGCGCGCACAAGTTAAAGAATATACGCGCTGCACGCCCGCATTCCTTCCCTGACACTTCGTGCCCCTTAAAAAAATCATTTCTGATCGGGTAAAAAATCACACCGGGTCCCCACTGCCTTTGGCAGCGCAGACCCATGCACGCTGCGCGCGCAAGTGTGAAGGTATACGCACGCTGCGCGCACGTATTCCGTCTCGAATCAAATTTTTATTCTTAAGAAAAGAAAATTAAAAAAAAGTATTTCTCATTGGTTAAAAAGTCGGACCGGGTCCCCACTGCCTTCGGCAGCGCAGTCCCGTGCGCGCTGCGCACGCACAAGTTAGGCGATACGCGCGCGGTGCACGCCTATTTCATCCCCACCCTTTCAGCCCCTTCTAATAAACCTACGTATACCAATTTTGAACGGTCTTACTCAATTAGCTGAGATGCAGAAGAACACCTAATCAGGACGCCTCAAAACGTGTAAATCTGCTGAAAACTTTCAATAATATAAAAGAACTTTAAAATATCTTTCGAATGATGTATTAAAAATAATTTAATCATGATTAGAAATTGAAATATTGAAATTTGAAAATATTACAGCGCCATCTGGCGGTAGAAATTTCTGTATTCCACTGTTCGATCTCAAATCAACAAAGCTTTCTAATGATGTATTACTTATGAAATTATTTTAATTAGTAGTTGAGATACAAAAGAAAACTGATTCAGGAGACCTCAAAACGTGCAAATCTGGTGAAATCTTGAATTCCATTTTCGATAATGTAAAAGTACTTTAAAATGTGTATCGAATGACGCATTAAAAAAAAAAAAAATAGTCATGATTAGAAATAGAAATATTGTATTTTAAAAATATTACAGCGCCATCTGGCTGTAGAAATTTCTGTAATCTACTGTTCGATTCCAACTCAACAATGCTTTCAAATGATGCATTACTTATGAAATTACTTTAATTAGCAGCTGAGATACAAAAGAAAACCCATTCAGGACACCTCAAAACGTGTAAATCAGGTGAAATCTCTAATTCCACTTTCGACACTTTAATTAGTAGTTGAGATACAAAAGAAAACCCAGTCAGGAGACCTCAAAACGTGTAAATAAGCTGAAATCTCGAATTCCACTCTTGCGATGCAAAAGAAAAACCTAATCAGGAGACCTCAAAACGTGAAAATCGGGTGAAAACATCGAATTCCCCTTTCGATAATGTAATCGTACTTTAAAAGGTGTATCGAATGACATATTAAAAAATAAATAAATAAAAAAATAAACAAAATTAGAATTTTAAATATTGAAATTTTAAATTATTACAGCGCCATGACACCTCAAAACGTGTAAATCAGGTGAAATTTCGAATTCCATTATCTACGGTTGTCGGTTATTGGAAGTAAATAGGAAAAGAAATATTTTTACCTTAAGTGTATTTGTGTCGTTTTGAAACTCGCATCCTCTTTCGACAGATAAAATGTCAGGCGTGTAAAGATAAAATTTAATTTGCAATTAAAATGTAAATCTTTTGTTTATTGACCAAAATCGATGAAATTTTTAATGCAAGTTTGTTTTGTGGTGTTAAGATTGTATACTAATTGAAATGTGCGAATTTTGAAAAATTGAAGAAAATAGAAAATTGCAATTTTTAATCGCAGTACCAAAACACGTGACTCATTAAACACCAGATGTTTTTTCTTTCCGTTCAAGATCGTCTGCCAAGTTAAAATGCTTGTGATTTGTTGCCACCATTTTTTTTTAGTTTAGTTAATTTAAAAAAATCTAATTGTCCGATCGATAAGCCGTTTACACCATCGGATTGAGAAAAAAAAGCCCTTTCCAATGGTATCTTGTTTGTAACAATACGACTGATATTTCTAATTTATTTCCCACTTTTTCCGTAAAAATGTCGCTTTTTAAGCATTTAATCATGAATTCTGGGTCATTTTTCGGTAGACATGGGTGGACATTTTAATTAATATCTGCGCTAATTAGGGTCGCATCGCTTAGCGAATCATCGCGATGTCGAGATGAAGAAATTCTGCGTCTGTCGACACCGGTTTCGAGTCGATGCGACCATTAGCGCCGGAGCTTTAGCTATGACAAGGCATTTCTCACAGACAGACAGACAGACAGACAAACGCGCACAGATTTTAATAATATAAGGAGATAGCAAATATGTGATAATATGTCGCATTTTGTTTTTCTGTTTAATTAACCATTTTGGCTATCATATCTCCAAAACTGATAAAGATAGAACTTTGAAACTTCAGAATTGATACAGGTCTGGTGTACAGATGAATTTTCCAAATTTTGGTGAAAATCGAAAACCAAAAGTAGGAACGGAACTTAAGTCCGTATCTCAAAAACGGCTCTAACGATTTTCTTCAATTTGCTATATAAACACTTTTAGATGTCCGTTCGAATGAAATAGTTATGACCTTCATATTCTTAATGTTTAGTTTGTTCTAAACTGAGGAATAAAAGTAAAATGAACTCTTATTTCATTCTATTCGGTATTTATTAGAATTTTGAATTTAATCATTTTTTTTTTATTATTAAGTTATTTCGTGTTAATACTAACGAAAGAAATATATTTTAACCCTTCCAGGTAGGATTTTCATAATACAAATAATTGTACAGTTTTATATATGGTTAAAATAAAAAAAGTATGCACTTTATTATTACTAGCAGGCAACGCCCGCTTCGCTGGTCCCTATTTTTAAATGAATCACTATAATGAATTCTCAAAATTTCATTAATTTTTATCACATTTATTCATATAATTTGAAAAGTTATTTAATGTGAATATTTCTCATTGATGTAATTTCTGTTGTGACACCCCCCCACACACACACACACTTTACCTGTTTAAGGAAGGTTTGTTTAATAAACAATTCGTATAGTTAAAATAAAATTATTAATAGCAAAAAAAAAAAAAAAAATCATCAGTTTGCTGCTCGCACAAAGTGTTCCTATTTTTTTTCTTGGTGGGTTGGCCCTTTATGATGTATTATGTGGTTATTACAGAAAAATTAATGGCCATTCTGATTAGATACTTCAATTTTAGATCTCGAAAATTGTTGTTTAAAAAAACAACTCTATCGTCCTTTTTTTTTTTTAACTTGCTGTGAAAGATCTGTTTTATACTGTCTTTACACGTGTATCAAGTTTCTCTTTCTGGAAAATTCCAATTTCGACAATTGGTCAGTGAGTGTGTACGTATGTGTGGAATATTCTGGCTATCATATCTCCAAAACTAATAAATATAGAACTACGAAACTTCAGAATTGATACTGGTCTGGTGTATAGACGAATCTTCCAAATTTTTGTGAAAATTGGAAAACCGGAATTTCGTCATGGTAAACCGAAAGTGGGGCCATAAGTCCGTATCTTAAAAACGGCTCTAACGATTTTCTTCAAAGTTGTTAATCAAACATCGAGAAAAAGCTTTGTGATTTTCAATTTTTCTTTATTTCCGACATAAATGTCAATGACAATTTTAAACTTGCTATGTTGTTAAAGCGGCTGCATGGGAAATAGTGTAAACACTGTATATGAAAGATTTTTAACTGCACTGTAAAGTATAATTAAGTGTACAAATATTAATAGCAAATATGAGATAATATGTCGCGTTTTGTTTTTCTGTTTAATTAACCATTTTGGCTATCAATATCTCCAAAACTGATAAAGATAGAACTATGAAACTTCAGAATTGATACAGGTCTGGTGTACAGATGAATTTTTTGGTGAAAATCGAAAACCGGTAGGAACTTAAGTCCGTATCTCAAAAACGGCTCTAACGATTTTCTTCAATTTGCTATATAAACACTTTTAGATGTCCTTTCGAATGAAATAGTTATGACCTTCATATTCTTAATGTTTGGTTTGTTCTAAACTGGGGAATAAAAGTAAAATGAACACTTATTTCATTCTATTCAGTATTTTAGTAGAATATTGAATTTAATCATTTTTTTTTTATTATTATTAAGTTATTTCGTGTTAATACTAACGAAATAAATATATTTTAACCCTTCCAGGTAGGATTTTCATAATACAAATAATTGTACAGTTTTATATATGGTTAAAATAATAAAAGTATGTACTTTTTTTTTTTTTTTTTTAATTATTATTTATACTGAAATATTTTATTCATATAATTTGAAAAGTTATTTAATGTGAATATTTCTCATTGACGTAATTTCTGTTGTGACCCCCCCCCCCTTTACCTGTTTAAGGAAGGTTTGTTTAATAAACAATTCGTATAGTTTAAAAAAAATTATTAATAGCAAAAAAAATAAAAATAAAAATAAAATCATGAATTTGCTGCTCGCACAAAGTGTTCCTATTTTTTTTCTTGGTGGGTTGGCCCTTTATGATGTACTAGCCGCCTTCGGCGACCAGCTGGTTCGCGATCCCTGAAAATTCCGACTTTACGAAACTCCCGCTCGGTGGCGCCTGCGGCGCCTTATTCCCGTTTCAGGTCTAATAACAGCTTATTGATATATCGTGAAAATAGCTTATTGAAAGCGCAGTAAATTCCCTTGCGGTAGCGCCTTGGGCGCCCCTCCACTGTTCGATTCCAAATCAAAAAAGCTTTCTAATGGAGTATTACTTATGAAATTATTTTAATTAGTAGCTGAGATACAAAAGAAAACCTAATCAAGACACCTGAAAACGTGTAAATCGAGTGAAATCTCGAATTCCATTTTCGATAACGTAAAAGTACTTTAAAATGTGTAACAACTAAACAAAGCTTTCAAATGATGTATTACTTATGAAATTTTTTTAATTAATAACTGAGATATAAAAGAAAACTGATTCAGGACAGCTGAAAACGTGTAAATCTGGTGAAAACTTTCGATAATTTAGAAGAACTTTAAAATATCTTTCAAATGATGTATTAAAAATAATTTAATCATAATCAGAAATCGAAATATTGAAATTTGAAAATATTACAGCGCCATCTGGTGGTAGAAATTTCTGTAATCCACTGTTCGATTCCAAATCAAAAAAGCTTTCTAATGATGTGTTATTTACGAAATTATTCTAATTAGTAGCTGAGATACAAAAGAAAACCTAACCAGGACACCTCAAAACGTGTAAATCGAAATCTCGAATTCCATTTTTGATAATGTAAAAGTACTTTAAAATGTGTATCAGCTCGACAAAGCTTTCAAATGATGTATGTACTTATGAAATTTTTTTAATTAATAACTGATATACAGAAGAAAAATGATTCAGGAGACCTCAAAACGTGTAAATAGAAATTTCTGTAATCTACTGTTCAATTCCAAATCAACAAAGCTTTCAAATGATGTATTACTTATGAAATCATTTTAATTAGTAGCTGAGATACAAAAGATAACCGATTCAGGAGACGTCAAAATGTGTAAATCAGGTGAAATCTCGAATCCCACTTTCGATAATATAAAAGTACTTTAAAATATCTTTTGAACGATGTATTAAAAATAATTTAATTAGAATTTGAAATATTGAAATTTTAAAATATCTGGCGGTAGAAAATTCTGTAATCTACTGTTCAATTCCAAATCAACAAAGCTTTCAAATAATGTGTTACTTATGAAATTATTTTAATTAGTAGCTGAGATGCAAAAGAAAACCTAATCAGGACATACTAAAACATGTAAATCACGTGAAATCTCTAATTCCATTATCTACGGTAGTCGTTTAATGGAAGTAAAAAGAAAAATAAATATTTTTTAGGTCCCCAAACCTATATATACCACGGTAGTCGGGTAATGGAAGTAAAAAGAAAAAGAAAAAGTATTTTTTTAATTCCTTCAAATGTATTTTGTTGCTATGGAAACTCCTATCGTCTATTGAAAGATAGATTACGTGTTAGAATAAAATTTAATTTGCAATTAAAATGTAACTGCTTTGTTTATTAATGAAAATTGATGAAATTTTAACTGCAGGTTGGTTTTGTGCTAAATAGGCTGTATATTAAGTGTTGTGTGGGAAAAAGAAAATTTGAAGCACTTTGAAATTTGCAATTTTTAACTCTAGTTCAAGATCATGTGACATTAATGACTTCCACATGTTTTGTTCCCGTTCGAGACAGCCGTTAAAATCGTCTGCGGATAGAATGCCTCTTTTTAAGCAATAAGGATTTTTGGTCAGTTTTCGATCGACATGGGTCAACATTTTAATTAATATCTCCGCAACTAATTAAAATTTTTAAATTCTGTTTTCACTCGGG